>VXAY01002809.1:479986-521681 GCA_013399855.1 Oxyruncus cristatus
TTTGGTGTTTTTTTTTTTTTTTTTTTTTTTTGCCTGGGACAATCCCTATGGATTGAAAGCAGCTGAAAACAGTCTGAGCCAACCAAGCTCTTTGGGGAAGGGCTGAAAAAGAGCTAGGGCAGAGAGCGCTTATGCTGACCTTAACATTATCTTAAAATTTCTTCTTGCTGGAGTGCTCACAACTGACTAGATTATTGCAAGCCTTTGAACCTGTTAAATACAGAACAAAATGAAGAAAAGGGAGCTTTATCCTCTCAAGGTGCCTCACATATTTTTAATATACACCTGCACTTCTTGACATGAAAACAAGCACTGGCAAAAATCAAAAGTGGGCTGTGTTGCTGAAGTGGAAAGAGTGCAGTCCTGTTCCCCAAAGTCGTGAATATGAAAACAATCATACTGGTTTTGTTTTTGCTTTTCCCTCACAAATGTTTTTGAAGTTTGAAATTTGTTTCCTCATTATCAGTATAGTTATTCGATATCCACGTACACTTTATATAATAAATGAGATTTCAAGCTGAAATCCTCTTATCCAGAGAAGCTATTTATTAATAACTACTGGGAAAAAGACATGGTGAACTTTTTCTTTTTAATCTGGGTTACATCTTAAAAATATTCTCACAGAAGGAGATTTTCATAGGCAAAGGAAAAAAGAATGTTGCATGGTTTTTCTGTCTTAGTGTCCAGAATGAAGTTCAGTTTTCAGGAAAGACAATGAAATTACAAATGTTTATATAAGAAATAGTTAAGAATGTGAAGGAAAACAGCGAAAAGTACTTTTAATACCTTCACTTATTTATATTTAAATCAGTTAGTTTTATAGTAATATCAACATGTATGCCAGTAAATGTTACAATCATACACATATGCTGCTACTGACTGTGCAAACCTCTATGACTGCAGAATTAACCAAATAACTTGCCAGAACTACTCATTACAGTGAGCAATGACTGACATAAAGGAACCTCTATTAGCCTAATATTCTTTCCATATCCCAGAGAGAAAGAAATTTCAGTATATTTTGATCAGCTGTAAGAAAAAGAGTCTTAGATTCTTTTAAACAACACAACTTTGAATTTTAAAAAAATTATTTACCTTAAAGTCTGAATTTACTGAATGCAAATACTGCACTACCTTGCATAGGACTGTGGTAGACCTCAGTTAAGGAGAAGCTTAATCATATTAGAAATATGACAACAGTTTCAAATGATCTTACTAAGCACGTTTAGTATTTAATAGAAAATTTTGTCAACAATGAAAGGGGATGCTATAGGCAACACATTATCCCAGAGTTTATCAGAGCATTTCCATGGAGGATTAATATGAAAAGGCATTAAATCTTGTATTTACAGTAGTGAAATCCATTACTGATTTTAACCTGAATAACTCTCTGAATTGCTGTAAAGTTGTGTACAAAAGCATAAAATGTCTTTTAGTAGTTCCTAGAAGAAAAACATCAGCACCCCTGTCAGCTGTTTTTGCAACCTCAGAGATCATTCCAGAAGAAGGTTTGCTAACCCATTTTGCCTCTAGGAGACCCATAACTAATGCAGTGCAGCTTCTGGAGGTAGAAAAAATATTCATGAGGCAGCTTTCCAGTGATAAAACTTTCCAGGATGAAACTAAGCATTGTTACATATCAAGTTGATCCTTATGATAGATAAAACAGAATATAAAATCAAGCCCACACACTGGGGGGGGGGGAAGTCCATTTTATTTTTCACAGGATAGCAGAAGGCTGTTACTCGTTACCCCAGTGCTGTAACTGTCAGAGCCTGAGAGACAAGCCACAAAAATGAAATCCTTGGACCAGAGACTGATTTTCAGAAATACCGTTGATAAAAGAATTAAATCTATACCACACATTTTATACTTTCTGATTCATAATAAAAACACTAGAAAATTCCAGTAGACTGTAAACAATACAGAGGAGTACACAGTACTTCAAATTGAAAACAGAACTACAAACCTAAAGCTATGCAAATACAATTTCTAGAGTGGCATGTAAAAAAGTAACTATCATAATAACAGAAAAATAGATCAAACTTCATATGTTTTTCCTTTTTAAAGGTAAGGAAAAAACAAAAGCAAAAAGAAATTGTTTATTGTTTCTGTCAACTTTTTATTTCAATTTACAATAGTTAACACTTAATTCTAATATACAGGAATACTACTAAAAAAAACTAAAGGCAACATTCTGCTATTGTTCACATTATACCTCTGTAAATAGGCCATCCCAAAACCTAAGTGTCCATCTAAATAACAACGCTAAATTCCACAAGTCAGGATTCATTAAAACAGTAAAATCACTCTACACAAAACACATTTTTCTTTAATCCATCCATTGTTAGGACCACATCTTATCATGAATTTTGTCTCTGACCTTTAAGCGGGACTACTGAATAAAATACCTCATGAAAGAAATACAGGGAGCTTCATTCCATTCTCTGAGAGATAATTAGCAAACATTTTTCAAAAGTAAAAAAATTGAGTAATTATAAAACAAATAGGAAACTTCAATATATGTTTGGCATTTAATATAGCCTAATGTATTTGAATACATATCCTCATTTTATTTTTACAGGTTTTTTAATGACATATCAAATATTAGATATGTTATTAGTAAAACAAAAATAAAATGAAGATTGCTCTGAAATAATTAAATGTCAGGCAAATGATTACACATTAAATATTTGATGAATGCTCTCTAAAAATTAATTTCTAATACTTTAAAAATGTTTGACAGATAATTAGGAGGATTAGTAAAATTGCTTTCACATTTTTAAAGCTGTTAAAGACTACAATGCTTTTAACTATTCTATTATTTTAGTTTGTCCTGTGAAGTAGCCTTGGTTTCCACTGGCTGTGTCTAGACTAGTACATCCATGATTTGGGAATTACTTCTTATAAGTCGTACAATGGATTTTAGACGATTCTAAATGTTATTCATCCATTACAGTGAACACTGCATATAGAATGCAAAAGAAGGATTGTATTACACTATCAAGATTATTCCCTGCCAGGTATTGCTAAATTTAATGTCAAATGAAATGGCAAGACTGAATGGCCTGTAGTCTGATAATTTTGGGAATGGTGCCAATAAACATCCCTTTATACAAGCTAGTTCTTGTCAGACAAACATGATATTCTCATTATAAAGTTTAAATTAATCACTCTGCATCACACAGCATTGATATAATACAGTTAGACATCTGACAGAAATTTCATTTATATGATAGGTGTTGGTAATTTAGTACTATATAAAATGAATTTCATTTATTAAGGAGATTAAAATCATGCAATGATGATCCAAGAAATTAATTGTATACAGAGACATTGACATGACAGAATGTCAATGAGTTTTCTTCAGAGATCCAGTTTGACCCATAGATATTTCATATTTGTACCAGTGATCAAAAATTAAAAATATGATCATGATGATTAAAGGTACAGTTTGGAAATCAGAAGCACTCTGAAGGAAATGGTAAATGCTTGCAAGGACAGATCCGTTTCACAGCACCATTTGGCTCACCTACAGGTTGAGCTCTGAGATTATCTGGGAACAAAGAAACTAGGTTGTGTTTGATGAAATGGAAGTTATAAAGAACCCTAAAAAACTCTAATAAGTCATGTGTTTTGTCATGTTAGTACTCACTTTATTGCATAAGATGTATGTGATTTATAAGGCATAAGAACTGCTGTGCAGGGTCAAAGTCACTGTCCAGAGCAATAGTCTCTCTGAACAGCAAATGCCTAAGGAAGAGTACATATCAATGCTCTTCCCAGTATATTCTCTTGGCCACTGTAAGTTTGCCATGGAAGGACTTACCGAGTCCTTCTACTCCTAAGAACAATTTGCTACTTATTTAAATAAATAAGTACTTTCTCAGTGAAAAAATTTAAATCAGTGAAGAGACTCAGTGTAAGATCATAGGTCCAGAGCACAAGGCAGGCCAATTCAGACACAAAAAATTACACGACAAGGCTATATACATGCTAGAAATTGTTGCTGGAACTCAGAAATTTCTGCCATGCTCAGTTCCCTTCATTACATTATAAACATTTCACAACAGCTGGTCTTTTTTGTCCACAGAAACTATGAATCCATTATTGTGTCTCTGCAGTGTTTCTACAACTCTGACTTGTTCTCCTCAGAACCACAGTTGGCTGCAATAACAATTTTTTTTTTTTCTGACAATTTTAATGGTAGAAAAACTGTACAGATATAATTCCTGATGACAGTCACTTAAGCCTATATATGGTAGGCTCTGTCTGCACTGTGTGATACTGAAGTTCTTGCCTTAGCCAGTAAATCTCTCTCAGCATAAGAATTACCAGTGTAGGTGAAAACTTCTACACTTTCAGGTTACCTGAATGTAGATGTTTATTGCAAATGCTTCAGACAGTGCTATTTCAGCCTGATTCTTCTTTTTGATGTAGTGTACACCTTTTAAAATTCATTTTACAGTACTATGACTCCGAAGAGTAGACAGGAAAAAGGTCAGCCAAACCCAGGATATATTTAGCTGGTCAAATTCTGGTAATCAATAGTTCACTTTCTTATGGAAAAGGGTTACTGGGAATAGTCAGTTGATTGAAAGTGTTATTTTGGCAGGTTCCATATGATCCCCTGCAAAGCCAATCACTTTAAGGAACAGTCAATGAGTTTATTAAAAAATACCCTGATTTCAAATGTGCTCTTCATAATTAAGAAATAAATCAGAAGAGAATCCTTCCTTACTAATATCACAAATCTGGTATTACTTATTGCAAAAAACCCTGACACATCAAGAAAAAAACCTCAGCCACTATGGTACACGCTGTGCGTCATGTTATTCTGTATTTAAAGAGTCCTATGATGATTAAGAAATATCTACATATTCCATAAAAAAAAAAATAAAAAAATTGAAACAAAATATTAAGGTATTTCCAGTGGATCTTTCATACAATGACTTGTATGAATAACATAAGATCTTTCATACAATGATTATGCTTCTTATGGTGACAGTTTTTAAATATTTCAGGGAATTCCCGGTGGAGTTAATTAAGCATCAAAATAATCACTCAATTTAGTGGGATTTTGTTGGGAACCTTTTGATTATTTTCATTAGTATTTATTAGTTTACCTTCCTAAGATTCTGAGGTAGAAGAGTGAGAAGTATAGTCTCTGGTTATATTATTTCATGCAAAATGGTTCCTCACAATACAACTCATACTTATTCCATCACATTTTATAACATACATGTCCCTAAAACTTTTGGGCAAAACATTTTTGCTATTGTAATTGTGCAACTGTTAACCTAGCACCACTGTGTTCTCCACTAAACCAGACCCTCAGGAGTCACATTTATACATATTTTACATACCTCCAGGGATGGTGATTCCACCACTTCCATGTGCAGCCTGTTCCAATGCCTGGGTATTATTTCAGAGAAGAAATTTTACCCAATTTTTCTAAACCTCCTCTGGCACAACTTGAGGCCATTTTCTCTCATCCTGTCGCTTGTTACCTGAGAGAAGAGACTGACGTCCACCTGGCTACAACCTGCTTTCAGGCACTTGTAGAGAGTGATAAGGTCTCCCCTGAGCCTCCTTTCCTCCAGGTTAAACAACCCCAGCATTCTCAGTCTCTCCTCATAAGACCTGTACTCCTAAGCTCCATTGCCCTTCTCTGGATACAATCCAGTGCCTCAATATTCTTTCTGGAGTGAGGGCAACAGGATTCAAGGTGCAGCCATGAGTTCTGAGGGCAGAGAGACAATCACTTCCCTGGTCCTGCTGGCCATACTATTTTTGATACAAGCCAGGATACAATTTGCCTTTTTGGACACCTGGGAACACTGCCAGCTCATGTTTGGCTGTTGACCAGCACACCCAGGTCCTTTTCCTCTGGGCAGCTTTCCAGCCTCTCCTCCACAAGCCTGTAGTGCTGTATGGGGTTGTTGTGACCCAAATGCAGGACTTAGTACTTTGGCTTATTGAACCTCATCCAAGCGGCCTCAGCCCATCAATCCAGCTCGTCAAGATCCCTCCGCAAAGCCTTCTTGCCCTCAAACAGATCAACATTCCTGCCCAACTTGGTGCTGTCTGCGAACCAAGCTGTGTCAGGAAGTTATCTTCCACAAATCCAGGAATCTCCTAGACTGCTTCCTTTTAGCTGTGGTATATTTCCAGTACACATCTGGTAAGTTGAAGTCCCCCATGAGAGCAAGAGCTAGCAATTCTGAGACTTCTCCCAGCTGCTTATAGAATATTTCCTCTGCTTCTTCATCCTGCCTGGGGGGTTTCCATCAGGATATCTGCCCTATTGGCCCCCCTCCTCATTCTTACCAACAGACACTCAACTCAACACTGAATAGTTCTGTCCTTAAACTCTCTAAGTATCTTCTAAAGCAAAGTCAACTTTTCTACAATCTTTCTCACAGATCAACATTTAGAAATACAAACCTCAAACAATAGAAAATTTGGTTTAGAACAGATGCTAGAAGGGGACAGAAAAAGAGCAGGGAAATTTTCTATTTTATTCAGTATTCCCTAGATTCCGCTGTGATGCATAAAGGTATCTCATACCTACATTAAACTTTTTACAATGAGTAAGTATCTACTCTACGTTCTCAGGGAGAAATCAGCTGGGGAGAGAGAACATTATTTTTCAAGGGATGTTAACAAGACACTGCTAACTCTAATCTTTAGACCTCAATATCACCAAATGTAAGTGCCACATACAATACAGAACTAAGAATTATTCTAGAAACATTCTTTCAGCAGGAATACTGGCATATTCCTTGAAGCTGGTGGTTTAGGGACTTCCTGAGCTGCAAATTACATGAACCTTACTGTCAAGTAGTACAAGTTGCATAAAACAGAACCAATTATCAGTTTTTTCTTAATGAACTGAAAGTAACAGGACTTCTCTCTCCTTCATCATTACTCTTTCTGTTCCCCTATTCAATGCAGCAATTTCACACGACTCTTCGAAGCAAAATATATCTATCTTCCCCGAAGCTCAAAAATGCTTCATCTATTCCCATCTTGAATTGTCTTGTGAAAACATCAGTTCCAAGACTGCAAAGACTATCAGTGCAAATTATTCGTTTACCTGTTTTTCAGCTTGTCCATATTCCGATCCTTGGGGTGACAAGAAGTGACAAATATGACCATTGTTTTTTGCTTTTTCTCGAAGAGCCATAGCAGTTCGTACTGTAGCATTTCTAGCATGAACGAACACCATCACCTTTAGAGAGAAAGAGGGCCAATGAGAAATAAAAAAAGTCTTAATCAAATAATAAGAACACTTTAATTACAAAATATTCCCCATGCTAATAACAAAACCTAGTTAATACATGACATACTGATGAAAACTAATGTCGCTTAAGGGAAATTAAAGGATCATCCTGCCTGTATTGTATTTAATACTTTCAAAGAGCTTTTGAGAAGGGTGCATTTTTTTAAAATTCTTTAGTCTTTTAAAAAAAAGGAACTATTGTTGGCAATAAATAGTTCATTTTCACAAAGTAGTGAGATTAACATTGATGTAAAGAGTTCTGTTATTTTTCATATTCTAAATGATCTGGAAAGCAAATAGCAAGGTGATAAGCATCCTGATGGTAGGACAGCTGAAACACAAACTGACTATAAAGAACTTCAGAAGGATATTGCAGTCCCAATCCACTGAACAATCAAAGAGAAGAATGAAATGAAGCACCAACCAATGAAAAACACATATGGGGATACAATTTTTAATGTAACAGATATGATTATGGGTATTAAACTATCACTTAGTAAGATACCTTACAAACATTGGACATTTCCCTAAATGTATTAACTAAGAGTTGAGTGGTAATTACATATGGTATCTGAATCAAGACACAGCAATGAGATGTTAATTCTTATTCCTTTGCATATGTATATGAAGCAATATAAACTGATAGCAAAGTTCACCGTGAGGTACATTTAAGATAAGTTATGGCATCAGTATTCACCCCGATTGGTAGAGACAGGGAAAAGTGGTTAAATACCATTCAATTCCAGTGTAATAACAGTTCTGAATGTCTGTTAATCACTGTTAATGTACTGCTGGGAAAGGTACAGAATGGAAAACACTCTATATTGTCCCCCTATGCACTCTGTATTGTCCAAGGTTTGCTTAAATTAACCACATATACTTGGTCAGTCAGATCTTCAGTCTGATCAAGTATGACAATTTCTGTGGTCTTAAAACTCACAAATGGAAAAGTTTGAGTACCTGGCTCTTGAGTAAATGTCAAACATTGTTTTGCAAGTTGATGTAATTTTCATTAAAATGTAACCATGGAGTTACAGTTCTGTTTTAAGACAGTTTCAGTTGAATTTTAAGATATGTCAAATACCTTAGAATTGTGGGTTTAATTTAGGCACCGTCACGCTTGTAGAAACTTGTAGTATATAACTGAATTCTTTTAAATGAGACACTATTAAGAAAGTAGCAACATTTAGGATATAATTAAACTAGTTATAACCTTTGTTCTTAGTTTGTAATTACCTAATTTAATTATAAATTTATAATATACATATAATTTTACAGAAAAGAAGACATAACTGTGGGGAATTTATATAAATTATAAATTCATAATTAAACCGAAGCAAATTATTTCAGGTGCTAATACAGAAAAGAGATAAAAAGAGAAACAATATGGATGTAACTACTCGTTGGAAGGAGCAATTACTCCTTACTCTTAACTTATGTGATAACTTTCCAGCATTGATGTAGTAACACTGTGGCTCATACAATTACTTGCTCTCATATTGGTAGAAATGTTCTCAGATACAAGACACAGTTAACAACATAGCAATTTTCTCTCACTTAAAAACAACATACTTGCAAAATATTTTCTAAAAGGAGAACCACAACATAACAAAAGTACAGTGTATGCCCTTTCTCCATTAATTATTTAAGAATTACTTGTCTACTTACTTTTTTTGTAGGTTTTTTCTACAGAAAGTCTGAATAAAAATACTTAACTACTCCAAACAACATTTTTTTGTTATTAACAAATCCACCACATCTTCTTCAGTGAAGATAAACTCTGTGTCAACAGGTTTCATGGAAAAAAAGCTTCACTTTTAAAATCAATTTGATGTTATAGCTTACCTTTTTAAATGCTGTTATATTAATGTTTGATTCTTTGCCAAATAGATTAAAATCTAATCTTCAGAAAATAGCTAAATTCTAAAAGTTGAGAAACTAAGGAAATAGAGTATCAGGCATTAAGGTGAAATAGGAATGAGATCGTTCTTAGCCAGGTAATTTTGAAGCTCCTGAATTAGGAAGTATAAAAACACTTGACATATTGATTACTTGGAAAAAAAAAAAAAAGAGTCACATATGCAGTAAAGGGTTTTATGATTTAACCACAGGACAGGTTTGGTGATTTGTTTTACAATATATTTTAGTTTTTTAGATTAAATGTCATTTGAAATCCTTACCTGTAACTTCAATCTAAAATGGCAACTTTGAGAATGGTGTTTACAAAACATTAATATTAGTTAAGTTCATACATATTAGACTAAAATATTTCTGCATGCTTTGACATAAAATTACTAAATATCTTACTTCTCTCCTGATTTTTTTAATATTCTTAATCAAAGATCAAATGAAGTGTGTCTGATTGAATTTTTTGGAGTTGGCGGGAGTTACATGGCTGCAAGCACAAAGCTAAAAGATCAGCTCCAAGCAGGAATTCTTTTAAAGTTTGAAAGGAACTATTAAAACAAGATAAATAAAATAGCAAGAAAATCTGCACACAACTACATACGTACATCCAATAGACTTATATTTAACCAGCGTATAATTATTTGCATGTATAAGATACACAGAAAGAACGATATTAGAAGGTAAGTTCAAACCTAACAAGTTACGTAAAAAAAAAGAAAGCTGACAGGGAAATGAGAATAAGTTACACAAAGTAGAGCACAGACTACTAGTCACAGAAAAGCTGATAGTAGAAAATAGGCCCTTAATCTTTCTTTCAATTATTATATGAATGCACAGTAACTGCAACGCTAGTAGAGAAAGTCCATTCCTGAAAATCTAAGTGAAAGGAAAATCCCTCTTAGTTCCAGTCATAATCAGGCAGAGCAGTTAGGAACTGAAACTCTGAATTCAGCTGTTGCCATGCTGTCATGGTCCTGCTAAGATGATGATAAGCAACAACAAAAAGGTGACAATACATTATTTGAAGACTTAGAAGAAAATTTTTTGTTATTTTTCAGGTTTTTTTCTCTGCCCTTAATTCTACCTTGAGAGCAAACATGATCCAGTACCTTTCTGGGGATGATACTGAGCTAAAAGTAGTACACTAGTGGATGAAGCAGTAACATTCATATTTTATTTTTACCAGTCATAGAGAAGTATCAGAAACTCAACAAGAACTTCCATAGGGAAATAAAATCTAATAGATGACACTTTGCTATTGAATATTACACAAACATATAAATGTACGTATATTCTATAACTGAATTCTGGCCACTGAGTGGCTAAAATGACTGCACAGCATTACTTTTGTAATACTTTCCTTTCAATTAACATACTTTAAAACACATCACTTAATAATCAGTTTCTCTCAGTAGAAAATAATCTGAACCCTTTTTCAAAGTCTGTCACTTTATTTTAGGTGAAATTATGACAAACTTGAGGGTTAATCTGAAGAAAGGCAGAAAGTATTATGTAGCACTGTGGAAGATTTAATAATGTAATTGTACAGTTGGACATACCTGCAGTCATCTACTAGAGATGCCAGATAAGATACATATGAGTTCAAGGAATGCAGATATTAAAAGAGCAGATATTAAAAGCACAGATATGATGGGTCCTAGAAAAGACCAAAATGTCCTAAGAAATAAGAGCATAAAATAAATTAAATTTCGATTCCCTAAAAAAATTGAACTCTCAGCAGAAATGAAACAATATAGTCCTGACTACTGGACAGTCAAGTGAAGAAGAGAAGGGGAAAAAGCACAACCAATCAAACAAAAGAGAACTACTGTCCAATAGTCACAGTTAAAAGCCCAGGAATATTACCACTGTTAACAGCAGGATCACTGATACAATTTTTAAAAGCCATGAAAACACTAATGAAAATGTTTGAGAGGAACATTTTCACATTTTCTTCTTTCTGCTGAGAATGTCAAGAGTCCTGAAAAAAGAGTTGGAGCTTTTTACCTAAAAACAACTAAAATATTCCTTTCTGATCACTGCCTGTCATAATATATGTTTAGAAACAATTCTGGAAGCTTCAGAAACTTTGATAGGAAGAGGCACTCAGTATATATGCTTCAAGAACTGGAAGACAGATGGCTTGGGACCACATGGCATTTTGTGTTCCAAGTTCCCTTTCTCTTCTATTTTAACTATTGTAGTCAATAAGTTTCAATAAATTTATCAAGTGTAATCAATAAAGCGCATATGTTCCTGCTTTCAGTTAGCAGAGGCTTGGTACAGAATTGATAAAACTTCAGTTATGATTTCTCTCAACTTCTGCCTACATGTATGAGAGTATCTGACACCACAGCAATCATTCAGTCAGAAGGATGTTAAGATGTTATTGTGCAAACAATAATTAAGAAACAAGCATTGTATAACTGTCCTGTACCCAGAATCCCTTCTTACAGATACCTAATTTTCAGATGCACACCATATTTCTTTACGAAATTTACTTCTCCTCATTTTCAAAGTCATAATGCGCACCTGAATTCATTGACTTTTATGCATTTCATGATTACATATATAAATGTATATATAAATTCACACCTGAATAAATTTAAAATGATTGTACAAATTGTTGACAATAAAAAGAACTTCTCAGTGAGAGGTAGACAGACATCAAGTGTGATTAAAAAAAATAGACTGCTTTATTAGCTGATGAGAGGTTCCCACTCTTAAGGCTAATGTTTACTTGCAATCTCTGTACATCACCAAACATTTGTAAAGAACCAGACCTAGCTAAAAACTGACATATAACACCTTGCTGAATGTTTTTCCCCCAATGACTCTGGTAAGCATTTACCAAAATAACAATATAGTCTTAGGAGGGTTAATTTATCCTGTCCTAACTGTGTCAGAGAATATTATATTTCAGTGGCAAAATCTCCGTGCATTACATTATGCAAATAAGTTAGAAAAAGTAATTTAGAAGAGAGAGAAGCGGTTCCACAGTTACAAGCTGTGTAATTAGATCTGTAATCTGCAGTTCAAAGCTAGCTCTGGTATATATAGCCCGAGTGCTGAAAGCGTCTGCTGCTGCTCTCCTGAAACTAAAGCTTTTAAATAATAAAAAATACACAAGAAGGGAGAAAGCAAATGTTTCTAGCTGGGCTACCTCCTCAAAATTTTCTCAAAATATAAAGGGACCCACACTTTTTCACCAAGGACTTAGTTTAGAATCACAATGGGAACTGCCTGCATTCCCCAAGACTTGCATATTCCAGGTTTTAATCTTTACGAAACATGTCAGTGTATCATCAAAGCAGTAAAAAATGTGCTATTATTAAAAATATCTACAAGAACTAGTACTTTTATCAGAGACCTGTAACTGGTTGCTAGCAGGACTTCTATTTTCACTTAGAAGCGAAAGAAGAAACACATCACATATACGCAGTAAAAATATCAAAAATAATAACTGAAAAATTATAATCAGGTACTTGAAATACATTTCTTCTGCCTTGGACAGTAAAGATGTTTGCACTAACTTGTCCTACTGGAAAATATGTCTTTCAAATTGATATTCTCTATGATAAATTCAAAATGGTGCATAATTACACACTCACTCTTTCAGGTATCTTCCCATCTTATTATTAAAGTGCTCATCACTTGAATGCTTGAGTTCAGCATCTCTGTTTAACTTAACACCTCTGCTCAAAGACATAAAGCCTAGGTTTTGCCACCCACTTTGCATCACACCTTTCAAAGAAAATGATCAAAAATACTAAAAAATCAGGATGTCACGATTACAGGATCTAAATGATAGCACGAGAGTGTATAAATGTGACTTCCCCTTCCTCACTAAATCACAGTAACTCATGAAAAACTATCCAGAACTAGTAAGTAGAAGAACAGCAATAAAGTATATGAAATAAGAAATTTTACATTAGTCTCTACTAAAGCTTAATACGTCTAATGTAGAAATCTTACTTTTACTTTAGCAGATTTTTTTTATTTTGCATATTTAAGTCTTTTTGCATATTGAGCAACACCATGGGAATGGAAAAGTGAACAGGCTGTGTCACTTACTAAGGCAACATGAGAATTTGAATTTATTTGCTAATTATTTTAATTAATGTTAATACATCTTGTATTTAAAAGAAATATTGATATAATTTGCATGTATACTAAGTTCTTTTATACTACAGAAAACTGAAGGATTATTAAACTGCCTACAAACTAGTCCTAATGACACATTTTATATATCCTACCTTTTATATAAAAAATTCTTCACGAGTTAAAAGCAGGCTGCATTTACTCATCACATACAATTAAATAATGTGCATTAGAATACAGGAATTTTCATTCAAGTTTGAGGAGTCAAAAATGCCCAAAAAAATTTCAGCAACAGCCAACATTAAAACATCTGTACATTCAAGAGAAACATTCAGGAAACTGTGCTGAAGAACAATGCCACACAATATCATACAATATTTTAACAAAAAATATAAACTAGTAAGAAAGAAATATATAATGTTGCAGCTAATCAGAACAGTAAAGCGATATATTTTGACCTCTTGATAGATGACCACTAATTGCTCTCTAAATTTTGATTTAACTATTCACTCAAATAAATTAAGTCTGATCATCCCTGTTTAAAAAAAATCTAAGATTTTTTAAAAAGCTCTGCGTAATCTAATTTAAAAAAATCTATGTAACATCACTATTTATCTAATTATATTTCTATTTAGATATACCAGCTTTTAAGGGGTAACAACTTCATTTTGCAAATATTTTTTTGATCACAATGTGCAGTTGCTCATTTATTTATTTACAATAATACCACATTTTAAATACATGTGTCTTATAATTGTTTTTTTTTTTAAAATGTGGAAATGTATATATACTTAAGATGTGACTACCCTAATGAACGTTATATCACACAGTCCCATGCACAGTCCCATCTAATTTTTTTATTGCTCCCGAATCACAGAATCACAGAATCCTCTGAGCTGGAAGGGACCCACAAGGATCATCCAAGTCCTACTCCCGGCCCTGCACAGGACACCATAAGAATCACACCATGTGTCTGAGAACGTTGTCCAAAGGCTTCTTGAACTCTGTCAGGCTTGGTGCTGAGACCATTTCCCTGGGGAGCCTGTTCCAGTGCCCAACCACCCTCTGGGGTGGTTGTCCCCTGACACAACTTCAGGCCATTCATGAAACTCTATGTAAAGAGTTATGGTAAGGACATTGGAACTACTTTATTTGTTTCCTATTGGCCCTTCCTACATTTTGCCTTGTGTGTTCTAAATCTATCCATAAAAAAGGTGCTATCACACACATTTTGAAATTCCATCATCTTTTTTTCTATTACTCCTGGTTTTCCTCTCCCTGCTTTAACCTCCTGTACGCTTCCTTTTAATGTTTGAGTTTTGTCAGGAGTTTCTTTCTCATCCAGACTGACCCTGGGTCATTTTGCTTGATTTCCTGCACATCAGGATGGACTATTCTTGAGCTTGGTAGATCTGATCCCTGAAAATCCCCCAGCTCTCCTGCACCACCTGTCATAGGATTCTTCCAAGGAGATTTCTGAAAAGGCCAAACTCTGGAAACTCCCTGGACTGCTTTTGCCCTGGTGTCTTGTCTCTCCAGCAAATACTGGGATGGTAAAATCCCCCTGGAAGACCATGGACTACAAACATGAGGCTTCTTCTAGTCGTCTGAAAAAGACCTCATTTACTTTATTGCTGCTCGGAGTGTCTGCAGCAAAATACCCCAACAATTGTTGCTCATCTGTCTGCTGGCTAATCATCCTAAACTCTCAGGTGGCTCGTCAGCCATCCCTAGACAGAAGTTCAGGTATCCCTTCTGCAGTCTTACATACAAGCAGGTTTCTCACCACCCTAACCTTGAACTTGCTCAAGATTCTGTTTCCACCCATTGCAGCACTCAGTCATGTGAGGTATCACATCACATCTCTGATCTCAATACTTAGCTCAGCAACTGGATGCAGACCTCTAATTTCTCCCTGTAGTTCCATATGCTGCATGTAGTAGTGCACAGGCATTTTGGAGAGGCACCCAGCTGTGCTCATGTAAAACGCGACACTGTGTCCTCTGCCACTACTAAAGTTGAAAGATATAGGGAATTGGTGTCATTTCCTTTCAAAGAGTTATGGACCCATAAGTTTGACATTGAGCCTTTAGCATTAAAAGAGGAGATCCTGATAGCATCAAACCTTTATATTGAAGAACAGCCAGTGTGTATGCAAGCAGCACTAATGGGAGGATGCTTCTGAGTAAAAAGTACTTGCCCATATGAAATGACATGACTCTGCCTCTATATCTTTTTACAACAGTTACATACATTTTCCACTAATGTGGGAATGGTTTGCCTGATTTAATGCACATCAGAAAGTTTTAAATTATTAAATACTTTTAAAATGCAAGCCCTTGTGTTTACAATATTATTTTATTTTAAATTATATTAGACGACATAAAATAAATACTCTGTTTTGGAATCAATGCTTAAATATGGATTTTGGACACTAAAGAAAACCTGTTTCGGAACAGTATAATGGGATCTATGCTACCTTCCATTTGTAGCATTAGCCAAATATATTACAAATTGCAAAGGAAAAATGAATAGAGTGAAAATTAAAGCAGAGGGCAAATTATAAAATAAGACAAACAAACAATGCTTTACTGACTCCTATAGGTAGTAGAAGTTATTCTGCATTTTAATTGACAGGATAGAATAGAAATAGCAATAACTATTCTTGTACAGAAAATTAAGCAGGAATAGCTAGTCTATTACTATGCAAATATATGTCATTAGGCAGTTAATAATTGCATTTTTGCAGATGCCAATGGACCTGAACGACAATTATTCTTCAAAATTACACACGGTTTTTCACTGCTTTTTTTTTTCAAAAAACAAGATCACGCAATAATTTTTTTCAAGCATTTCCTTTTGTCCTGTTTTGACATTAACTATTTTGACTTTGTACAATAAAATATGTTTCTACATTATAATAAATTATATTTTTAACAAATATCACTCCAGAATAAGAGTTGTCATGTCTACTGTGTCTCTTCTTATGTTTTCAAATCTATTTATACTTACATGCATACCATTCATAATATGCATAAATAACCCAGGAGTCAGTAGTGATAAACAGGTTCTATTCAGCTTTCCTAAAGGAAAGGAACACAGAGGATACTGGAGAAAACCTTTATAACTATTCTCATTCCTTTTACTTAAATAAAAGAAGAAAATTGCCATGTCAACCTTTCTACCTTCTGGCTTTGTACGATCTAGTAACGTAAAGTTATGAAACAATTAAAGAACAGAATAGTCATGTGTTCTAGTTTATTTCTTATCAGTACCAGTTTAAAAACAGATTTTAACCAGATTTTTGCTCCTAATCAATAGGTTCTCTACATCATCAGAAAAGCAAAGAATTGTTTTCAAGTATAAGCAATGTTTTTAGTATGAAACTTAATAAAGTTATGAAGAATTTAAATAATGCAATAATTTGCTCACAGTAGTAAACTGTGCTAGAACAAAGAGTATCTCTCTCCTAAACTCACACTTTATATACCTAGTCCTTCTCAAAGTATTCTACCCTAAATAAATATGTCATAAATACCTCACGATTAAAATGCATGCAAGTATACAAATGTAACCTTGGGATCATCTGGAATCATCTTTTCAGTAGCCACAAAAAAACCTATAAACACCACAGCATCATGTATGCGAGAAACTTCATACTCTGGAAAGTGATTAGAAGTATAAAGTCAAACGGAATTTCCTAATGCATCTTAGTGAAAATTTATTGCTCATCCTCATGGATTTCTCAAAACACTTTATTTTCTACAGCATCCTGTATTACTGTATATTTCAAATTAAAACCCACTAATGACATTACGAATTGGATTCTCTGGTGACATCGGTTAAAAAGTCTGTGACAGGCATAAGGTCTTGGTGGACAGTAGCTGCCTTGTTACATTTTGAATAATTTACATATGCTTTGACAATAATCAGGTAGTTTATTAGTTGATACTATTATATTAAACTAAGCACACAGATAATTTTCTTTCAAGGCTACAGGGCAAGAATTTTCAAAAGCTTTGAACCACTAACAATACTCAACATCTCTTCTGGAGTATCATTTAACCTTGTAATTGAATTCTTACAATATAGAGCTGACAGGAATTCACAGACTTCCATGATCCTCTGGATTGCTAATGGTCTGCAGTATAATATTTGAAAAACAGGTTTTAACATAGAGCTAGTAAAACTTATTGCATATGGTTGCAAGACTGCTCAAGTTGCCTTTACCATAGCCGTACGTCTATAATTTAACACTTAGGTCATCCAAAAAAGGTCAACTGGCTCAAGATTTAACCACCTATTACTTTGTTTAAATATAATTTTAGGCTATGAGAAGTCACTCATCTGAAATTAAGTTTGATTTTTTTGTTTGTTTTAATGATTCAATGCAAATTCATAATATCAGAAGAATAATAGAATTATTCTCAAAATATAGTAGCGCTTGCTACCTTAAGCATTTGTATTAGCAATACCGACAACACTGTAAAGCTGTGCAAGACTACAGACATAAAATGAACACCTCATGCACTCATAATTAATGGCAAGATATTAAATTGGTGTTTCTGGTCTACATAAATTCATTGTGAACACCTGAGTACACACATGTAGACTACTATATAAATACAAGCATATATGCAAAAATTAGCATAAGGCATAGAAACATTGCACACGTTTAGAAAGCAACTTAATTGAAGACTTACAGTTTTCCATATACATAACTTGTTATGGCATCCATTTCCAGCAATTTCCTCAGCTGTTCATAAAGGCAGCTGACAAGGTAAATGTTTGAAGCCAAATAGATTTGACCAGAAAATATAGAGGAAAATAGTACGTATATATCATTTGACAATAACATGAAACATCTGCTATAAAACACCTTTTGAAGTGTATCTTCTACATAATACATCAAAATAGGATTTTTAATTAAAGTAGGATACAAAATTTCATTTATACAGGCATAAGATTATATTAACTGTTACATCCTTAAAATTGCAAGAGGCAGTTATTGTGGAAATGAAGTGCATAAATAAATGATGAAGATGCAGAACATAAAAGTAATGCACCATCACTGAATTTGTGATTTTGTTAAAGAAAGCATACATACAAATGACCATAATTGTGCAAAAACTGCAAAAGAAAACTACCCTAAAACTCAATTCTTCAGTTAATCAGTTGACAGAGAAATAACATTTAAAACCATCAGTCATAATTCAGCTATCCTGCCGGACTACTTTACCTTCTGTATTTGCGTATTTTTATTCATACATGTGCGCATATTTAAATATAGAAGCAATATATACACATATATATGCAAATAAACCATACCAGATGATGAAGGAGAAGCAATCTGCACAGATACAAAGGCACAAAAACTCAGGCTGAAATAAGCTTTTTAATCTCTAAGATGATTGTCTGGGAATAAACCAAAAATCTAGATGAAGAACACATTTTAACAAATTCCTGTAACTTCTCAGAGTAATTTGTCCAAAGTATGCTATAAACACTATTTCACCCAGGAAAAAAATACTAGGACAAGTTTAATTCTCAAGGTACTAAGTTCCAGAGAGACCTCTGAAGAAAATACTGTTTTATTAAATCTTATCTCATGACGTGGCTATAAAAGCATTGTCAACAGTTCCAGTAACTAAGCTTATTAAACTTTTATCTTCATATGGCTTCTGCAACCAAATAACAGCTGGAAAACTGATAATAAAGAAATTTAATCCATCATTTTTACAGATGAAATTAATACCTGTCAAATTCACTTCTGACAACCTAATATAATAGATTTAAATTAGCTATTCTGTTTCTTTTTTAAAGACAGTGTAAGAAAATCAAGACGACACTTAGTACTGCAAGGTTTACGTCAATTATTGCAAGTAGAGAACTATTACAGACAAAGTGAATGCTTTATGTGCAATATATACTGCAGAATCAGTTCTGACTGTATAAGTTCAAGTGTAATTTGTTTCTGACCTATGACATCAAAAATCCTGAATTGAAAGAGTAAAGTATTAAAAATCTGTTCAAGGTGATACTTTAAAATTATTCCAAAATTTCAAAAAAAAAATGTATCACACCTCAGTATTATTTCTAGTGAACTAAAAACAGACCAGTGGTATAGAACAACATTCTAATTCTAATTAAGAACATAAATTCTAATTAATAAAGCAATCTTGATCTCCAGAAAACTGCATAGTAACCACCCAATGCATAGACTAATTAAAAATTTAACAAGTAAACACAGCTGTATTCCACACATTCATGTAATTTTAAAAAGATAAAAGGTAAAGCTGGTCACAGGTATATCAGATGCAGTTGAGACAATACTGCAAAAGCAAAAGCAGAAGAGAACACAAGCTGGCCAAATCTAAACTAGCTCAAATGAGAAGAGCAAAAGCTCAGAAACTAAGGTACTCAAAATAGCACTTTCTTTAAAAGTTAAGAAAACTGAATAGAGATAAGCACAAAATGGGCAGTCCAAAATCACCACTCATAGTGTATCAATGAGAAGAGATGGTTTGTATAAGGCTGTTCATTGTTTTAAGTATTTTTTGTCTACATTTTCAGTCCCAGCAGTGAGATTCCTAGCATGTTAATTCACAAAAGGTTGTTGTGTCTCCACTGGTTTACAGTTACTAAAACCTGCTCCACTCAAGTTAAGTGGAGTTGTTGCTAATTTGCTGAAATATGATTACTACTACTGCATTCCCTTTTTGATGTTGTGGTGAGGCTTTCAATGCTATTTAGCGTTTCAAAAACCCAGGTTCTTAGCAACAGACAACTTGGCATCTTTGGCCACCTGAAAAGCTCTTCCTTGCCTAATGAAAACACTTGTAAAGCCATGATGCATTTATGTACTGACACCTTGAGCCTCAATGCCTGCACAAACAGCAAGGTCAATGAGAACTGCAGAAAGACATCAGAACTTCCACGGAACAGTCAGTTTTTGCTATGAACTGAAAATACCAAGCTCAGTGAGAAAATGAACTTGGAAGGAGTTTCAGTGAGTACCACTGTAGAAGAAGAAAAGTTAAAACAGATAATGTCATGTCAGACTTACACAGAAAACTCTCAGAAACAGCGGGAAAGCAGGCATTCATTGTCTTAAAAAGGAGGTTTCAGAAGACAGGAGAATGCTAAAGGCACTCCAAGTTGAAAACTGTAATAAACAGACAAAATGGCAAAGGACCAAAGTACATTGGGTAAGGAATCAGGACTGAAACAGATATCTGTGACTGAAGATGAGTAACAGTATTGAAAGTCAGAAAAAAAAATAATTACAGAAAAGTAAGGTGCAGACAACAAATAGAGGAGGCCTGCTGAAACAACACCAAGGGCAAAGAAAAGACACAACTTCTTTTGAAGGCTTAAGTGATATCAAAGAGAATCAGTTATGAGAAAAAAAGAACAAGAAAATGGTGTAAAAACACCCAAAAGAGGCGAGCAGTCTGCGGAATGTGGCCAAAAATAGTTGTATGGGTGCAGTCTGAGGAAGAACCTCCTCCAAAAGCTTCCAAGGACTTCAGCAACAACTTTTCTAATTTATAATACAAGACATTACTTTTTTTGCTTGAATCTTCAGACAGAAAAAAATAAGGAAAAAAGAAAGGATAGCAAACAGTACAGTTCTGACAAACTCAGAACAGCAAAAGTGTTTGAGGGGTGATGGGGACACTGGAAGAAACATAAGACCATCTGGTAACCAAGCTAATGAGATAAACCAGCAAAAGTCAGTAAGAGCAGGAGATATAATGGAAGTGAACCTGTGTGTCAGAGTAAAAAGGAGTTAACTTCTCAGGATACTAACTTTAGCAACTGAACCTCAACAAAGAGAGCAACAGCTCCACATTTTTTAGATGAAGGAATTCAACATAAAGTTAAAATTTACACATGATACGTTTCAGAGGAAAAACCTTAAAAATACTGTTATTTTTTTTGTTACTTAAAACTCCTAAAAGAACAGTTGTTTCTCAAATCGTAGCATGACAAAGGTGTTTTCCCCCTCATAAACTGTGAAGATAAAGACAATATGATTCATATTGTCCTAAACTGGCTAATAATGCAATGTTTCAATTTATTCTAAAAATGACGTTGAGAAGTGCAGTCGCTGCAGACAGTTCACTGTCTTTGCTGCTCTTGTGAGGTTCTCTACAGACTGTCTCAGAAAGGCGTTACCTGCACCCCAGAACTTGTTGCCATTAAATGCCCTTCTCACCGGGCTGTAAAATGTGAAGGTTTTTTTCAGCTCTGTAGCTGAATTAGTGCTGTGAATGTATGTGGCCCACTACTGGTGACTGTCTGGCAAAAGACAGCTGTAATAACAGGAAATCATAACTTTCAGTGACTTAGCCTTCACCTAGCCTTCAAGTGAACAGTATCCTGGAAGAGACCTGCTGGCAAAAATATGCTACCTGCAACTAAGCCTGGAGTCACGTTCTTTGACAAATGCACAATTTTTTCTTTCTTCATTAAAAGAATCTTTGATTTATTAAGAGGTAGAAATAAAACACCAAAAGTGCAAATAAGTCCAAGAAGACCTAGTATCTTTTCAGATAATATCAGAACACAGCAAATTCAAAGTACAACGTGAAAATAAATATTCACCAGCAAATATCAAGCATGGAAGGACAGTCCCAGGAAAGTAGACTTAGCAGCACTAGAGGTTCTCACTGAAAGAAGTCTTAAGAGGTAGGATCTGCCAGAGAAACCTTCTAATGGAGTTCTACATCGTTAGCAATTCTACAAAATGAGCACACTGACTTAAAAAACACATGGAGACCTTTGGGACATTTTCTGATCTTAATTCTTCAGTCACAGTAAGAAGTTTCCAGAACAAAAACCCTAGAAAACTCAGCAGGTCAAGTCATCTATCAAGTTTCCTCAAGTTAAACAAGAGGAGAATTGTGCTATATGACAAATGTTATTGTTTCAGTTGCATTTGGTAATTCAACGTGAAGCCTACAAATGAGATATCTCATTAGTTTGAGCAGATGGATCAAAATTAAAGACTGAATCACCAACTCTTAATTTCCCAGTAGCAAGGAAGAACTTGAAGTCTTGCAGACGATGAATGTTGAAAAATCAACATAAAAAGCTTCTCTCCATCTGTCAAAACACGCCTGTAGAATGCAACTACCTCCTACCAGCCTTAGTCTTAAAAATTGAAAACACATAAACACACAACTGCAGTCAAGCCTCACACTGTAACCCATAACATGACAGTGACACATCAGCGTGACTTCCATAAGAGAAAATTATTTGGTTCTGGAATGGTAGAATTCCTTGAGAATGAGTTAAGAGGACAGTAGATAAATAATGTTGAATTCAATTCACTAAGACATTCCAAACACTCTGGTCAAGAATCTTAAAAGAGAAAACGTTGTGAAAGTTTGATGGCCACAGAAAGGTGTACATTAATTCAAGCAACTTTAGAAGCGGGAAAGTGTCTTTTACTGATTCTGGTATTTCTTTCTTGCACTTCAGTACAAAGCACAACAGAGAGGTTTCTGGCTCTGTCACACATCACTGCCTGAATAGATATAAAATCTCAACCATGCCCTCAATGTCATACAGATATACAACAGCTGTGGAAATTTTTCTTTAATATTGGGGGGAGGGAAGAAAGATATGAATACATCTTTCTAAGAAGTATATTTAGGAACAACCACAGCTTTGTTAAAAAGAAAACAAACTTTGCACACATAGAATGAAAACAAACACAAGTTTTATGGATCACACAAGCTAAAAAAGTTAACAGAGCATAACAATAGCCTGTGGTGAATGTGGAGACAAGGTAATAGCTTTCTAGAAACTTAGAAAAGCAGAAGAAGGTGTGATAACTTTAGAAGATCAAAGGGCGTTATCAAAATTGTTAAAAGACACAAAAGAAAGCCTTCCTGGTGTAATATTAATCATATCCACTCATAATACTCATTTGACATTATGGGGCAGGCGTCTCAATGTAGATATACATACTATAATATAATTAAATGTATTAGATAATTAGTTGATATGCTTGATTCTGCATTGTCAAAGCCTGTATACCAGTATTTGTATATCATTCATTTCAGGTTATGAATTTTTGTTTCATAAATATCAAGACTGATATGTATTAAATACTCTGAAGAAAAGTCCAGTGTAACCACTTGCTATCTAGATGTGTACTTAAGAGAGTATCTGCAACAGAGCAGAATGAACATTTTCAACCAAACGAAATTTAAAATAATTTGAATCAAATTATTCTAAGTGTTCTGAAATCAACATTTATATAGCAAGGGAAAACAGACTTCTGCTTTGGCCATACAATTTTCAGAAACTGAAATCAGCAACAATGTCCGCTGCTGAAACTGTAACATTTAGTAGACTACCATTCTTCACTCGACCTGTTACAGCTGTAGCTCATGCCTTAAAACAAAACACTAATGGGTTCATCTGCCAGTAAAAGAACTAAAACTAGAATTAAACAACTTATTGTACTTATATATGTTTGCAGTTTTTTCCTCAGTGTGAAGAAAAGAGAGGGGAAGAAAGGTGCCATAAACACACTGCAACAGCATATGACTTCCAGCTGGGAATCCAAGATAAATTACTCAGACACTACTGATTTAAAGTATCTGCTACCTGCACTACAGCAAGTGAAAATACACGATATAATAACAAGAAATGAAAGATAAGAAACTAAACGTTCTCCAGTATTAGGAATTTGGTAACACGTGCATAATTGACAACAAGGAGGAAGCAAAGTTCCCTCGATACTGCTAACAAATTTCATTAACAGGAAAATAACAGCATTTCCACATGTCATCTTCATGAAAGTCTTCTGAATGTAACAACAGTAACTGACAACAACAAGATAAGTGGAAGAATGATGTTAAAGCAGGGCAGGGGGGGCAGAAGGTCTAAGAAGTTGTTGCTGAAGTATTTCCCCCTCCCCCCCAAGTCATAAACCAACTGTTCATCTTTCAAAAAACACAATGAATTTTTTGTGAACAGGGAAGAATGTGCAATTCTTAGTGTGACTGTAGGGGATAGAGTTTCTGTCTTTTATATATAAGTTATTTTGTGAAAAGCCTCTTCAAGTATCATAGTGCACTAGCATTTTATACTGCTCTGAATGGGCATCATACCTGCTTTATGAGCAAAGTTCTAACAAAAACAAGACATTATGTGGGAGTGATTCAGAAGCACAATAACAGAATGATAAACTATTCAGGCAAATGAGTTAGGCTCACAATCTTAGCAGAGGGGAACATCAGATGTGAAAATTCCCTGCAGAAACCTCTATTGTAAAGCAAAATGAAGGATAACTTCCGTTAAAAAGAAAACAAAACACCAACCCCAGGACATTGAAAATGACTGATGCTGAGCCCTTATGCACTATGACTTGAACACTGCATAATTCTCGTCCCTCATGTCTAACAGGAGAGACTAAAATTTGAAAGATACGGGAAAGGCTAAGAATAATAATTAAGTGCTGCATTTTTAATTTTTTTAATCTTTAAATGTACCTTCGTGTAAGGTACATTACATATTTTTTGAAAAAGTGACATAAATACACATTAATTACTTTGAGGATATATAAAGAACCAGGAATTTTGACCTCTGTTAGAAGCTAACACTATTTAGTCAGTTTAGATTTTCTTGCATGCTATTTCTATGAAGTGTTCTCAAGGTTAGAGATTACCTCTGAAGTGATAAAGCTTAAAAAATAAAAAATAAAATTCTTAAGGCATCACCATGCTGATCAAAACTCACTTCATTATATATTTTCTGAACGGAAACCAAACCAAAAAAAAATTACCTGGTGTCCAGCCATTATTTGCTTCAGCACATTTTCATAACATACTTCATCCATATGATTCAGCTGTTGCACCTGAAAAACAAACACCTTAGTCCATACTAAAATAATTTCTATCTTTATGTATTTTCTACTACATATCAAGCAATTTACAGTGATCCATAAAAGATACTTTTGATTATGCAATTAAATATAAAATACATTGATTCCCATTCCTAACTATAGCATTTTGTTATTCTTAAATTCAGAAACAGAATATGACAATAAGTAGATAAAATATGAGTAAGGGCAGTTAATAGAAAATTTATTATGTCACTTTGCTGATGTTTTTTAATGACCAAAGAGAGGTAACATAGTTCCTTAATTTATCTGTTTTGTATTAAGGAATCTTACTTCTACAGGATACTGAGGAAATATCCATTTAATATATCTTATCTAGCATTAAGCCCTTCTATTTGGTAAATAAAAATACTTTCTACATTCCATATGTATATATTTATCTCCAGGAAATAACTGTAGTTCAGGTTTTTTGCCATAGAGAACAGAAATTTCTTCATAGTTGGGTCATGCACAGAGAACAGTGAGAGTACCATGTAGAGAATTTACAGTTAAGGATAAATAAAATGTTTAAGTAATATTCTGGCTGAAATAAAAAGTATTCTTCAACCTACTCTAAACATTTTTTTTACTATTTCTTTAATGTATTACAATGCAAATAGCGTGTCTCTACTCGAAAGCACCTCAATATCAAGGTTGTGACAAATCAAAATAAATAAATGAAGTCCAAAATTAGAGCAATCACTCCATTCTTTATTTGTGCATTTGTGTCTTATAACCAAATTGTTTTGGCACAAAGAAATGTTTTACAAGAGCAAAGCATGCAAAAATTTGAAAAAGCAAATTTAGTACTTGGAGTTATGCAGACTAGCTGAAAGTTGAAAATCACAGCTTTAAAAGAGCTTTAGAGGAAAGAGGAGAATGTTCATATTTGAAATTGTACTACTAGCAAAAAGATGAAAAAATATGGACATGTGTGCAAGGGACAAGCAGCCAGTCTAATTATTCTGAAAATGAGAGGTTAGCATTTCAATGATTTTTTTTTTTAAATATTAGTAAATGAAAATAATTAAGGAGAAACATAAATGAGCAGTGCATAAATACACATGGACATACATATACACATACATACAAACATAACTTTATATTTTCTTTGCATTTATACCTGAAGAGAAAAATATAAAAATACATAAAGAAAAACAAAAGAAAATTATTAAAGAAAAATATCTGACATTAACAGACCTCAACTGAAGAAGACAAACTTTAGTCTTGGTCCCATATGCTCTAAGAATTTCAAGAGCTTTCCCAGCTAACTTCTATGCATAATGAATAGACCAGGCTGTCCTTGCCTTTGAAAGCTTGCCTACAGTTTGCACGTGATTCTGTAAATAGCTAATCAGCTTCAAATTTTTGGGGAGTTTTTTTGGTTCAGGATTTCAGAAAACTGTGGCAAAGCACCTCCATAAAGTAACTAACAACTTTCCATCTCCTTGCAACTCATTAGTGTGGATATAGACATAGCACTGACTGCACTTGCTGATGTCCTGCAATAACTTCTTTTGATCCTGTGGTTTCTTACATCGCCTTCCTCCTCTCATATAGACCAGAAGCATGTTGATATTGGCAATAATTTGGCAACTTTAGTATTATTGTTACCTTGAATAGAACCCTTTTTCAAAGAAGTTTAATACTTTTACTTTTTTGCTTGCTATAAAGTGTATTATTTTGATTGCAAAATACATTATGCTCTATGAAATTTGTTATGAAAATCTGAAAAGCAAAAGAACTGGCTGTGGTATTACCAAGACAGTCTGCCAGGTATTCACATTTCAGAATAACTACTACCTTCTAATATTTTCTCATTCCCTTATGCTTCTTTAGAAACTACTTTTTTTTTTTTAAATAATTTCAATTTTTCCAGGATTATTTACATATTTCTTTGACTTTTAAATCACAAATGCATTCTAAAGGGAGTATGAAGAAATGGAGTATCTTCTTTTTTCTTACTATACAGTGGAATTAAACTAAATATTAAAATCAAATATCAGTGAAAGATTAATGAAAAGCAACAGCAAAAAGCAGTGAAGGTACTTAAAAAAATTAATGAAGGTTAAAATATGCAAATCATGGTAAGCACCATATGGCAAACTATTCTTGTATGTATAGATTTAAAACATCTCCCTACAGTTGTAAAATAAGTTCCTTTCCTGCACTGTAGATGGAATGACTACTTAAATAGCCTAGTAAGAAACAGAATGGTCATTTTTAAAAAAACTAAAAAATATGCTGTGATTGATTAAGCTATGAAATTAACATTTGATTGAAAATGTTTTGATTTCTATTAATCTAAATCACAGGTGAACAAGATTTTCTAAAAGTTAAGCTATATAAGCTTTAATTATCTGCTAGTTTGTATAAATTCCTGTATTTAAAGAACTATAATTTACATGTCAAGTGGCACTGCACTTATGATTTTTACTGAGAATATTATACCTTACCAAATTTATTAATGTTTCCCAAAATGAGCAAGAGCACAAAGAATAAAGAAGCCTATTTAGAGACTACTTTAAATACAGTTTCTATCAAATATGTACATATGATAATTAATGGCTTAGCATGCTAAGGTTTTCATCAGTAACTTATATCCAACTATGTCATTATTGATGCATGCCATTATATACATACAGATTTTAGAAAAAAATATTTTTCTTGTAACATTCCTCATGCACCCTTATAGCCAAACAGGAAGCACCACTGTTTCTAGCAAAATGGAAAACTGAAATGAGGTAGCTGCTACAGTGACTTAGCAGTCGAAGATCATTTCTTCTTCAACAAGCCAAATCTGGTCTTGAAGCAGAGGAAATGCAAAGCTAGATACCATTCTATCCAACTGCAACAAGGCCTACTTGCAAGTATTGTAAATTGAGGTAATAAGATTCTTAGGGCAACTTTCAATTACGTGTATCTTTATAAAAAAGAAAATATGCTTCATGAAACACCTGCAGCATAATAAACCAGTACCTCCTACACATACTCATATGAAGCATGATCAAAGCAAACATTCTCTGGCATTCACGATTCTTTACCTTATTGGTCGTCTTAATTCCTATAAAGGTTTGCCCCAGAGGTACAGGTCGGAAACGGCCATCAAAGTAGAATAGTCCAATGTAGGGATTGACATGTAGAAATGTAGCAACATCAAGATAATTGGGTAATGTAGCTGAAAGGCCCAAAATCCTAATCATACTTTGTGTAGATTCAACCTATCAAAAAACAAAAAAACCTGTAAATTATCCAAGTCTTGTAAGCCAAGCAATCAAGAAGAGTTTTAAAATATTCCTCATAAAATAGTGATGTGAAATAAGCAGTTAATACTTTCTACAAAAGGTGAGCAATAGATGTGAGTTAGTGATTATCCGTATTGAAGAAACCAGAACATTCTGCAATTTCATCAAATCTTGCTTATTCATCTATTTTATTGTACTTTTGCCTTCCAAAAGGTTAGCAGTCATTAACTGACATAAAAGAACAACAGCAGAAAACTGGCTTTGTTAAGAAGGGATAGTCTAATTTATAGGCAAAACTGGGACACATAATTTGGTATCTTTTCTTCCTTAGTCCAAATCACACCACAATTCTGAAAAGAAAGAAGAGTTTAATTCATGTCACTCCTCCTTTTTTGATTTTTGCTTCTGCAACTCTTTTAGACAATCTACTCCAGTTCTCTGTAACAGATGTTTCTTCCTTTTTTCTTCCTTTTTTTTTTTTTTTTAAATTCCTCAAGTGTTTGGTTTACATGCCTTCCCATTTGATAAGGGACAGAAATGGCGCTTTACAACTAAACCCTCTGTTCCATACAAAAGCCTGCATATTATATGTATTTCCAGGTAATTTTAGAAAAGAATGAAAGCAGACAAAAGACCTGAATGAGGAAAGTATGCAAGAATTTTCCCATTTCCTTCTGCAATATTAAAAGTTGTGTAGGCTGGCTCACAACTTTCTTACTAGCATAATTATTTAGAACCAAAGTTCACAGTAATTTTCTTCTGAAGGCTTTTTAGACACTATAACCGAAGCCATATATGAGGTTCTCAACTTGTCTCAAATGTGTGAATGTTTCAAGATGAGTAGGGCTGGTAAATTCTACCTGGATAAGTCCTATTCAAAACAATATGAGATTTTACTTAGAATACAGATTTTTGAATCACT
Organism: Oxyruncus cristatus; assembly: GCA_013399855.1. Taxonomy (NCBI): domain Eukaryota; kingdom Metazoa; phylum Chordata; class Aves; order Passeriformes; family Cotingidae; genus Oxyruncus; species Oxyruncus cristatus. Next base: position 509,350 of record VXAY01002809.1, read on the forward strand.
CAGATGTTTCTAGTTAAGGTGAAAGAAATGTAATTAAACCAGACAAATTAAAAGTTTTCAAAAAAGGCAACTAAAAAGTAAATGGAGATCATTCTCAAGGAAGATAAAATACACCATAGTATAGAACAGACCTGAAGAATAACAAGCACACCAAAATAATAAACTAAATCCCGAAATAAACCATCACCCCAAACTCAGAATCACAGAATCAAATAGATTGGAAAAGACCTCTGAGAACACAGAGTCCAAAGTTATGACGCAACACCACCTTGGTCAACTAGACCGTCTAAAAGCTACATCCAGTCTTTTTTTAAACCCTTCCAGGGATGGTGACTCCACCACCTCCTTGGCAGCCCATTCCAATGTCCAATCACTTTCTGTGTAGAACTTCCTAAGGTCCAACCTAAATCTCCCTAGCACAGCTTAAGACTGTGTCCTCTTGTCCTATTGCTTGTTACCTGGTAGAAGAGACTGACCCCCTTTCACGTAGTCGTAGAGAGTGATAAGGTCTCTCCTGAGCCTCCTCTTCTCCAGGCTGAAAAACCCTAGCTCCCTCAGACGCTCCTTATAGGACTTATGCTCCAGTTCCTTCATCAACCTTGCTGCCTTTCTTTGGACACACTCCAGCACTTCAACACCCTTCCTAAACTAAGGGGCCCAGAACTGGACACAGGACTTGAGGTACTTGAAGTAATATCCCTCTAACCATCTTAAAAACTACTGTGACTCTAAATCTTTCCATTAATTTCTTTAACTTCTTTCAAGGCTATCCAAACAAAAAATCTTTATTTTTTCACCATCTGCTTTTATATAGGCTTAGAAATACCAATAGTTTATATATGTAATATAATCAAGAAGCAAAAAAAGGTATATTTAACCTAAAAGACAGAATAACAATCTTTCCAATTATTTTATGCTCAGATTGAATTCAAACTGTAAACTAAATGCCTATGTGTCTGCACATCATCACATGCATATACAGAATGAGGTGCTTTCATTCTTTTAATTATACATGGCAATATACAAACAGCAGTGACTAAAACAGTGTTAAACTTAAAAATCTTAAAAAATTCCAAAATACCTGAAGATGCAAGCATACCACATGAATTATTTTTGCATCTTCTCTGTGATTATAATTCAGTTTCAACTATTTATCTATTATTCATCTGTCCAAGCACTACAGAAACTTTGTTTTTCTAATGGTCTTTAGAATTCTAACACATTTTTATAATAGAGTTCTCTGCATACATTTTTCAACTATTTTTCTCACTTTCCCTTGAAGAGCAAGCTCTCAGATCCTTCTAAAGAACAATTAGCATTGAAAGTGCGCAGATGCCTTTTGTGAATATGGTCCATTCAAAAATTAATATTTTTCAAGTACTGGATAACTTATCATTTGGTCCTAAAAGTCTCAATTAGAGATTATGACTTCATATACAAGAGACCATGAACCTACAGTTTTCCTGAAATGAAGACATCTTTGGATGACAAAGTTTTCTGTTCACGTTCCTATCACTGGCTGGTGGTATGCAGCTAAGTGCATTTTCTTCATTACTGGAACACAATCTCTAACGTTTTATTCTTCATATGTATTGAATTATCCTAGGAAAAATATAAGCACCATTTGAAACTTACAAGGCTTTCTTTGAAAAACTGAACTGACACAGTGTGTGCACATCACGTTCTTTAAAAGCCTTACTATGTTTTATTGATTCGATGTTACACTGGAAGTAAGAAATAAAATTTCCATAACTATATTTACTTGACATATCTAATTAGTATATCTAATTCAGAAGCATTCATGATGGCATGTGGAGAATTGACAGCATGTTCACCAGACACGTTCACAGAACACGATTACCACACCATGAAATTCCATGTATACAGAAAAAATAAACAGAAGAGAGCTCTCCAGTACCAATTTCCACACTCAAGCATCAGCTGCGCTCACAGTATAAATGATAAGGGATCAGGTATGGGAAGTGCCTCTCTGGATTGTAAATTGATCACAGCAGGATCATTTTCTTCCTAATAAGTTTTAAGATTTGCATATCATCTCGTTACATTACAGCCGCCACTTGAGAGCATATGGAGTGTGCATAGAGCTACTCTTTTATCTGACTTCTAAAGTTCTCCCTGAACTTTGTGATCTTGGCAGCCTTCCCATTTCCATGTATTAAAATATCACATTCACAGAATGAATTACAATCAAGCTGGAAAGCATATCCCTGATTGTTCAAATTGAGCACAGAATTAAGTGAAGCAGACAAGTTTACACATTTTAATCTTGGAAGAATTGTCTGCTGGTTAGAAATTAATCTGATATTCAGAAGACCCAGGATCACCTCAACCCACCCTCTACAGTCAGTCTAAACGTCTTTCAGATGCACACTAAAGATACTCAGAAAATTAGACAAAAACATTTAGTTATTAGCCCAGATGTGGAAGAAGATGAATTCTTTACATGGGTTCCTGAGTCCCCTATTCAACAGTAGTAAGAATGAAGTGCTACATATTCATACTAGTTACTAGTGGGATACTATCCTACTCACAGAATGGCTCTATGTCTCATTCTTTCACAGAACCTATGTTATTTACATGATCCAAAACAAAGGAGAAAGAGAAATTGAAAAAGAACCACAAAATGCTTAGAACACTAAAAAAAAAATTAAGGTGTTTAAAAATTACTAATCAATTGTTAGAATGTTTCATCAATGATTCCCTGTTTATTGCTATGTCGGTTACTAGTAATGAATGAGTTTAGAAGTTGTTATCAGTCCACATAAGTGGCAGTTTTACAGTTTCAGGAAAAAAAAAAATAGAAAAAACCCAGTAAAATTGCAAACCCAAAAGTACATAGTAAAAATGCAATTACTAACACTGTTTTGAAGATTCTGTATAGGATGTTATCTGCACCTCACTCTGCACAGAATGCATTTGTTACTAGGCAACCATCTAGTTAAGTAATTTTATTAGTTTTACTCTGCTTCCAATGAACCCTGAAAATACTGTGATCTCAGTCATCCATTTAGAATATATTTAAAAATCTAGAAGTACTGAAAAAATGTAACGATGCAGAAAGCACTATTAGAAGCCATATTATTTTCCCTCAGCTAAATATTAAGTATGCATTACTTTGTCTTAAGAAATTACATTTTGCATATATCTATTAAAAGATTTCTATGCCTGGTGCAGCGCCACGTCAGTTTTTCCTGACTGACAAAATGCCTTTTCACGTTATGCTTACTGTGTTGTTCTCAAACTAGGAAACAAAAATGCCTATGAACCCTTCTACAAATTAGTTTTACTGCTTTACCGTAATATGAAAAAACACAAAACATATGACAATCACTATTACCTTTTAAACTCCATGGATATACCACAAAAATGGAAAACCAGCCACATATCAATACCTTAAAATGACATGCAGAATGACTTCCTGACATCACTTCCATGCAAAATAGAAAAGCTTCTGAAGATTAATTCAAATATCTGATACTTAATATTTTCCAAACAAATGGAGTTTAGGTTTTATTTTTAAAAAAATAGTTTGTTTTCAAAAAGTCATTTTTACATAACCACAAGGTTGTGTAAAAGACAGCAGGATAGATCCAGACTCATGTAAGACTCATTAGACATATGGCTGCACAACATACTGTTTAAAAATAACATCACAGAATAGCAAGAAAACATATATTAAATTTATCACAGATTTTAAAGGAATGTTTAACTGAAAAACAGCAATTAAAAAGGGATTCCTCTAATTGCTTTATAAGCCCAACTCTATTCAGTAATTTTACCTAGGATATGCAGTAAAAAAATAACTGGTGACATGAAGAGTAGGTGATTGGCAGAATTAATATAACTGATGTGTGTGTCAGCCATACAGATAAATCTAGGTTGATAGTCCCATTCAAAGCAAATATCTTTTCATTTAGCTCATAAGACACTATACTCAGGAAACATTCTTAGCAATGAGTGGATCCTGCAGCAACTAGAAAAAGGTTTGTTTGGGGACACGACAAACAAGTATGTGAATGCAAGCTCTGAAGATGACGTGTTAGCAAATTAAATACACGCAATTCTTAAAGGTATAAAAGGGATAGCATTGAGTATAGAAGGAAAATACTCTAGCTCTGTATATGCCACAACCAAAACTAACACAAAAGTTGTATACACGGTTTTGTTGACAGGTTTTCAAATACAATCGTGAATATAAGAAAGTCCAGTGAAAAAAAATCCCTACAACACTATTGTTTGAAAAATTATTGCAGAAGGCTTCAGTAACCTTGTTTGATCTATCCTCTAAGAAAGGATGCCGAGAAACTTGATTAGTCTGTGTAGAGAATATCAAGGAGATAAAAAACTAATAGCACCCACTCAAGATAAGAAATGAAGAACCAAATGAAATGCCAATGCCATTCTACATCCAAAAGACACATACAGAACTACAGTGGGTTACCATTAGATACAAGATATACAGAGCTAAGCAGCTGGTTTTAGTTCATTAGCTATCAGTCTTGACTATTTTTTTTTTAAACTGATCAAATTTTCATCATCAAGAATGGGATTCCAAGCACACAGAAATGTCTACTTTGATAACAATTAGGCTTTGGGTGAGAAACATCTGAACCTGTTTGCTAGTGATTTTTAGTTAGGGGTAAAAATGGGAATCAAAGGGACAGAAAAAAAAGAGGTAGAGGAGTTAATAAGGCACTAGAGATATTGAAAATGCATCCTGAGGTAAGAAAACTACGGTTGAGGCGGACAGTTTTCTAAGTAAGGTGTCATGAGGAAAGAGAGCTCAGAAAGGAGACAAGAGAATTTCCAGGGGAAGGAGAACTTCAACATCTCATGGTCACTGCAGCCAAGGCCGCCTTTGATCTTCACTTCCCCAATGAGCCCCTCCTTTCTTGATGAGCACAAGGTACAGCACAGCATCACTCCCCGTTGGCTCCTCTATTGCCTGGAGGAGGTAGTTCTCATCCATGTATTCCAGAAGTCTCCCAGATTGCTTTTACTGCTGTGCTATCTTATCTATTACTTATTGAGCAACTTTATCGATCTAATAAAAAAACATAAAGCAATTGAAACTTAAGCTTGAAGAATGAGACAATGATGGCAACAATACTTGTGTGTCTAAGATGGGAGCTTTGGTAGCCGCAAACTCTGAGAATGCTTTTACTATGGATTTTCCTTTATTTAATTTATTATTCACATACTTGAGAGAGGGTGTCAAAAGTCACGTATCACTCAAGTATAGTATTCAGTATGCTTTTTTTGAGAAAATATACATAAGCAGCAGTCATCAAAATCTCTGAATAATTATGATAAAATAATCCAGTGGCCTTTAAAAGCAGACAATTTTTTTCTTTCAAGATAATAAGCTTAGTACATTACTGTAGTGTGGAAAGTTTGATTAAAAAGTTTAAGCATTTCAGTTTTACATCTGCATTATGCTCTGGACTAAAACTTTAAACATCAAAGCTATAAATTGGATTCAAAGAAGTTGTTTGATGTTATACCTACAGTATATAACGGAGCTCAAAGCAATTTTCCCACCAAAATGTTTAGCAAAGTCAATTTAAATCACTTGCAAAAACACTCTCTAAAATTTGAAAAGTGCAAACGTGCACAAATATGCTCTTCATTCTGCTATGGGTAAAACTCAGTAATTCCAATATATATGCTCCTTCCAGGTTTAAATAAAACCTAATTCTAAAAAATGCCATAACATGAGCATGTTAAAATCTTACAGTAAGTGGTGTGACTCAATGTTCATCTGGGGGAAAGCACATCAATCATTCAAGTATTTTGAGGTACAAATTAGGACAGACCTGCTAACGCAACAAGATATTCCTGTTTTAAGCATATATTTGGATAGCTGTATTTGTACCTCATGAACACAGATTTCAAAACATTCCTTTCTGGCACAGTTGTAAGCCCAAGTAGCTAGCTGAACACCAATTCTTAAAAAGACAAAAAAAAAAAAAAAATCAATTGTCTGGGTTTTTTTTCTGTTATCCACCATCTAAACAAAACAACCCTCATAACTCCAACAAAATAAGAGAACAAGAGATATGCTTTTTCTCCAAGACAGGACAACAAACCCTGCAAAATGTAAAAGGCACTACATTATAATTATACATCCTGACCTGCACAGGAATCATGACATTGTCTCATACACAAGCTAGGGGAGTATGATCCAGATGAAACTAGAGGTACATGCCATTATTAATTGTTATTAGTGATTTATTGAAAAGGCTGAAGTAGTATTCAAAGGAATTTATCACTGTTCTGTTACAGAAGTGATACAAGAAATGACTATTCCAGGTCAGATCAGAAATTACACTATTTCAATCCACTGTCTCCCACAGGGGCCAAAAGGGACAGTACAGAAAATGGGAAAATGCCAACAATATTTACCAGAATAGCTCCCAGTTACTACAGCTCCCAATCTGATCTAGTGACCATTTCTCTGCAATGGATTTTTCTCTGAATTACTTGTCTAAACACTTTCTGAGTCCCTTCACTACAAATTAGGAAAAAATAGTCAATATTTCAGATGCCTTGAAGCTGTATACAAACCAGATAACTGATTTCAGCACTGATTACTGCAGTCGTGTAATTGACATAAGGATATTTCAGATTAATATTGTCACTGTTTTTTTAGTTTTTTTTTCAAGAACTGAACAATTATTCGTACCTCCTGTGTGCATGAATATTGAATGAATATGATATTTATATAGATATCAATGAAAAGTCAGTTCTAGAACTACTTTCAGAAGGCTGGAAAGGAGCTTCAAATTCTCATAGAAAGAAGGACATTCTCCAGGCATGGCTGAACATCTTGGATTTACTTACTGCTCCTGGAACATTTATGAATTTGTATCAAAATGTATAAAACAGAACGAAGAAATGCAACAAAATAACTTTTCTTCAAAAACTATCATTAAAACACTAGATGTGCTATTTTTACACTTACAACACCCTGTGTATTTTCACTAAACTCCAGTGAAATTCTTCTGCAATCAGAAACATTACGTTATCTTTTTTATTGACAGAGTAAAAGTTCCAGTAATTTCATAATTAATTATGGATGTATACTGAGAACTTCATAGAACTACGCCTGCAGGCTCAGATGCTGAACTATAACATTTCAGTGTAATTTTAAAAACTAACCCTCTTTATTATTTTTTTCATATTAAAAAGTAAAATAATTGTACAAAACATCTCCTGTTTCTTTGTCCCCGGGTTCTCTGGGAGGCTTGCAATTCAAAATATTTTTGTCAATTGTTTTCTACAGCACAATTCTAAAAAATTCTTCAAGTAGTTTTGTGTTTTATTTAAATATGTGGGTTTTTTTACTGTTTTATATCGTAACTTTTCCCTCTCTTCAATGACCGTCTTGTGAAGATCCATAGAGGTCTCCACTGCTGTCTTTTTTATTAAATTAGAATAAGTAAGGGCTACAGAAAGGTGGCAAGATGGTAATTTTCAAGATTTGTGTATTGTTTTACTTCCCAACTTTTTCACTTAAAGAAGGGTTAGAACTGAGTAGGTTCAATTTCAGATGAATTAAATTCCAACTTGGTAGGTAAAACAAGCCTTGAAATCCTAGAAGATTAAAACACCCTTGAGAGCTATTTTTCAAATGAGTGCTGAAGCAAAATACTACATTACAATAAATGCACTAAGGGTAGGATTCAATACCCAAGATATAACTGTCTTTAGATTTTACATTCCTTAAGTTACCTGCACAAGCTTGACACACGCAAAAGGGAAGGATCTATGGGAGATTTGTGTCCAAATGAAGCATAAACAGATGCCAAGCTGAATAATGTAGGGCAGATAAAATGACTCTAAACATCTATTTTGTACAGCTGAAGCCTATCTTACAAATCTCACAAAACTTTGCAGTAGGAAATGAATAAGTCTTGCAATCTTACATGAAGAAAATGACCATCGTGGTCACTGCTAAAAGCTGAGATGCTCTACTTTAAAGATACCTAAGGAAAACAAGCTCATCAAAACTATTTGAGAAAGAAAATACAATACCAAACAGGTTAAGCTTTAGTGCCTTTGAGGTAGCCTAAACTTCACAAAGTTCTACTCTTCATTAAAAAAATAAAATCTTTCCAAGTTCAGCTTCTTCTAAAGAATTATTACTTATCTTATTCTTCATAAAGGAACTTTACACTTTCTGTATTGGATTACAGCAGATATCCATTTTATTTTGTTCTTAGAGTTGGAATAACACGATTCAAAAAGCCTTAACAAGGTTAGTGTAGCCTTACCAAGAAAAAAAGCAACTTGAAAGCTAAAATGCTTTAAACAAACTGCAAATAGAGCCAAAACAATAATGACTCTTTATTTTTAATTTGTTACAGGTTACTTGTATTGACATTTGGTCTGCATGACGAAAAAAGAATAATTGCACTCTATCCTCCCCTTTACTATTATTTATTTATCCTAATTCCTTCCTTTCTATTCATCCCCAAATTCCATGTTTTATATTACTTGTAAATATAATGCACATCTAACCATTGAGACCATTCTCATTCATTGTCTAGCTCTGAATCCTTGTTTTGTACAATATTGAAAGAAAAAAAAATCCCTTTTCTCCTTTTGCCATTTCAAATCTTGATATTTAGAAAATACCCCTAAATCGTGGGGGAAAAAAAGGACCAATTAGGCTAAAGTAAAAATTATATAGTATTTTATTAGCATTGATGAAAGTTATACTTAGATTTAAGACACTACTCCTAATTAAAACAAAAAAGAAGTTCTCCTAGGAAAACTGTTAACTGAAAGTGAGCATTCTTGGTAAGACAATACTCTCAATTTTGGTTATGTCAAAACACTAGCCTGATTATTATTTGCTTAAAAATGTTTAATTTTGCTGTTACTTGTACAGTAAGTAAATAAAGCAAATAAATAATAAGTAAAGAAATAGCTCTGTAATAAATTATGCATTTTAGGAATCTGATAGTTGATATAATACAGAAGGGAAGGTCAGAAAGACAAAAATTTTTCTTCACTCTTGGTAAATAGCTGTAAAAAAGAATAGCTGTGAAATCAATTGTAAACTGCCTAAGCATGTTAGTTTATTTGTCTAAGCAAATAGTGATATCTATCTACCTTGACCAAAATACAATTATATCCCCCTTACCTGTCGCAATGTACGTGCTACTATACTTTCAAGCACTGGTCCCCTGTCTTCATGCAGCAGATGAACTTCATCAAGAATAAGGAGTTTTACCAGCTGAGAGAGGGCTACATCACCAACACTTTTTCTTGTCACTACATCCCATTTCTCTGGAGTAGTCACAAGCATCTAGTAGAGCAAAAAATCATAAAAGAAATATTAATAATATATAATATATAATATATAATTTAGGAATTAAAATGTAGACACAAATTCACAAAAACACAGTAAAGTAAATGCAAGGTGGAACTTAACAAAGTTATCTTAAGTTTTACCTACTTTAAATATGAGGCAGACACATCTTGGTGCATCTACATGTGTTGGTTGGCCATCAGCAGGATTCAGTATGGAAAACCATATGGAAACATTAACCAATACCTTCAAACTACCTTGCATCATTTGTATACATTTTCCACAAGAAAACGTTTAAGCAGCTATCCAGAATCAACTACTTATATAATCATTTCATGTTTGTGCCCCACTAAAATGGTCAGTGATAAAGTATTTCTAACCTTCACCATGGCACAGTAAACAACTACGACCCTCCCCTCATGCCTTAAGCTTGATCTGATAGTTCCCTGTTCTCTGTGAAATGCTTTCTCCCTAAGGAATACTTTCTAGTTGAACATTTAGATATCTTGATCCTTGCACGGGCAAAACAGACTGAACAACTTCCACCAGTCCTGGGTAAGGTAACTTCCAAATTCATTGTTTCAGTGGATATGTCTGTGGTAAGTCTATTATTATGGTGCCATTTCTTTCAAGCTGTTGCAACAGCTTCTCTTTTTGAATAAAAACAGACTCTCAAACAGGTAAGATTAAGGCACATTCAATCTCCAGTTGCCAAAAAGCTGTAGCAGCTGTCATTCCCCACAATGACAACAGACTCAGCTCTCACTTCATGCGACCTTTGAACAAAAATTCAAGAAAGCACAATTTTAAAATGTAAAATCAGATGAAGTAGTCACTCGAAAGAAAACATCTCACTCCTCCACCCAAAAAATTCTCAGCAACTGTTTCAAATAAAAATGCAGATTTCTCATGTACTAATCAACAAAAGTAATTTCCTATTTAAGAGCCAGCTGCTATGTATAATAACACCATAGAACCGAATCTTATTCACTGAAATTCAGTAATAACTTGTGTGGAAGTTATGACTATGATTTAAGGGCAATTATTTATTGCCTATTTTTAACAAATCTTAAGGGTTTTGGGACAGGCACAAAGCTTACCATACAGTCTCACTTCTTTCACAAAAAAACCCCACAAACAACCAACTTAGAACTATTAAAATAAAGGTTGGTCTGTAACTTTGCAAAATCACTTAGAAAATAAAGAGGAAAATTCTGATTCTGATGTTTCATAGGCACGAATAAAAAACTTTACAAATTGGGCAAATCTTGGTCAGATGACATCTAGAACAAAGTGCTTTAATGAGTAAAAGACAATAGGGACTGTTTGATTATCTTGACTGAAATGAAATTTTTTAAAAATTCAGCTACCAATCTTTGAAAGGTATTAAAAATTGGCAAAATGAGGAAACTTCTAACAGCTCTCATAAATAGGCATGATACTAAACCACATCCATTGATAATGAAAATATAAGTTCATAAGTAAGTTCATGAAAATACATGTTCATAAATAAGTTTTTCTACTTGCGGCAGAATCTAGGGAACAACATATTTGTTTTCTAGAATTCTAATGACACTGACCAGATTTCGGTTAACAATCTCAAACGATCTTATCCTATAAGAGGACAGATGTTTTAAATGTTTTTTAGATGACCAGATTAGTTTTATGACAGCGCTTTTAAAACAGAATTGCAAGAACTGCCTAGTTCTATCACTATACCTTTATTTGATGAAGTATTTCTAATTAAATTACCAAATTTTCCACGCCAAACATGTCAGACAGTTTCTTCTGACAAATTTTTATTCCAAGGTTATTTTAATACAAATTTTTATATCAAGGCTTTTGACTCTTAAAGCAATATTGCAACCATATTTTTCCTCTCAATAAATCCTTTTTCTGTAATTTTACTTGAAGAAAAAGGGCAGGGAAGGGCAGGGCAGGAAAGAGAAGGAAAGGAAAAGAGTAATAAATAAATAAACAAACAAACGAACAAATAAATAAATAAATTTTAATGTTTAGTATTTGCTGAACCCATGCTTCATGTGACAAATGAGAACTGAGTCTACAAGCAGAAAGGAAAACATGCATCTGATCCGTATCAGTTCTTACATAATAAACATATTTTAAGAGTAGGTTTTCTTTTAAATTTAAATGGTCAGAAATAAAACATTAAGGCAACACAGAGTTCAGCCTTATAGATGATAATGCTTCTACAGTAAATATACCAGTTAGTCCCTACAAAAGCTTACACAGCAACTGTTTTCATCTAATCAGAACTTGCTGTATTCTAAGACATACAGAACACAAAAAAATCCCATAAATTAAGATTTGACCATATACTATCAATATTCAGTCTCAAATTCAATCAGATAACCCAACAGAATATGTGATTCATGACATTTTCTTCTCAAACAAAACCTTGTTTATATACACAATGTATAAATATATTGTATTTATACACAATGTACAAATAAAAAAAATAAAGATTGCTATATTAGATGCTAGACATGACCTCTTTTGTTTCAGTTTCTGCCCGGTGCCTCTGGCCCCATCACTGGGCACCACGGAGAAGAGCCTGGCCTACAGCCTCCCTTCAGGTATTTACAGACATTGATGAGATCTCCTCTGAGTCTTCTCAGAAAGAGACCTGGAAGTTTGGATTGACAGGAAGCTGAACATGAGCCAGCAGTGTGCTCAGGTGGCCAAGAAGGCCAATGGCATCCTGGCCTGGATCAGGAACAGTGTGGCCAGCAGGAACAGGGAGGTGATTCTGCCCCTGTACTCAGCGCTGGTGAGGCCACACCTGGAGTGCTGTGTCCAGTTCTGGGCCCCTCAGTTCAGGAGGGATATTGAGGGGCTGGAGCAGGTGCAGAGAAGAGCAACCAGGCTGGTGAAGGGACTTGAACGCAAGCCCTCTGAGGAGAGGCTGAGGGAGCTGGGGTTGTTTAGCCTGGAGAAGAGAAGGCTCAGGGGAGACCTCATCACTCTCTAC
>VXAY01002809.1:521691-619528 GCA_013399855.1 Oxyruncus cristatus
TCTGCCAGGGGAGGTTTAGGTTGGGTATTAAGAAGAAATTTTTTTCCGAGAGAGTGATCAGCCATTGGAATGGGCTGCCCAGGGAAGTGGTGGATTCTCCGTCCCTGGAAGTTTTTAAGATGAGACTGGATGTCTCTCTTAGTGCCATAGTTTAGTAACCGCGGTGGTGTTGAATCAAGGGTTGGATTTGATGATCTCCGAGGTCCTTTCCAATCCGTGTGATTCTGTGATTCTGTGTGATTCTCTTCTCCAGACTGAACAGTCCCAGCTCTCAGTCCTTCCCCACAAGATACTCTGGTTCCTTCATCATCTTTGTGCCCCTTAAATGGACTCTCTCCAGTATGTCCATGTTTCTCTTCTACTGGAGAGCCCAGAACTGGACACATTATTCCAGGTGTGGCCTCAGCAGTGCTGAGTACAGGGGAAGGAACACCTCCCTTGACCTGCTAGCAATGCTTTCCCTAATGCAATAAGGGCACTGAGACACCAATATCACAGAGTGAAAATGTGGGGGGTATTTCCATGTTTTGTTTAAATATTACTGGGTGCATTTTGTTAGCAAATACAGATTTTTCAAATGCTTGTTCAAAATAGGTGTAAAAATGTATGCTCATAATTTGTGAACTGAATTGTAACACTACTACAGATGCAACTGTTAGCACTTTAAAATGAGCCACGTCAACCACAAAATATTAGCAGCTGTACTTCCACAGAACATTAATTAGCAAACAGTGAGGAAATATATTTAGCAATGAATATTAAGGCTTTAAGGTGTGAAATACTACAAATTCAAGCTACTTAGCTAATTTGCTAAATCTAAATTGGCAATGTTCAGATCACAGCTTTTTTTTTTAAATGTCAGTCATGTTATCAGGACATATATTTAAAATGGTATCATTAATTCTTCTGTTTCTGAGTGATGACTAAATATTCGGCATAATGGTCTTTTACTTTGATCTTACTTTAAAATAGCAATGTTCTCAAAGCAATGACCTGAATTAAAAGCTATACTAAATGAGACAGTATATCAAATAAGAAGAGAGATCTCTAGAGAATGTTTTGCTGGAGAATATGACTGGTTCTAACATTTATTTTTCAGATAGAAAAATTACAGTTGGGGGAAAAAATTCTCAAAAAACCACACAAACAAACCAGCTTTGTAGTCGTTGAATTCAAATATATAAAATGCTATTTATAAATATCAGCTAAAAGAAAAGGTTGACTATCAGCAAATGCTAACAGAGATTATTTTTTCAATTAAAATAATAAATAAAACAGCACTATGAGCATCTCATTATTAATTTTAAATGTGGTAGTGTAATTTCTTTTTATAATTAATTTTAAGAGACAACATATTTTATCGTCCAAGTTTTAAAGTAACAACTCAGATTCAGCAAAAGGATTCTGCTTACTGTTTGGGGGCAAGAGAAGGACACAGTAACCAAGTATTGAAACATTTTTTAATATTTTCTTTTTTTTTACATTGACTTGAGTTCTCAGCACACTGAAAAGTATGTTCATTTAAATTGCTATTTCACCACTTCACCTCTTTCAGTATTGAAATAGCTAGAAAATAAAGTGTCACATTTGCTTAATGAACTGCAACTCATGCAAGACATTTCAATCTGGTTTCTGTATTAGGGTATGGCTGAATGAAAATGGGTTAACTGTCAATATTTTTACTGTCAACTTAAATTTCTCTAAGCCACACACTTCTCTTTTTCCAATGTTTTCTTGATTATCATTAGTTATTCTGCACCAACTTTTTCTATTCGAAAAAACATAGGCTTTTCACAAAGTCTTCTGTCTTAGGTGAGTACTGACATTCAATTTCACTACTGCACAATTAAAAAAAACCCCTATACACTGAAACTCAGAATGATCTCATTTAGCTTTGTGGCTACTTTACATATCCCTATATTGTTTTACATAATGTTCGGGTAGGAACTCAAACAAAAAAGTTTAATTACTTCGCTTTGAAATATTATGTCAAAAGGGACATAGCTGATAACTTCAACATCAACTGACAAAATTTCAAGAGACTGTGAAAATTAATTTTTCTATAATTGCATGATTTGCTAATTATATTTGTCAGTTTCTCTTCAATCCCCTTTGAAGCCAGATTTCATGGTAAGAGGAAGTTACATTTTCACCACAGTTTCGGAAGATCAACATGTTGAAAAATGCTGGAGTTCGTTGTTGTTTCGGGGTTTGCTTAATCTGAAAAGGCTTACAATCTTAAAATCAAATGATCTTCCATTAATTTCTAAGAGCCCACCATTAATTTCTAGCAGTTGACACAGCCAATAGCTCACTTTCCTTCCTTTGAATCTTTTTACTACTTTTAAGTTCTCCCAAACACATCTTGCACATGACTAGTATCTGATTTCTGCTTGAATAATTAGTGCACAGACACTGAGGCTAGTAAAACTATAGTAATCCCCTCAAATTTACACTTCAGAGTGCAAACTACATACGAAAATATTTCAGAACAAACTATACAAAATCCAACCCATACTAAAAAATTCACTGCTTTTAAGTTCTTAAAGACTATTTTTGAGAACAGCTTTTCTCTCTTTAGCCACTTCAGCCTTCATGCATGGCTGTCATTTATCTGACCTTTCATACACACAGCAACGAATCAAAACTCAGACTCACACCCCACCCCATTCCCAACTTCCTAACTACTATAATTTCCATAAAATAATTAGTGCCAGGTATTGTCAAATCAAAATGTATAAGGAACTGTTTGACTCCGATCTCAGCTTAAACATCAACAAAAAGGATGATAAGAGAAAAAGACTTGTGTTCCATTTGTTTCAGAAAATGTACCATTTTGATTACAAAAAAGAAGATTTGTTAGTAAATTATCAAGTAATTAAATTAAATTCTCCCTGTCTCATTATCTTAAAAGTGAATTCTCAAAATAGTCTATCTTACAGCTGTTCAAACCTTTCTGGAAGGTAAGGCATCATGGGAGATTTCAAACATGTTGTCATTTTGAATTTTTGCTTTATCAGACCTGATAACAACCTAAATTTTGAGACTGTCAGTGGGTTTACATAAGTTTGCATATGGCAATTGAGTAAACAACCTGCAAGCCAAATCATACCTTTGGCAATTTCTCTTGAAACAGATTTTTACAAGTTCCTATTCTTGATGTACATGATAAACAGAGTTCAACTGTTACATAAATACAAAAGTTGAGAATGAATTGAAATTATTAAAATGGAAAAACATTGTTAAATTTCTTACAGCAGAGATTTTATGGACATTCCTGAAAATAAAAATGAAACATTCTGAACAAACAGTGGGAACAGAAGATTGAAAACTAGTCTGCAGCAAGCAACCACATTCAGAAAATAGATCTTACTGCCAGTGAGCTGTTCAATTAAATAATTTTTACAAAATTAATATGAGTAAAGGCTTTTTCAGAATTACAAAATTGGTATCAACCATTAGATTTTAAGTCCCAGTAAAGAGTTGTCGATCTTACAGGCACTAGAATTAGCCAGTAAAACAATCTCAGAGGGCTAACCTGAATTGAATTGATGAATTAAAAGCTCTGAATTGAAAAGCAACAAAGACAAAAAAAAGTGTACACAATTCTGAACGACCAAAACAGAGGATGCACAAAAGAAATTTTTTTGGGAGAAAAATCTCTTACAACTTCATAGATAAAGCAGCTGCTTCACCTCCTAAACACTTGATCTTCAGCATGGCATTCTCTTATGTTTTAATTTTCCTGCTACTGTGTTCACAAATGAGTTTTGAGCAGTAATTCTTTATGTAGAGCCTTTCCCTGAATCTTGCTAACTTACAATGTTTGATTTTTAAATTTATTTTTTGTTTGTTTGTTTTTACTACTCTCATGCAAACATTATACTAAGAAGTGTTAGAAATGGCAAGCTGGTGTGCAACTGCATGTAGAAGTTTTCATAGAAGATGGGGAAAACATCTTTTTGGGGAATTTTCAGAGAAGCAGCAAATACCTGATATCAGGAATAACAACCACTATCAACAGTGGTCAATTTTAAAATTTAGCCAAGACCATTACTTAGAAGAACCAATCACAGCAACAGATTTGTTTTCATCTAGGTGGGAACAGGTAAGTCCTTTGCTATGGTACACAAAATTTTTCTACTACAACATACCTATAGGTCACCATAGATTCCATAAAGTCATCATTCTGTAGGGTTATAAGAACCTTACAGCACAGGTTCTTATATTGGTACACACACACACTTTCAAACATTTGACCTATGAGTTTCAATTCATATTATTGTACATGCTGAGCATTGGCATCTATAATGCTTTCTAAAGAAACTGTAGAATTAACTCAAGATTATAATGAACAAATCCAGAGGCCTTTGCATGAAGGAAATATTGTGGATGTCAAATGATCACAGTTATAAAGGTTGTATGTTATGGGAATTTTCCAAAATGAAATTATCTTCCCAAAACTGGATCAAGATCCACAAACACGTCATAACCATATGTTACCGCACACCTGCAGCACAATAGGTATTTTCATATTTAACATACCTACATAAAAGCACTAATTCCTCTTTGAAACCATTAGAATAAGGATAAATAAACAGCAAATACTCCATTTATATTTCTCTGTGAAGTTCACAATTTTGCTTCTTAAAGCATTGATTAAATCAACAAGAAATACAATATTTCCACCGTAATTGCATCCTTTATTTGCTTTATCCTCTTAACATTTCAACTCTTTTCATTTTGCATTATCATTTGTCTGTACCTTTCCCACTTTGTATGAAGCAATTCTCTTAATATATCAGTATCCTTAGGAAAGAAAAAAGCAAACTGAATCTTTTCATACTCCTCCCCTCCCCACCGTTGCCTGTGGCTATGTGAGCACCCAGGTTACATCCTGTGCTATTCCTACTCAGTGGCTAATGATGCCAGAGTTACTGGCTTTGTTGTTAGCATAAAAAAGTCTCATTGAAGATACCACAGCCAAAACTTAAGGAGAGGCAAAGAGAACGAAACACTAAAATAGAACCTGGAATTAACTGAAATATATGTTATGCATGGGAAGATGCATGTTAGGTATTTCAGAAATTTGCCTTTTAACAACATAAAACAGTTATTAGATATGACTGGAAATTATTTTATCATTTGCAGATTAGAAGGAATTCTTTTATTAAAATTAAGTGTGATGAAATCAACCATCATTTGAAAAATGGGAATCTTTGCAAAAAGCAATATTTTTTGAAGTGCCTCAATGATGCTGGAGAAGGAACAATTTTAAGGCTGAACTCCTTTGTATACACAGTTAAAGAAAAAACACAGTGCATGTACGATACACAAGCTCTAAGGATCTAATAGCTTTGGAAAGTAGAGAACCACTCCCTTGCTATGGTAGTGTCTGTAGCAAATTTTTCTCCACCACAGTGATTCACCATGGATGGATAGCAGTAAAGAATTCTGGTCACTGCTGCTTTCTTGTAATTTAATCACAAGAAATTTAATTTAATTACATCTTGTAATTAAGATGTAAGATTTCAATTAACAGAACTTCCTTGTTTTTTATTGTTTTCACCTTGCTACTGGTGTCTCTACTCTCCTTCCTTTATGTACATCTACAACTTCCCCTTACCACTCTTGAAAACAGCATTTGAGAATACATGGTTGATCCTAGAGCAAGCTTTGCTCAGTCACAGCCAGAACTCTTCATCTTCTGACAACTTTTTGGCAAAGAGGCATGAGTAACCTACACAATTTACTCTCTTCATGCTGTAACTATTTATCTTGGTGCTTTTTTCTGGCAGCCAATTCACTGCAACATCTTTACTTCTGCAGAAATGGAGACAGAAGACTACACACAACTACATACATCCACCCAGAGCAGACTCTCATTGGAATGCAGCACTGGAATGCATATCCTATAGGGGGAGCTGGTATGCTGGGGCTTTGTACAATTTGAAAATATTTCCCTTCTATTAAGTGATGCCTTGGAGCTTCTTATAAATTTTAATATTAGATACCTGATATCACACCCCATGAGGGACACTGTCTGAGGTAAAACTTCATCAAAACACGTTACAAGTGCAGCAACCTGCCAGTCACTTTCATAATGCTGTTTTTATTCTGCTTTTTATTGCACTCTGTGTGATTTATTCAAGCATTTCACACAACCTCATGCGAGCTGGAGCTCAGGCAGGGAGTGGAATAAACATATAGAAAGTAAAAGAGAGGGCAGCAATTCAAAACAAGAATCTGAGGTAGGAAGTAATAAATAATGAATACAAATATTTTGTTTTTCATAGATCAGAAACAACCATCTATCTGATCCTGTTTTTTACACAATTTAAACAGAATTATGTTTCCAGTAAAGCAGATTTCTTACCATACAAAGATATGCAGATGAGCAGTATGACCATTTGGGTGAACAGATGATCTTATAACAAATCTTAACACGTATTTGTGGCCTACAGTAACATACATACACACACACATACATATATATATAAAATGTCTTAGAAGGATTCAATAACAAGACAACACTCACAAGAAGTATCTACATAAAAAACTGAGTTTATTGTGTTAGAAAGGCTTACAGAGATGCCTTATATTGATGCATATAAGCACCAATTAGCAAGTCACCGAAGCTAACACCAATAATAATCAACAACAGAAATCAACAAGGGAACAATAAAAAATTGTAACTGATGCCACTAAAATGGTAAATGACTTTTTAACAAGATATGTAACTTTGTTCAGCATGTTTTATTTTATAACTTAATCCTAGCAATGCATAATGACTCAGTTCCCTTGCAGAACCCAGCCAGTCCACCTAATGCAAAGGTAACTGATTGACAATGTATCAGCAAACCACCTTAGCAGAGCAAGATACTTAACGACACATCTGACACTTAGTTGAACTGATTTTTTTCAATATTGCTTTATATGCTGTATACTCAGTTTCACAGGCATGACTAACGGATTTTAAGTTTGCATGTTATGATTTAAAATTTGATGTTTTCAGCACAATCCTGGATGTCCCAGAGATTAAAACATCCATTTTTAAGCTCCACTACCACTTTAAAACCTCAACGGAATGGACTCTGACACAGTCAAAATAACCTGGATAAATCCAGTACAACCACTCAGGATGATGAATTAGATAGCAAAATTCCTTTTTGTTGTTACTGTGAAAGCCCTGAAGTTTTTATATTCTTATTAAAAGAATATGAAGCTTTCCATGTGGAGTAGTTACGTTAATCTGAGAAGAAACGATAGAAACAAGATACATTAGGATCACAATAGCTGTACCGTGAAGTAGTAGGACATGAGCACCTGCTCGCTGTATTTTTTTTTTGTCCCATGATAAAACAGTCTGTCTAAAGTCAGTACAAACCTTATTTTAAAAACCATAGTGAGGAAAACAGTTTGCATGCTTTGTGAAATTTAGCTCATATATTGTAAAATTTATAATTAGCCACTCAGACTTCAAGTTTAAATAATGATCTAAATGTTTTAAAGGACTTTGATCCAAAACATTGCCCTCCTTTCCTCTTTGCTGTTAATCAGTTCACCAATTATAGTTTTACTAACCTCTGATATACTACTGTCAGGTCTGATTGATGCCAAAAGCTCCCTTAATCAGATCTGACAACTTTCAGCAAGTGCCTGTCTCTTGAGACACTGCATTCAGTCTGCTTGTTTTCAAGTCTTCCCAGTGTTATTTTGCACTTGCCTCTCCCCCAGCTCCTTTTTCATATCTAATAGAGATACAATAGAATAACACAAAAACATGACTGTGGAATATATTTATGTATGTTTTCATAGATCATTATAGAAATACCTGGGCTAAAATTGATAGTTTGTTTAAAAATTTACAAGGAAAAAGTAAGTACAAGAACATTTTTTGGAAATACACTGAAGTTTCTGAGAAATGCAATACTGTTGTTTGGTTGGTGGGTTTTTTGTTTGTTAGCTGTGGGTTCCTTTTGTTCTCTCACAGCTGCACGGAAAAGTGATTCAAAGTCATTACTCCTCTGTTCTACAAGGAAACTTTGGGCTTCGGTTGCACAACTTCGGGAGACAAAGATAAAAGACTATCTCAGCTCCCAGTTTTTCCAGTTTATTTATACTGGCACACTTTTAAGACTCATCACAGTGGTCCTGCATATCTCGTTAAATGTAAACATAAATAGTTCAGAATAACTCTTGTTGACGTAATGATAACCTTTTATTTATTTATTTATTTATTTATTTAGATCAGCTATTTTTTTCCCTTCTGTTCTGCTCCTGTCAAGCATTACCCCAAGATGTCGGTTAACCCAACATTAAGTGCATAAAGACCAAAGTGCAACAGTGACATTTTGTTCCAAATATCCTTTTTCACATGCCTTTCCTCAACAGTTTTATTTTCTATCACAGATTTGTATGCAAGATGAAGCAAGTTCTGTTTTTGTCTCAAATCAGTTTTTTCAAGAATCAATGCAAATCACTGATATGGAGGTGTACTAAGTGTAAAATGAAGAAAAGTTTCTTGATTCCGCCGAGATGCTGATATTTAACAGATATTGCATTAAAAGTCAATTTCGTGACACCTGTTCACAAAACGACATCTCAAACACCAATTCATTTGCTTGCATGCAAATGTGATTTCATGAAATTTCCTTTCAAGTCTACACTCCAGAGAAAATTATGTATGCTAACATTAATGGTAACTAGTGCTGAAGGTGATTGTAACAGACCTACAGTATGACAGTCAGATTTATATTCTCCAGTTACATTACCTAAAAACTAGCATACACTTTGGATTTCAGCAATATTCTTTAAGCACCAATAGGAAATACTATTGCATGTTTTCATGAGTAATCCTAGTGATATACTAAAGACTATACCCACTAAACTTTAAATTGGTATTATGCTGTACAGAGCTGTAAACACTTTGGAGTCTGGAGTAGAGTACTTTAAAATGTCTTAAGTTAAAGAACAGATGCATTAATGCATGAGTCAGTAATACAATTTCAAGATTTATGAGGATAAGATTTATCTCATCTATCTTGTCTGTTAATTTACAAAATCAGCCTCAAAACTAGCTGTCTAGGCTCCTTCTAGCTGGTTCATTTCATCCCAGTATGGATCAGCCTTAGAAGTCTAACTTTCACATGGCTAAAGCCAAAATAGATTAATCTGACTCTTAGGAATAATTATCGCAACAAATGCAGGATGTAAAACAACCGGCAAGACAGGGAAAAGAGAAAGAGTAGATCAGTCTGCACATGAACCAAAAATGCTCTGCTATTGCAAAAATTCAAACCTTTGAAGAAAAATGCTGTTTTTTGGACATGCTAAATAAACCTTCCACTCTGCTCAGCAGCAGTATGATCTTGGGGCAACACATTGTGTTCTGGGCAACTTATTTCAAGAAGTGCAACCAACTGAGAGTCCAGAAGTGAAAAATGAGGATGACTAAACATAAATGAAGCATGATCTTTACAAAAGGTTTAATGAACTGATGCTTAGGCTAAATAAATATGACTGAACAGAGATAACACAACTGCAAGAGTCTTCAAAAAGCAAATAGCGGTCGCTGGGGAAGACAGACATTCAGATAAAGAAAATGGTAATAAAATTTGATTAGGATTTAGGTTGAAAATAGATTTCTATTTAAATAAAAAAAACTTCTAAGAGCCAAGACAGGTAAACCCTGAAGGAGATTTCCTGGGAAGTTTAGGCAAGCTCCATGATCAGGGAGCTGTAAGATGAAATTAGAGCAATAATTATCAATAGTGCAATACATGTATTACATCTGTTTTCTCAGAAGGACAAATTAGACTAATTCTCATACTATTTTGTACAGTTTTAAGATTAGCTTACAAAGTAAACATCTGCCAAACTTCAATTAAAAAACACCTTTAAAATTTCAATTATAAATAAATATACATAACATATAGTCCAAATAAAATATTCTACTCTATATTAATAAATTAACATGCTACTAATATATACAGTGCTAGTACTGCATGCTATAATATATACCATTAGACACTTTATGATAACAAAATGGTTTTTGTCATTATACTAAGAATACTTTATACTAATATTATTTATACTCTATTATAAAGCAGAGTATATTTCAATAGAGGTACTACATGTAAAGTGATTCTTCTGTCTCAGAGGTCTTTTAAAAATTATGTGATGTAGTTTAGAAAAAGTTGTAATCTAAATGCAGTCAAATTTAGCATGATTATCTGCAATACTTTTAAGTATTAATTTGAAGTATAAAGTGTGTTTTTGTTCCACAAATAGTCACAATAAATGCTAAAGAACTTAAGATATTCTGTAATTTGCAAAATGACAACTTAGAGGACATAAACTCTAAACTGCCCTGATGATATTTTGTAAATTACTTGCACTTTCAACTGACCAGAAGCAGTTAAATTTGAAGAAGATCCAAAAGTGGCAAAAATTCCCTGAGCAACCTGTCCTCAGCTCTGCTCAAATAAGCTATCTTTTTGCAGAGGAATATTCACTCAGCAGGCACAGCTGTTATTCTGCAATTTTTACATCTAAATCAAAGATAATTGGACTTCTGAGTACATTTAAATTGTACTCTGGGAGAAGGGTCTAACTTAATGCATCATTTGCATTAACTATAAAAGACTGCTTTTTCATCCTGTAAAATTTACTGTGCTTAAAAAAGTATTTGGAAGTGCAAAACTGTTACTCAGTAATTTTAAAGACACATGGACACCTTTTGCACAGAACCTTCTCAGCTATAAAAGACCATTAAACCAAACAGAAGTAAATCATTCTTCTAAGTTCTTCATAAGTAAAATATTAATGGCAATAGACACTCCTGAAAATTACACTCCTTCAAGTTGTATTGAAGATTACATCCTCAGTGCCAAAAAAGCCTCAGAGATAAACACTATAATATTTTATTTGGTGTTTTTAATAAAATCATTAATTATTCATATGGAGATAAGCAGTTAGTTCATACTATGAAGTACTTCAATTTCATATTCTCTGATATTAGTTTAAGAACTTCAGTTAAGGCATTCTTTATTGTTACTTACTGAGATTCATTGTACTTCAGAATTTAACATTCAAACAATGTATTTTAAGGATTTTTAGTCTTAATTTTACATATAAAAATATGAAAAGCATACTACTTATTAGCCTTTCATCGCTAGAAAAGAAAATCTGAAATTTTGTTTGACAAAATGTCATCTTTAATCATTACACGGGAATATTGTAACAGGCAAAATGGTGTCTAAAATGGTTCCTTGCTCATCTTTTACTGACACATGCAGTAAATATCCAATAGGCAATTCCATCAGAATAGGGTAATCTTGATTTTCACAGAATCACAGCACGTATAAGGCTGGAAATCACCCTTGGAGATCTACAAATCCAATCCACTGCTCAGGGTCACCTGGAAGAGTCTGCTCAAGACCGCATACAGTCAGGTATTGAATATCCCTTAGGTGATGTCTTTGAAGACTCTACAAACTTCCAGTGTCTGACCATCCTCACAGGAACAAAAATAACATCTTACATTTACAGAGAACTTCCTGTATTGCAGTTTGCGCTCTTTTGCTCTCACTGAACACTGCTGAGGTCTGGCTCAGTCTTCTTTACACAGGAACACATGATGTACTCACATACACTGATCACATCTATCTGAGCTTTTTCATACCCAGACTGAATGAACTCAGTTTGCTTTGCCTCTCCTCATGTGTTGGATGTTCTATCCCATAATCACCTTCACGGCTTTTTGCCAGACTTGTTCTAGTATGTCCCTGTTTCTCTCATAATAGGGAGCCCAGCACTGGATCCAGCACCGCAGATGTGTCCCACCAGGGCTGAGTAGAGGGGAATGACCACCTGCTTTGAGCTGCTGGCAACACTCTTCTGAAATGCAGCCCAGACTGAAAGGGGGCACTGCTGGTTCATATTGAATTTGTTGTCCATCAGAATATCCGCTATCTTTCCTGGGAAGTTGCTTTCGAGCTGATTGGCCTCCAGCCTGGACAGATCCATAGAATTATTCCCCCACCTCTGTGTAGGACACTGCATTTAACTCTGGAACTTCATGAGATCTCTGCTGGCCCATTTCTCTAGCCTTTTAAAGACCTTCTGAATGTGAAACCATCTGATCCGTCAGTCAGTCCTCCCAGTTTTGTACTATCTGCAAACTTGCTGAGGGTGCACTTTGCCCCATGACAGAGGATTACCACGACCTTTCAAAGGTAATCAAGAAAGACCTCACGATAACTTTGAGCAGGTCAATCAGGACTTGTGGGTGAATCTCATGAGATCAGATTAATTTGTATTATGCTTAGTTTCTCCACATATTTCCTAACCTGACTTTATTCCATCAAGAGTCGAATTTTCCTTCTCTGAACTTTCCCATTTGTCTCAAGGGCCTGGGATTGCTGAAAGCGAGTCCTAACAATAAAGGCTGAAGCAAAGAAAGCATCAAATACCTCAGCCTTTTACATGTCCTTTGTCATCAGGTGCCCTGTACCATTCAACAGAGGTTTTCCCCAGTCTTCCTTTGGCTATACACCCATAGAAGCCTTTCTTGTTGCCCTTCACATATGCTCCTGGGCTTTGTCTTACCTAATCCTGTCCCTTTGTGCTCAAAAGCAACTACTATCCTTCCAGGTCATTTGTTCCTGCACCCACTTCTTACATGCTTCCTTTTTATGTTTGGCTTTCATCCTGCAGGCCTCCTGAAGCTCTTGTTTGACTTCTTGATCGTCAGGATGAACCACTCCTGAGCTTGGAGGAATTGAGTAAGAATAAGGAATTCAAAGGATTTCTAGAGACTCAAAGTCCAAAAGTCTTTGAGTTTTCCATCTAGATTAAAAATACTGAAGTAGCTTAGTGAACTCATTAGCATCACTTACTGATTTACAAAGGAGTGCAAAAAATATTGCTGTAACATACTATTTGATCAATTTTCAACACTAGATCATTTTGCTTAATAATCCTACATATAATACCCTTACACACAATGCAATTTCTGAAGCACATTAAGTGAAGACTAACTTCTGCATAGAAGATTAAAACTCAAGAGTCATGCTGCATGACACAAACACATTAAGCAAACTGAACGTATTACAGCTCTAATACTGGATCTGCAATATCTGTATATTATCACTCAACTGAATTAAAAGTCTTCCTACGACACTGTGAACTCTCCCCTCTCTGCCTCTGCCCCAATACCAAGATTACCCAATCAATGTAATATTTATCTGTTTTGAGAGATGTAGCAGTGAATACAACTTGCTAAGTATACAACTAAATAAGATGGACTGTCTGAAACACCATAAAGCAAGATCAAATAAGTGGAAGGAGCAGCAAAGAGATCTTGTGCTTATCACTATGCCTTTGACATGAAGAAGTAACATTTGGTTTTCAATGTCACTGCCTTAAGTATTTTCTTAAATTACAAAAAAACGTACTAAAAACAGCCCAAACCAAAACTGGTGCCTGTGAAGACACAAGAAACAGGCTCAAATCTACTACTGAATCTTATGTAAGGTAACCACTTACCACTGAGGTCTCTAGATACAACAGCTGACTAATCAACACATGGTAGTCTACACAAAGCTATCCAAATCTTTCTAAACTCAGAACCCACAAGACTGTGATATATATATATCCCCCACCTGAGTGACAGAAGGAATAGAAAGCTCAAAGGCAGCCTCCCCAAAGGAGCTTCATCATTCTGTTGCGAAACTAAAAAAGCAACTTAGCAGCTCCAACCAGGCTTTCTTCTTCCCCCAATTGTGCATCAGTGTTACACAGAAGCCTTTCTGACTATGTCACTGGCATTCACAATCTAGCTTAAATATCAGCAAAACTTTGCAACTCATGTGGTTCAGTTGCCACCAGATGTTCACATCGCTGTAGCAATACAACTAAATATGCTTCACATAAGGGTCAAGACAGAATTTAATTTAACTAGTCCCCGTCATGCAAGAGTGATGAAGTAAGTGCCCTTTTAAAAATAATAATTTAATTACAAACCTAGTAACAGAGAAAGGAAGATGCTGAAGCCTCAAAGAAAGACTAAAGAACCACAGTCCTCTCTCTTAACATACATTAAGTTTGTATGTTATTCTACTTCCAGAACTTTGGCATAGTTAATATCTGTTGTATTGAAGTAACAGATGCAACAATCTAACAGCAATCTTTTCCATACAAAAATTTAAGAAAATGTTTACTAATTTGATTTTGCAATGTACTATTTTTGACATTTTCCTTCATATTCTCCTCTGCAACATTCCACCACAATGAACTGAGATGAATCATTGATAAACAATGAATTTTGACCTCTATAAAAACATAGACAGTAAACATATTTAATGTCATAACAGAGGCATTTTCAGTGTAATTTGATTTAAATTGTAAACGGGCAGAATATGCTCAATAAACATCTTTTACACATGTTAAAAATGATTTCAAACTTTTTTTAGCAAGCACTTATTACAGAAATATTTTGAATTACATATTTGCAGATAATTTCACAACAAGAATAAGCAGCAAAACTGATTTATGATATTCACTAGAAAGTCAGTAAATCAGATCATCCTTATCTTGTGTGTCTGGTATTTCCACTTGAAAAATTAAGAAGTCTACTTGATTCACCTGTAGGTGACACTGTTGGTCTTAGCCATACAACCAAAGAGCAACAGCATTCCTCTTAATGTATTTAGTTGCAGTCTGGAACAATGGTGTTTCCAAACCACCCATCTTGTTATTATTATTATTATTTTTTTATTTGTACCCTTGTACTTTCAAGTTTCACTGTGTTGTGGTTTAATCCCAGCTGGCAATTAGGCCCCACACAGCCACTAGCTCAGTCCCCTCTGGTGGGATAGGGGAGAAGACAGGTAATCAGAAGGGTAAAAGTCAGGAAACTTGTGGGTTGAGATAAGAGAGTTTAACAAGCAAGGCAAAAGCTGCGCACACAAGGAATTCAAAGCAGAACAAGGAATTCATTCACCACTTCTCAGTGGCAGCAGGTGTTCAGCCATCCCCAGGAAAGAAGGGATCCATCATGCGTAGTGGTGACTTGGGAATATAAACAGTCTCTTGGAACATCCCGCCCACTTTCTTCTTCTCAGCTTTATATACTGAGCATGACACCACATGGTGTGGGATATCCCTGTGGTCATTTGGGGTCAGTTGTCCCAACTGTGTCCCCTCCCAACTCCTTGTGCACCCCCAGCCCCCTTGGCAGTTGGGGTGGGGTGTGAGGCCGAAAAGGCTTGACACTATGCAAGCACTGCTCAGATGTGAAAAAAACACACCTGTATCATTAACACAGTTTCCAGCACAAATCCGAAACACAGCCCATACTATCTGCTATGAAGAAAATTAACTCTATCCCAGACAAAACTAGCACACATTTTAATAACAAACCTCTGCAGAGGCAGTGATTTATGTAAGCGCATCAAGTACAGATATATTAAAACTATATACTATGATAAAGCCTCAAGTAAATGAAAAAATGTGCACACTGGAGAGGAAAAGGGGAAAAAAAAAAAAGCGTATATACTTATAGAAAGTGCTCTTCATCCACACTGAATATCTGTATTTTTTTCATTTAAGAGCTGAAGTACAATGCCAAATAGTTCATCATTTATAGAGAAGAAAAGAAAGAAAAACACTCAAAATCTTTGTTTTCAAAACAGTTTAGAAAAATTTTCAGTAGTTAAGTCAGGTCAGGCACGAACATAATTATTTCCAATAAAAGGGAAGACACTACCAAAAATGCAATTACAAAAAAACCCACCCTGTATCTTTAACTACAGAAAACATAAAACAAACCTTTTCCTGTTGTTCAAAATTACTGTAATTTTATCTGGCATAGTTTCAACTAGATTTTACTGCTAAACCAAAAATTAACTCTCACCTTCCCGTACAATCTAAATAGAGATTTTAGCCAACTGAGTCATAGCAAAGAATGCCAATCAATTATACATTTCATCATAGTATGTTGTATTTGATTATTAATCACGAAGTACGTTACTCAAAGCCTGTACTAAAATTCTACAGATTATGCAGTTAACAGCAAGCAAGTAGGCATCTTAGTAAAATAAACAACTATGTCTGTCTACTTCAAAACCAAATGACTTCAAACAAAATGTAAATGAAGGCTTTAAGAGTAGTAATTCTAATTTCTCAAGAATGGAAGATTGATTTTTGGTAAAATCTGCTATAAATCTAGAAATTAACTTAGGTCACAGAAAGCACCTTCAGTTCCTTATAAAGGACTACTGTTTTTTACAAAACTGCTACTGTTTGATGATGTATAAGTACTTTGCCCCTCTGGCAAAATCTTAGCTGTCATAGGCACATATATTAATGGGAGAGCCATAAATCAGAAAGGTTTCCAACAATTCCACTAGGGTATTGGAAGACTGATGCCAAAAGAAAAGGAAGGCACAGAATATAACATCATCCTGAGAAAGCAACATCATTTTTCCAGCAACAAAAACAATGGAAAGAATGCTGACAACATTTCAACTAAGCAACAAGCTTATTAACTGAACTCACTGGAAAATTATCCAGAAATCTCCTTTACAAGCCAAATTTTGTTCATTTCTTAATAGTTTTCACCATCAGAGAAAACCAGGAGTCCTACACATGATGTCAGAGTTTACTGCCTTTATTTCTGAGGGTTAAAGAGTTCAGTCAAAGAACTAATGTCACAGGCCCCAAGTTACCGCTTTGCTGTTTAGCATCAATTTTTTTCACCTGCTTTACTATTTCCAGAAGTTGGTGTAAGGAAGGAAGAAAACCGTGGGAAAACAAATATGCTACATAAAAATGGGACCTATGGAAAAATTCCTTCCTGGTCTTTAAAGGGTCAGGAAATAGCACTCCAGTGCTAAAAAACTGAAAACTTGTTCCTGAGGTGAGCTGGATGGGCATATCAGTATCATAGAAATGTACCCATCCACAAAAGAAGAAGGCTTCAAGTATAAGTAGTTTCTCCAGTTCGAGATTCTAGTCAGTGAAGGTTCCCCTAATCCAGATAATATTTTCATTTCCCTTTTGTTATTCCCGATTTTGGATCTCTGAAGAGAGTAACCTTAGAAAAATTACTAGCTTTTTCTTCCTTCTGCTCATCTATCAAAATGCTTTCAGGATTTCATCTTCTCCCTCCACAAGCTGAGGAGAATGAAGACTTGAGCATTACTGGTCACAACACTTGAGTGCAATGGTTATTAACTGGTGAAACTGGTGCACTGCTTACTGGTGAAAAGACTGACAAGATCAGAACCTTTAAAGACCTCAGTATTTCAAATCTTGAATATGTACAAATCTTGCATATGATACTACTTACATGTAAGATTTTATTTTAACAATTTTGCTTTGAGAACTAAATACTCATTAAGAAATACACTTACCATTTACAAAAAAACCCCCATAACAGTTTTTAGTGTGCCATCAAGGCTCATCGCCCCAAAGAGATCCTGGATAGTGAATTTTTTAAACACAGTTTGCCCTGAAGATAGTATGAACAGTGAAGTAGGGAGAACAATTTTATTTTTCATACTGTGAGAACTTCTGAAACAAAGAAAATCCATATGGAAACAACAGTGTGGAGATGACTGTAGCATACAGAAATCCTACTGCATAAAAAGATTTTGATCTTTTTTGACTAAGACATACACTTTAGCAAGCATTTCTGTTCTAAACATTTTTCTTTTCTAAACAAGTTTTCTTTCAGCAACTTTGTACCACCGAGGAATATTCAGGTGGCTCTCTCAGAAGAAGAGGCATGTCCCTTTTTTTTTTTTGTCTTAGATTTTAATGTCTTACTGTCCTAGTTCAAATGCTGATCACAAGAGGATACTCTGCTCCTGAAACCATGCATGTGCACAGAACCCAGCACTATGTTACATTCTAGGCACACTGGAAGTGGGAATATTAAGCAGGTTCAACTCTGTTTTTGAAATGAACAATTTGAAGAGAGATTTTCTGTTTCTGTGAGCTTTATAATATCTGGATCATTTCTGAAGGCCACTTCATGGAAGTTTAACTCCTAATACCAAAAGAGATTTGTAGATTTTATTGCATTTAACAGATCTGAAGTTTCTAGAGCAAAGAACCACTTTGTTCCTAAGAAGGAAACAGGCT
Source organism: Oxyruncus cristatus (assembly GCA_013399855.1). NCBI lineage: Eukaryota > Metazoa > Chordata > Aves > Passeriformes > Cotingidae > Oxyruncus > Oxyruncus cristatus. The sequence goes on from VXAY01002809.1 coordinate 539,845, forward strand.
GGCATCTAAATCAACAGTGATGGACGTGTTTGCAACAACTGCAAGTAAAAAACCAACGGCATGTAATAGGAGATAAGGCCACTTACAGAAGCCTAACAAGTGCTTATAGGGATGAAGAAAACTGGGTAAGAAAAAAGACAGTAGACAGTGATGAAGCACCAAGAGACAGGAAAATAAAACAGTACTATCTTGCTTCGAAGGCACTTGTATATTATATGCAATTTTTCAATGTAAGTTCTTCATATAATTTTCACAAAATACTATGGTAATATGAATGGAATAAAAATTGACAATGCCAATATTAAAAGAAAAAGTGTTCAACAGTTGATTTCTGTTAAATACAGTACAATAAAATAGCCTGTGAATTATTATTATGGGAGAAGAGCTGTCAACATTCTGAATTAAAAACATTCATAATTCTTGGTCAAGTATTGAAACACTTTTGTATGGTGTGGTGACATACATGGTAAAATGACATCATATTTACTACTGTAAAGAGTCACTATCTCATGTACTTACTATATGCATAAGGAAAGTCACTATATATGTATATTCAGCCTCTAACAGAGGGCTTTGGATATGTATGAAATGAGAACCACATACATAGCGGAATATAATAAAATATATTGGTCTAAAAACTAATAAAATATATGTACTTTCATTTTCATAGGAAAAGTAGTAGGAATCAACTTCACTATTTGCTTTTCCTTAGAAGCATCTGTGTACCCTATTAAAGTGCAGGAAATGAGAAACACTGTATGAGAAAAATAAAGCTGTAGATGAAACAGCAGGCACCTCAACTTTATAGCCCTCTTTTGCTTCAAATAGTTTTGGACTTGATTAGTTTTATATTGCAGATAAGAACTTGAGAAAAAAGCATTATTCCATTTTATTAGTATCAGATTCCAATAGGGAATAAAGCCTTCATGACTTAATATCAGAGTCTATCGGCTGACAGAATTTATCAGAGTGATCATCCATATTACTCAGAGGTCCTGATGCCATTTGTCGTTCTCAGAACTACTTGCCCTATTCAGCTCTGATATTTTTGTGGTCTCTGTTTCACTTCTCACTTCTGCCTTGCCCTCACAAGTACAATTAATCAGCTAATCTTTGAGATGTCAAAATACACTAGGTCCTTCAGGCTATTTCCTCTAGTCAAGAAAACCATTCTGTTTGGTAATCAGACAAATGTATTTGCCAGTGCAAATGCAGCTTACACAAATTCTCTTTTCATTTACAACACTACTGTTTTCAAAAACACCATCAGTACTGTTGTATTACTCATGCTCTTCAATAAGAATTGCCCTTTTGTTCTAAACTACTTTTATTTCCAGTATAAAGAGCTAGTTAAAGCTAAATAGAAGAATAACCAGCTAATAAAATTTGCTATAAACTAACGAAATTCTCTTGGACTTTAAATACAAAAAGTAAAATGTCAATGAAAGCAGTAACTTTATTTGAAAAAAATCCAAAATTAAACTAACTGGTAGGTCAGTTTTGTAGGTTAACCTTAGTGGCTGGCAGATGCCCAACCAACCACTCTCTCTCTTCCATTCCTTATGTGGACAGGGGGAGCAAATAAGATAGAAAAGTTCATGGGTCAAGATGAAGGCTGGGAGGTCATTTACCAGTTACTGTCACAGGCAAAACAGACTCGACTTAGGGAAAATTAACTTGAGTTATTGCAAATTAAAAATAGACTGCAATAGTTCGGAAAAAAAGACAAAACTGAACCCCTCTTCCTGCTAGTCCTCCTTCTCCCAAAGATCAAACTTCACTACTTTGTTCCCAAGTCCTCTATGTCTCAGGTTTGGGGGTTGTAGTCACTCCACAACTCTTGGGTCTCAGCCATTCCTTACTCACACTTCTTCTCCACTCCAGTGTGGGGTACCTATCACAGGATAGACCTTCAAAATCTGCTCCAACATGGGTCCTTTCCATGGGAACAGTTCCTGCCAGGAGCACAGTCCTGCATGAGCTCTCTGTGGGCCATCTTTTCCTGTAGGGCACCATCCACCTGCTGCAGCGTGGGGTCCTCCCAGGGCTACAGTGTGAACATCAGCTCCACCATGGTCTCTTCCATGGGGTGTGAGGGAATCTCTGTTCCAGTGCCTGGAGAACCTCCTCCCCTCCTTCTGCTCTGACCTGGGTGCCTGAAAATCATTTACATTTTTAAGCTGCTCAACACATTTGGCACTTGGAAAATGAACGTAGTATCACTACTCAAACTTAACCTTTGAACATTCTTAGCAAAATGTTAAGATAGTTTTTCTATAAACTGTGATCAGTCTTAGAATCAACTCCGAAAGCAACGTGATTTTAGTTTACACGGGTTAATGAGCAGAGAACAAATATGACAGCCAGTTGCCCTTTTTCTAAATGACAGTGCAAGTCAGGTTTAGCAGGACTTGACAGCAAACAAATTTAAGCTTTGTATTTGATTTATCTGAACATCTTGGAATTTTTTCAGAGTTCATAAAGAAGGCGGGACGGGGGTCTGCTGTTTTCTTTATTTTTTTTAATAGGTGAATGCTACTACGTGTTTCCCACTTCCTACCCTAATTAATCTTAGATTGAAAGCAGACTAAGGTCAGACAAAGCATTTGTTTCCAATACTCCTTAATTCAATCAGACATGCAATTGATGTTTATCAAATCCATGACAGAAAAAAGACAGAGCTATGTGGAGGCCTGCAGAAACATAAAAGTTTTAGAAATGTCTGTTTCTGTGAAGTCTGTCAGGCCCATGTTGATAGGCATAGTCTTGCAGTTCAGTAAATGTATTCAACTATTTCTGGGGGCCTTGAAGTACTTGAGTACAATGTAATAATTACAGAACATCTAATACTATATTTTAAATTAATGTCTTTTTTTTCTGTATAACTATTTTTTGATCAAAAAGAACAAAAACAAAAATAGAAATGCTTTCCTTTAAAAGAAAAATCTATAATCCTAGAGAGTTAAAAAAAAGTATCCCATAGTTGACAAGTGGCAGAATCAGGACTATTCACACAATAATAGTTTGATTCATTTTCTCATTTATTTAAAAGTCACTAAATTTCCTTCTCCTGCTCCCTGAATCCCTTTAACTCCAAGAATATGAGAACGAAGGAACAGAGATTTATAGAGCTTTATAGGTTGAGAAAATTAGCCTGCTTTCAAAATTTGACCAGATTTGTTTCCAACTACTACATAATTTTAGCAACACAGAAAGCATTTGTAATCTGGCCTTTACACCATAACATATCTGTAGCAAGCAAGGCTCATGACAGTCTGACAGTATTCCAGGCAAAGGAAGAGATCTAAGACCAATAAAAGAAGTTTGTCCTATAACTGCAGGTCTGAGGCACAAAATATAGCAAAAACATTATAGAAAATTTATTTCAACTTTAAAATGTCTCACTTACATGTACTTAATTTGAATTAGAATGAAGGTTGTTAACAAGGATTGTGCCAAGACTGCTGAGGTACTAGTTTAAGGGTGAGAAATATTCACATTAACTGAAGATGCAATAGAACAGTAAAATAACTTTCCTGAAAAAGAAAATCAAATATATTTAACAGGATAACTTTTCAAAACTATTTTTAAAGTTTATACAGGTGGAAGAAATTTAATAAGTTTTTATTATGTTATGTCAAGGATCTTAATTTAATTTCACGTTATGTATGTATAAAAAATTAAGAAGAAATTACCTTCTCCATGTTTCTTGATGCCCACTCACTTTTTGTTCAGGCCAGAAGGCATTTCTGCACTCTTCAGGGGCTACCACTGTTTTGCACAAGTTAAGGCATCATGCCACTCATCAGTTTATAATACGCTCTGCCCAGTGCAGGGCACTGCTTTCACACGTGGTCATTACAATATAAATCCACACTGCTACAATCCCAGTGTTATTCTCCAAACTTTCAAAAATTATTTGGAGAATAGTTTCAAAGAGTTTCAATATAGCTTCAAAACTATAACTACTACCTTTGTTGCAAACACAAGGCCAAAGATAACTGAAAGCCCAGAACCTGATTTGGAAATTTCGTTATATCACTTTTTATACTGTGTAAAGACTGAGTAATGCTATATATGCACAAACAAGAAAGCCCATGAAGATAATCACCCAGCTCATATTAACTCTTGCTACTAAGCAAAATACATATTATTTCTTATGAATACTTTTCATTTAAATATTAACATACCAAAAACAACAAACCAAACAATAGATTATGATTAAAGTATGCTTAATATCTTGGTCTAAGTACAAGGCAATAGTATGTCAGTATGTGAACACTTAGATCACAGTAGATCAGTATAAAAACAGACTAGTTGATAGGAAAAATACCAACCGTAGGGAAATAAACTTCCTTGGACTGTTTTTTATCGAGAAAAAGAAAGTGAAAAGTTAATCTATCTTTATTTAGACTATGAAAACAACGCTTTAATAATGTAAGATAAGAACAAGCATAATGATAGGGTTATTTATTTTTGTAACAAGTTTATTTTCTTCTGTTCCCAGGCATGGTGAAGCACTTATTTCTGCACAAATTATTCAGTAATAGAACCTGGATCTACTTTGACTGAAACATTAAAGTGACCCGTTAAACACTTACACATACACCTTTTCACAAAAACTGAGCACAAGAAAGATGTGGACCTGTTAGAGAAAGTCGAGAGGAGGGCAACAAAGATGATCAGAAGGGTGGAGCACCTCTTCTGTGAAGACAGGCTGAGAGGGTTGGGGTTGTTCAGGCTGGAGGAGAGAAGGCTTTGGGGAGACCTAATTGTGGGGCTTTCCAATACCTTAAGGGGGCTTATATAAAGAAGGGAGCGGGACTGTTTATATGGGCAGATAATATCAGGACAAGGGGCAGGGGTTTTAAACTGAAAGATAGCAGGTTTAGATTAGATGCCCCATCCATGGAAGTGTTCAAAGACAGGTTGCATGGGGCCCTGAGCAACCTGATCGAGTCGGTGGCATCCCTGCCCATGGCAGGGGCATTGACTGGAACTTGATGATCTATAAAGACAATTCCAACCCAAACCATTCTATGTTTCCATGATTCTATGAAGGGAAATTGTCTTAGAGTTTTTAACATGCATCCCACACATTAAACTTAAATATGTAGTAACTGTGGTTTTCACTGTAAAAGATGTGGGGAGCAGGTTAGAAGACTGACTGAAGAGTTAATAGAAATTATTTCCATTTTTTTAAGGCAATTTTATATCAGTAAAAGATATAGAAATAACTGTTTTTTTAAAAGCTTGGCTCTTGAAGTGCCTGTTGGAACCATAGTAATGTTAATGAATATAAAATAATTACATGGAAGTAAAATCATCTCATGTGTAATACCATGAAAGTATGAAGCAGCAAGAAACATGAATGCCTTCTGGATGAGTAAAAATGACAGCATGGAAAACACAGAGAGAGTTATTGCCGAAAAACTGTGCTATAGACCTTTTTAATTGGAGTATCTTTCAAAAACATTTAAAAGACTATATTCCACTATAAAAAGGATGAAGATTTAAATCCCTTGTTAGTTTTTTTGGCTAGCATTTAAAAATATTTGTAGAAAAGGTAATAAAGATGAATTCCATTGTACATTAAGGGTGGATTCCTGATAAGGGAGATAGTTAGCAATTTGTCATATAAAGCAATTTTTCCTCATCAGAATAAGCATAACAGGTACATGTACTAACTTACAAAATACACATCTTTAAATACACACAGCCAAAGGATGAAAGCAAGCAGGATGGAAGGGAAGGAGAAAATTTTAAGGATTGTCACTGAAGTGCTACTTCTAACTAATACCTGACAATCACCTTGTTTTTACATCTTTCATTGTGACTGATTTGATTCACCTCAAGTAAAGATGGTGAAAATGCAACTGCTCAGAAAAGAGGCAGAAAACAACTGCCATGGAAGAAATATATCAGGCTTTCAGCTGTCTAGAAGAATCAGCTGAGATCTTTTGAAACAATGATTCAACCTGAAATACCACATCTTCAGCTGATCCTACTCCATGCCTTTTATCCCCCATACGATGTATACCATCCCTGTGCATATAAATTTTGTGCATGCATCTACCTGCTGTAACATTAATTCTTTCAGGAAAAAATTGCTTTTCTGTTAAACCAAGGTACTTCATTACTTACACTACGGAACGCTAGAAAACAGAACAATGACTGGCAAAGCAACTCAGAAAATATAAATAAAGAAGCAACACCTATCAGAGTATTCCTGCCTGAGAAATGTACACATTAGAGAGGCTGACAAGTAAAATTAAGTTTTGAAGCAAGAACCAGTTTAATACAGGGTAAAGAGCAATAAAATGAAGAGAAACCTGTTAGGATGAAGTGGTTTTAAGTGCTTAGTTGATCAAAGTTAGTTCATGAGGTTTCATAAAAAACAATATATGCAAAGAGTAATAAGCAAGATCCAGCACAAGCAAGTGCACTTTCCTCAACTTATAAGGTGCCTACATATTTTCTGTGCACTTTGATATGCAGCAAAAAAAACATTGCATACGGCTAGGCTCCAGAATCTGCAAGAACAGCAGCAGCAGTAACACTGGTAACTCTTGGATTGGCATTATGTCCCATCCTCACCTCCTACAGTTCTGACTAATCATAAGACTGACTAGCTACAACGAAAAAAAGGAAATAAAAAATTACTATTTTACTGTCCCACAATTTTTGGCCTTTATATTTTTTCTTTTCAACCTTCCCAGTGTTTTGAAGAGCAAAGACACAAAACTGAGCAAAAGCAAAAACTGAAATTAACCAATACTTTAATTATAGTTCCTTGGAAAACCTAGGAACTACATTTTGGGTCACAAATAGCATATTGGTTTCCAAATTTTTCCTCTTACGGAAACGTTTTTTCTTCCACCTCCATTCTTCCCAGAAGTTTAGAAACTACAAATACACTATACTTCAGATTAGTCCTTCTATCCAATAACATACCTAGAAACTGCAGAAATCCCTTGAAGGTAAGTTTCAGTTTAAAAAAAAAAAAAATTGCAAAGCAATGAGATGAGTCCATGGCAGGAAAAAAATATTTTCCCTCAGGTTCTCTCTGTGTCATTTCTTCTTGATTTTTATATATAAATCTACTTCAGCCTCTTCCCTCCAAAGAAAAAAACCCAAACAAAACAAAAACAAACAAACAAAATTGTGCTAGTAGTGGTACTTTGGACTGAAATAAAAGAGCATGATGAAGCAGACAGTCTTCCAACACTTAAGTTACTGTGTTGTTCTCAATTAACACTTTGTATATATTAATAATTTCCCATTACTAGACTAATGGAATTTCAACTCTCTAAATTGTTTTCCACACACATTTTCTAATACTGCCTGAAATACTCTTCGGTTTTCTTTTCTTACTTTTTTTACTGGATGTAAGCAGAGTTTTAGTAATGAGGTGAGTTTTTATGACTTATGTTTCAAACTAGAAGAGCAAGAGAAAACAGCACTTTCCCATTCTATATTCTGTTGATCGAACTTTGTACTTACATGCAGCGTAGGCTTTTCCACTTCAGTTTTAGCAGTGATTACACATGCCCTTTCTTTCTCTCTGCTATAACCCTGACCTACTTGATTGTGTGCCCTAGCTGAAAAGTAATTTAAAATGGCAATCTGGTGTATGTAAATAATTTCAACTATCAAAAAGTTCCTATCAAAAAGTTTTTTATTTGGTAAACCCCAGTTTTAGGTAGGTGGTGTTGCAAAGTCACTCTGATAAAGTATCATCAATATTACTGTCACTCATTGATATGGGTTTGTTATTTATTGGTTACCACAGTATTGTGACACTGTATGTGTCAACAGCTATGCATATACATCTTCTACTGGCTTCATACTGGATTACTGCAGTGGTCCTCCTAATTACTAATTACAAATAGACATCTTTTCTTGTCATGTGAAAGTTTTCTCTCCTCTTACCACAAAAAGGCAAAATACATCAAAGCTAAGACTGCCAAAACATAATTCATCTGAATCAATGATTACTACGAGTTACATTTACAAATGTTAATAATGACAATACAACCAAGTCTTTTTTCTGTTTCTTGGACTATGCAGAAGGAGAAAGGGTAATAACACAGAACTGTATGCAAGAACAGGTATAGAAGTATCTCAGTATTTTGGAAAAATGGTATTTCATTGACACAAAGAGCATTTGCCTGAAATAAATGTGACAAGAACTATGTGTTAGTGTTTTTATCTCTTTGAATCGAAAGTCACATTTTGGAATATAATCAGTGTAATTACAGACTTAGTAATAACATTTCAGGTGCTTCACCAGTACTGTTACAAGGAGTTTGAAGAAAACACTAGTGTATCCATGAAGAAGTATGAATACACACACAGAACACTATTTTAAAATATTATGCATACCTGTGTTCGCAGAATTTCACCTTTTGACAGTTGCATATCACCAGTCAGCTCTTTCACAGTAATGCCTAGTGGTTCCAGACGCTTGCTGAAGTAATTTGTCATTTCGGCTGCCAAAGCCTTCATAGGAGCAACATACACAATCTGCACCAAAAGAACACTCACTTGATAAATGAGCAAACCCCACAACGCTGTTTGTTTCATGGCAACCATTACAAATCACAATTTATTGTGAAATATGATGCCAGGCGCTTACAGTGAAAAATCTTAATAGTGATATATGAAAAGTAGTTATCTTTGTTGGATAAGTGTGCAGCTGTTTAAAGGACAATGGATTTTGTTTATACAGCCTCATCGCTTTGAAAATTGGTTCTGCATCAAAGCTAAATGCATTTTCATAGCTTTTAACTTTCATAATAAGATTTTTAGAACACAAATAAAAATAGCTTTAACAATAATAAAGTAAATCAAAACTAGCTTTATCTTGAACTTGGAAAACTGTAATATCCTTGAAAACTTCCTGATTTCATACTCCATGTATAACATATAACGGGCTTTACCTCACAAGTTAAAAAGCTGTTATTTGGTTCATTAAACTCCTACCTTAAACTCATCCTTTTTGATAACGCCATGCTGGACATGCTGGCGAATTTCATGAAGGATTGTCAGCATGGCAATGTTAGTCTTCCCAGCTCCAGTGGGGGCGCAGATTAGCATGTTCTCATTCGTGTTGTAGGCAGTCTCAAAAACTATAGACTGGATTCGGTTTAGTCTTTTCATGCCTTTAAAAGCAAGTTGTCCAATCTGTTAAAACAAACAACACGCGCATTCTGGATTTTTCATATATGTACGTATATATGTGAGTGTGTGTCTATCTGTACATATATTATTCATATAAAAAGGAACATATGGAAACCAAACTTAAGCTACTCTTCTATCTATGTACTATTTCAAGGTTTTTTTATTCTAAAGTTACCACTTCTACCAAACTCTCAAATAACAAATCCATATGGAAAACAAAACATAGCATACTATCTCACCATTTATTTTTTTTAGTCAAGAGTTTGATCAAAATGAATATACAGTAAAATATCAAGCTATTAATAATTAAACATCAGTAAAAGAGCATTAATAAGAATAGAACAATATATATCTTTAAATCTAAAATGACAAACTATGATTACTCTAATAGAAGAAGTGGTAGCATTACACAGGAACTTGCTGAAGAAATAGATGATTAAAAAAATTACGTATCATTAATTTTGTACAGGAAAGTTCAACTTTGCAAACAGACGCACAAACTCAGTACCAATTTTTTTTGCTTCTGACGAAATCTCCATCTTGCAACTGTTCATGTTCAGACCTTTCTGCAACAATATTTACAATGAGCTGCAGCTACCAAAAGGAACATGGAGCTTATATGTTGAGTCCCCAGAAAGCTTTGAGAATGTTTTAAAAAACTAAACTATATAGTTAATACAGGAAATTATGGTTATTGTAGTTTAATGCATGTTTAAATCTTTGAAAGTACAATTCATCGATTATAAAAATACTTTCCTCCTCTTGGTCTCTCTAAAAAAATGACATTTTCACCAGGAAAGAACCACTGTAGATAGACAAGTTACAATTTCTGCATTTGAAGATTATAAAACCTTTGCAACTGAAGAACAGACCCTTAAGATATAAAATTAGTTTTCTAATAAACTTACTTTTTCTTACTTTTTACAGATTTTTAAAAGAGACTGCAGAACACATAATTATTTCCTTTCTACAGATTTAATTACCTGCACTGCTTCTACTACAAAGCATGAAAGGTATCTTACTGATATTTTTGATTATTATAATTTTTACTTTAATTGTAGGAAACCACAAAAGTACAGTAAAGAACAGGCCTGAAAACATCTTCTGAAAATCTCCTTTTCCATTATTCTGGGTGCTTTAATTAATTTATAGACATTTTCTATGGTAATAGCCCCTCCAGTACCAAATACTCTTTCCAATGCCTTCCAATACTAAGCAAATTATTTGAGCAGGACTTAATTTATTACTGCCTTAAGTAATGCAAGCTTAGGAATGAAGGCTTCATCAGCTATTTAAATCAAATACTTTATTTAATTTTGTGACAAACAACACTAGGTCTATCATTTTACTGAAGCTTCCCAGTAGTAACCTCATATGAGACGCTGAGATACAAAATATAAATTTAGGTTAATACACCAATTTCACAATACTTGACAATTCTCAACTTTTAAATTTATAGGAATTATGTACCTAATGATTAGCCAATTGTAGTTTTATTCTAGATGACTTCGAACATGAAAAAACAACATTCATTGATATAGAAGTCAATGAAAATGCTATCTAATCAACACACTTTCTTTTTGAAAAATCTGCTTTTCAATTTAACAGTACCTTTGTCTCAGCAAAGCTTTCGGGTTGAGAACTTTTTGTGGAACTCTTAAAAAGCAAGTACTACTCAAACCATAAATTCCATTTGTATTTAGAGGATTGATAAATCTCAAATATATCCAAATCTCTGTTTTAAACTGCCAAGTGTCTTTGGTGAAGAAAAAAAAAGTATCTACTGCAAATACTTCATGTACTTTTAATCAAGTTTCTTCAATTTTTAGTGGCTGAATTTCAAGATTATAACAGTTTTCACTGTTAGTGTTCTAGCAGTTTATCCTCCTTGCAAGACTGCAATGAGGAAAGATTATTTGTTTTGTACCAAGTTTTATATACATAATGTTCTAATATGTACTTGATGTGTCATCTTCAAAATTCATTTCACCTTCATGAATGAGACTATTATAAAGTGTTAATGGGCTTCCCAGAGACCTGCTGATTACATTGGTGCTATCAGGGTTCAATCAGCTATTTTTATGGCCTCCTCAGTCATTTTAGGTTTCTAATTTGCCTGTATTTCATTTTGAGATTTCTTGCCAGGTCCTTGTAATAGGTTATATTTGTCCTTTTCCTTCCTATTCCCTCTAGTTGGTTTTACAAGCTATTTATAAACACCAGATAAAGTTCACACTGATTAACATTATTTACAGTGTTTATAATAAATGATGTATAGACAGAAACTCAAAAATACAACTGGTGATTAAAGAATTGAACTAACAAAACACTACATTGCACAACATGCATATTATATAAAGAAGCAGGTTTCAAACAAAAGCAGAAACATTGCTGTCTAAATGAAGTCCAGCGTAAGTATCTTCAGAATTAAATGACAGAAATTTTTCACAATCACATATTTGAATATGTATGGCTTTACACATACAGGTCACCTTACAGTTGTGTGATTGCTAACACCCTTAAATATGCCCTTAAGTTATCTCAAAGTAGTGCCTGTAGGAATATATGGTTCCAGTTTCTCTGAAACTTTAAAAGTGTACAGTGTAAACCAACTTTTTCCTCCACATTTAGCAGAAATTACATATATGATAGCCCTAGAACATGCAACTGTAAGCAAAGATCTAGAAATATTTAGAAAAATAAAAATAATTTCCTGTCTCTTTTCTCATTTAAAATATTAACATTAGGGATCAGGACTGACTTGGTAAGTAGCAATAAACAAACATGTTTCAGAAGAACCAGAGGAAGTTGTGTAACAAGCTAGAAAAACGGACCTCAGCTTGTTTTCTGGAAAGATGTTAAGCCTACTGAAACAGGATTAAGAGTGGAATAAAGATTAATTAAAAAATAAAATCCATAAAAGCCTGGTTAAAAACTAGAATAATTTTCTTTAGTAATGGTATTCTGACCAGAATCTAGACTTTCATTCAACACATTATTAACTTCCAAGCAGGCACTGACAAATCAATACATAACATTCAAAATCACAATACAGTCAATGCATAATATCTTTGAATGTTAACTCTGCAAGAACATATTAAGGATTAAAAGAGTTTCAAGAGAAAGGAATTCCCTAGGAAAAAAAGTATCTTAAGATTTCTTCAAACCAACTTCCCATTTGGTTGAAAAAATACTAAAGAATAACTTTCCCTTAAATTGTATTTTATTCCAAACAGTAAGCAGAAGTGCATAATCCAAACCCAGTAGTTTTTCCCATAATTATCAGTTAGGTAGCAGACAGAAATGCAACAGTTTGCTCAGAAGTTCCCAGTTTTACAAAGCTACTAGAACATTTGCTTTTTTAATTTGTCATTTGCACAAACTACCTATTTTGAAAGCTGAAAACAATTTCCCCCCCCCTCTGGCATATTAATGTCAGTCAAGACTTCTACAGACCAATTCTTTTTCAGATAAATTAATGAAATCCCTTCTTGCTTAAAGAACTGGTAGTCACTGGATGGCAGAATGTGTTTTTTTACTGAAAGTAAGATGCAACATTCTTCAGCTTTCTATCCCAAAGCTGATTTATCCCTAGAATTCAACAGAAATTATAGAAATTTTAAGCAGAATACAATCTAAGTGCTATTCTCAAAAAAGAGAATTTCATGCCTAAGATGGTGCCATTTTTACATAACCATGAAGCAATGTGAAAGGCCATTGAGAAGCAACTCTTTACAAAAACCAAGGCAGCTCCAGTGTGAATGTATAAACCCCCTGGTTTTACTTCAGTAAGCTTTATGATTCTTTCCCATGGAATATATTGTTACAATGAATGCATTTACAAGTAAATGAGATTACATCTAAAAAGATATATGTGTGTTGGTGCTCTAACAGCAATTTAAAAATAGGATAAAACTGTTTAAGTCATTCAAGTAACATTTGTGAATGAGTCCATATGATTCAGTCCGCAGGCAAGCTACAGCTACAACTACAGCTGCTTTAGCAACACGGTAGTGACAATGTCTGCTCTAAACAGCACAGGCCATCAGCACTTTAGACAGAGTTTCAGTCATGCAATTCATTAGCCAGACCTTGTAGTTCTACAGAGTTCAATAAACACACAGAAGATACTATTTTTTTTTTCACAAGACCCACCTGTGAAACCTTTTGTGGTCTCTATATGGTCTATAGCACTCTCCCTCACCCAAAACAAAAGGGTGCTAATTACAAGTTCCACTAAAAGCTGAGATCTTCTTGCACTCTCCAGATAACTTTACGCATTAGACTATCAACAGAAACAGCTTATCAGGTGCAATTAACTTCAGTATCACAAGTTTTCATTTTGTGGCCCAATGTGCTCTTAAGTCAACTTCAAGGTACAGTGCCAGCATTTTAGTGGCAGCTTCTATATTCAGTATTGCTGTGCACAGACAAAGCATAGTATCTCTTATCTAATCTACCCAGAACAACTCTAAAAAACATATAAGCACGTTTAATTAGTAATCTATACAGAAAATATATTTGAATGTTATGTTCCTTAGATACATGGACATTCTCTTTATACTCCTCATTCCAAAAGAGATTTTGTCCTGTCCACAATAATTTTTCCAGTTTTCATGTAACGCTAGACAAATTTTCTCATTGTCTGAAATCAAGAAATGTTAGTCATCTATATTAATTTCCATAGCATGAGACAACCCAAAACAAATGTTCAATAACGATGACTTCTTCTGTCATAGTATGATGAAGTAATAAGATTTTTACCCATTTATCTTAGAGGTAATCCACTGCACTCATAAACAAAGCTCAAGTTTTCAACATTTTCCCTGCTCATTGGTTTAATTTTAATGTAGATATATTTTATTCAAAGCACCTTATATATCTCAGGTGCAACAAATCCCATTCTGCAGTCAGCTGTTCTGCTGCACTTTCAGTAAAAAAGGTAATTGATCTAACTAGTAATAGCACGACTAATCCATGCTTTTTTACATAAAATCCAGTCCAAAATTAAGTTCTCATGTCCCTTGGCCTTACAAGTAAATAATCTCTAGATCATCTTTCCCCTTTGCTGTACTTTAGAATGTTGTTGGTTAAAACACCTATCTATACATACTCATATACATACACAAATATACATTTTAATATCTATGTTTATACACATACACATTTTAATGAATACATTGCCACTATCTTTCCAAATTATGAACATTTAGTAGTCCTCTCTGCTTTCTAATTATGCATCTATACACTTAAAGCACTTTTGCGCCAGTGTAAATCCTATTTTTGTTACTGAAGGTACATGCAGAAATAAACATCAAGGGTATATCTGGGGATTTCACAGTTTCCCTCTCCTGATGATAATTTTCATATTCTGCTCCTTCCGTGAAAAAGTGGTAGCTCATGAGATTTAGGAACAAAAGTAAATAAAAATATAACTATATAACTAGCATAAAGGTTAAATTATTATTATCTAAGAGAACTATTTGAGGATATAATTTTCCAACTGCCCCAAAGACTGAAATGTATTCTTTCAAAGTGCACATATGCATTTTAAGCAAAGGCTCATAACATGTAAAAGAAAAACTGCATGATGTTTGGATCTGCTCCATTTAGCACCAAATCATATCAGTGAGATTTTATTGGACTTACGGGGACAATTTTTGCAGGAACATGTAGCGTACAAAAAGATACGAAAATTATACAAGCGTACCAAACAGAGGTTATGATTGGCTTTAGGCCATAGCCAGCATTAGAGTTTCTTCAAGTAAGTACAAATTATGTCTCATCCTAAGGGTAGTACCTGAAGAGTTACATGCTATAAAGGAAGCTTGAAGTAAAATACATTGGATGCAAGTAACAGAAGGCACCAGAGAATCAGTAGCTGGTTTCAAAGCTGTATATGCTCACAAGTGACTAGATCAGAACTAAAAGCAATGCTTGCATGGTATGGGCTACCTATGTCACTATTAGCAGCAACAACGGAATCATTTAGTTTGGAGTTCACCTCATCTAGTTCAACCCTCCAATCAAATTAGGATCCCCTACACCTGTGCAGTTGTGTTTTAACTACCAGAAACGATGGAGAATCCACAACCTTTCCGGGCAGGGCATAACAGTGTTTGACCTCCTCACAGTAAAAAATTCATTTCATGAGTTCAGATGAAATCTCATGTGTTTTAATTTGTGCCCATTGCCTCTGCTGTTGTCACGGAGCACCACTGATGACAGACTAGCTCCCTCTTTGTTAATCATTCTCACATCAGGTATTTATATACACTTGTCAGATGCTCCCTGAGCCTCCTCTTTTCCAGCTCTTTCAGACTCTCTTCATATGAAAGATGCTCCAGTCCCTTAATTAGATTAAGAAGAATGCACTAGAAATGACAGATAATGAACCATAAAGGTAAAATTATACTCTGACATCCTACAGAACACAGACTCACAGCCCATATAAGACTTCTTCGAATGTTTTTTAATTTGAATTAAACATCATTTTTTAGAAAACTACGGAGTCTTGTTTTTAAAATTATCACCACATTCACTGATTATGCAGTAGATATTTAAGTGGCAGTAGATATTTAAGTAGCAGTAGCGATCACAAACCAAGGAAATTTCCATACTTTCAAGTTTTATTAGTGTCATTAAACTCAAAACAAACACTGCAAAATTCTCCTACATTCTGACAGAGTACACAAGAGTAAAAAAGTATCCTGAGGGAAAAAGTGTATAAATATATATGTGTATAAATACATTTTCAACCTATATGAAAAGATCACCTGTGCTTGAAGTTACCATAACACAAAATCTATCAAAATAATTACAATTTTATTTGAATAATGCTGCTTCTAAATCCTGGTTAAACATTTCCTCTCCAGGCTTCCAGACTTCATGGTTGCCAAAACACTTGAACAATTATTTTACTGACTTAGTTCTCAGAAATGTCAAAATTCTGGACATCTCATAACAATTAGTGCTCTTCTTTAACTCTCATTAAAGAAGAACCAGACTCCATACAGAGAAGTCGAGAACAATTCCAATAAAAAACAAATTGCAGTGAAATCTAGTAGTACAATACTCTCCTACCAACTATGTAAACATAGTCAACATTTGGAAAAAACAGCCAGTTAAAAATAATAAAAATCAAAGAATTGGGATTTTTTGTTTGTTTTGTTTGTTTGTTTTTTTTTAAATCATAAGTTCTATCCTCTGCTCTCTTCAAGAAAGAAGAAAGATCTATTCAAAATCAACAGTTTTTAGGGAAAATATTTACCCCTATATATGATAGCTAAGAGTTTACATGCCTAAAGCAATTTCAAGAAAAATCCTTCTAAGTCTATAGATGCATTGTCACCAACTTTATATGAAGTACTCTCTTGATGAATGACACAATACAAATAGTTATTTGCATAGTCAGCCATGGTACCTTTTCTAAAGACTTCTGAATTATTCAACCACTTATTGTTGTATTAATAATATAACATTGAAAAAATACTTTCTCATTCAATGCACAGATTAAACTCAAAGACTTCCGCATGTATAGACCCCAAATCAGTTTGATGGAAATGACAGGACAGCACTATAGCTCCAAGCTTTCATTGCTCTGAGCTGGAACACTGAAACAGCTTGGGGGATCTCCTCCCTCCACTGAGAGAATTGTGTTCATCGGCCTAGATATAATATGACAAAAGATTATAGACGGAGTGATTATACCCTCTGGTGACTTGATTTGAGGAAACGGATATCAAAGTGTTTCAGAAAGATTTTTCCATAAAAGCAACTATTTCTACAGCACAACAAATGTACATGAATTTTGGCATCCAAATAGACATACAGGCAAGATTCTGATTTCAGCAACACTATTTTCAACTCAAAAGTAGCTGATGTCAAGAGAATTATTCCAGATTATAGCAACGAAATGGAGATCAGAACATAGCCTCCTCTTACAGCTTTCTGATGCCATTTGTGAATTACACACAAAAATTACCTTGAACTAATGCAGCTGAAGGAAAATTGGCAACAGTTGTGGCATTTCCTAATAACCTCAGAAGTTAAAATCTTATGAGGATAGAAGGATTTGAGTTTAATTTGATCACATTTTATCCATATTAAATGTAACCAAAGTAAAAAAGCATTTCTTCCTCATAAAATTTAAGACTCTGCTAATGCTGTGGAAAGCTAATACCATGGGAGAGTCAAATACACAAATCTCTACAGATTTGAAAACATTTTAAATGTTCTGGACTGCTGTGTATTGACACCTCCACTATCATTATCTCCCTGACTTTTCCAGATGGAGTAATGAGGAAACTGATGTTTATATGCTACAGCATATTATTCTTCAGGTTGTGGTGGTTTGTTTTTGTTTTCTTCAATTCAGAGGATGCTCTCATAATTTCTGACACTTGTATACAACTGAAACAGATTCCTATTTCTGCTGATGGCATATTACGCTGGCAATATATTCGCCTGGGAAAACACAGTGTGTCCCTAAGAGAGGAAAAAACATTATCACTGTTAGATTCACACCGACTCCAAAAGTAACTGTAATAAAAGAGTTAATACAGAAAACCCTTTCCTAGTTGTTCAATAATACAGACACTGCAATACAAACGGAGAAACCCAACAAATAGTTAGGAAAGACAAAGATATCAGGAAAGGAACTGTATAAGTTCTGGCCATTGTTGAAAAGTAAAGTTAGTCTACTAACATGAAGCATAAAAACTGAAGCCCATTTTTGTAACCAATTTAAAATGGTTTTAGCTAACTTCTCCCATGTAAAGAGGTTATGACATCATATGATAAGAAAGTACACACAAACTACTTTTTCCAAGTTGAATTCTTGTATGAACTGCCATTTCTGAACTAGTTAAAAGAATTTTGAAACAACTGCATCATATCAAAAGAGATCTGATTTAATATATTTTTCCTTTTATATTCTTGTTGCAGTTATGAAAGAATATGTCAATACTGACATAAAAAAAAAATATTTCTGGGCAGTAAGTTGTGTTGATGAGGGCACTCATCTCAAAAAACATGTGGCTACTGCAACTAGCCTAGACAGATAACTGGAAAATTTAGTAGAGATAGAGAATACTGACAGAAGACAGAAGATAATTTTTGGCCAAATCTCAAAAATAGTAGCCAAATCAAAAAATAGTGACAATGAGGAAGAGACAAGACATCAGACAAAAGGCATTAAAGTCCTAATGCTCCCATTTCACACAAACTTATGTGAATGGATGAGGTATGGCTCAGAATAAAGAGACAAAACTTTCTCAAGGACTGCATCTGAGCATTTGCATTTCAGGATTTAGATTAATGGAAAATTAAGACACTGCAAACTAAAGAATCAAAAAAATGGAAAAGCTGATGAAGAAGATACTTTGCAAACAGCACTACAGATTTAACAAAGCTTTCACATGCACTTTGAAAAGGATACGTACTGCAGGTTACACCTCGACCAGACTTTTTGTTTCCACAGAATCACATAATCACAGAATGGGTAAGGCTGGAAGGGACCACAGTGGGTCATCTGGTCCAGCTTCCCTGCTCAAGCAGACTTGTCCTAGAGCACATTGCACAGAACTGCATCCAGATGGTTCTTGAGTGTCTGCAGTGAGGAGACTCCACAACCTCTCTGGGCAATCTGTTCCAATGTTCAGTTACAGTAAAGTTCTTCCTCATATTCAGGTGGAAATTACTGTGCATCAGTTTCTGCCTGCTGCCTCTTGTCCTATCGCTTGGCACCACTGAGAAAAGCCTGGCTCCATCCTTCTGACACCCTCCCTTCAGATACTTGTATACATTGAGGAGGTTCCCCTCTCAGTTGTCTTTATAGTTTTGCTGCTCTAGTAGCTATTAATATGCAAAACAGTCTTTTTTTTCTGATGTAGGCAAATTATTGATGGAAAAATTGAGAAGCTTTCTTATTTAGCTTAAATGATAATATTTGAAAACAAGACAGAAAGCCTCTAAGGAGCGTGCATGGCAGAGAGACAGTCTTCAATTTAGTAGTCCAGGAGAACAAAGGGCCACAGGTGTCAAAATCAAGGAGAAAAAGTTCCAGAAACACAGAAAATTAACTCCAACATAGTCTCAGTTGACTCACAAAAAAAATCCCCATCCTTTTCAGATTCAGGGAAGGCAGCAGAGAGGTAGGAATATTTGGACATACATTTCCTTCATTATATTATGTTTTATGATAAGTAACTCCTATGAATGACTAAGTAGAATTGTCTTCCTCTATATTTTGTTTAAGGCAATTAGAAAGTTCTTTTACCCTTCTCCTGATTAATTCCCAACAAGCTACAGAAGAGAGAAATGGTTTCTACTATTGCCATTGTTACAAGTATTTTATGTGGCCTACTTATTTATTAATATGAAAACTAAAAATAACTCCATTCTTACTTGATATATCCAGTTCCAAGATTAAGTGGCAGCATAATTTCAATTTTCCAATTAGAATTCCGAAAAATTGTTTTGTTAGAATAAAATACAAAACACACACAAAAAAAATGCTTTAAAAGACTTTACATTAATTTTTGCTCCCTATTGTTCTGTAGACTCAAACAACTAGTCTTAAAAAGTTTAAAAGTTCCGCTTTATTAGCAGTTACTGTGTGATCTTGAGATTAATGGGAACTGCAAGTCTGAGCTGAACAGCGTATCAGTTATTAAGTCAATCTTTTAGTCATGTAGCTCCTCTATCCCAAAATCTTTTAAACACATATAAAACTATTTGGTGATTTCCAACTGAATCCCTTGATGAGCCATTTCAGTCCCATTTCTGTCACTGAAACACACAGGACATTCTTATCTGGTATAAGAGATCCATGTCTCAAGAAGCATAATGAAACTAAGACAAACATTAAAATCAGACAAACTTTAATTTGTCTAAAATATTTTGAGGGAGAGTTAATCTTTTAAATGTTACAGCATATCAGAATTAGCATACACTTCCCTCATCTTTGAAAATTCTCGCTTTGAGATTACATTTCTTAAAAATGAAAAACAATTTCAGTCTTCAGTATAATTTTAATTAGAATTTAAAATACTATCCTGTATTTCACTTTAAATGAAGACCAAATACTCCTAAGAATGAAAGCCTGCCTTCAGGTATGCTATCAAAGTAAAGCAGACTACTGCATTCTTCCACACTCGTACTATGAAATTCCACTGAGAAATGGCTATTCCCTGAACAGGATGCAGCAGAAGCACATTATTCACTCTCCAGTCTTAATTATCAAAACGACTAAAACTACTTTGAGTTGTTTTAATTAAAAACTTTACAGATCTCTGCACGTCCTTTATACGAAAAGTCGATATTCAGTCAACGACATAAATGTGACTCCCTAAAGAATGAAAAATTAACACCTAACAAGTTGTTTTCTCAGTTTGAATATTTCACTTATTATGATCATTTAATGAGGCCAAAAAACATAACAGCTGCAAAGTCACCAGGTAGATATAACTGGATTTCAAATATTACAGTGATTAAGTACAAGACGCAAAAGAATGCTGTGAGCCAGAAAGATGGATTTTTTTTTTTTGAGCTACATGCAGCTGCTGTGGAAGAGCGTGTCTACCTGAAACACTTCTTGGATTTTTATTAGTCATTGGGTTTACTCTCCAAAATGTAATACATATAAGTTTTTAAGAGGAGGGCAACATTTCATATTATTGTATAGTTTTGAAGTACAGATATATTTCAGTATATTATTTTTAAATTAATTCAATTTTTTAATTTATTAAAAACTATTTTTAAATAATAATTCAATACTATTTTATGCATGCAAAGGCATCAGTTCTAACTGCTCATGTAGAAATGAATATTAATGTAGAAGCCACTTCAGGATAATGTTTTCAAACTATTTACTTTAGCTTGCCCTTAACACATGACAAGCTATTTCTTTCTACAAAACCTAAAGACGGCAGAAAAACTTAGCGAATACTCTAAAAGGTAATTGTAGTTGAAATTAGTAATGATTTTAACACATCAAGTAAAAATGAAAGAATGGCAAACAGAAGAATATTCCCAGAGGAAACACTATTGCTGTCAATCTTTTTAACAGCTCAATTTTCAGTTAATTTCACACTTCTGCTACCCAAGACAGCACTGGTTTACAATATAGATGTTAAATGACTTCTTCCTAAATTTTACAAGGGAAGACTACAAACACAGTCAGTATTTTTTTCCTACAAGAACACAGCTACTTTGTTCTCCCAAATCCCAGCTAAATCAGCAGCATTCACAGATGTTTTCCTACCACAGGAAAATAAAATGTAGCTGAGAGCTGATGAACTTATGTGGTACAGTCACCCATGTGTGAGAGCAATAAAAGTTTAAGTATCAAAAGACAGAAAGTAGAACAGTTTTAAAATATATTTGGAATATTTGTCTAATGACTTCCGTTTTAAAAACTTACTTTTGATTGTGCAGTACCATCAACAATGAATCAAATATGATACAATGAAAAAAAGAGACATACACTCTCACAAATCCCCCTGAGATCCCTCTCTCAAACTAAGTCAATCAAAAGTTGAAAACCTGCTCTTTGGTTGAATAATATCTTCCAGACTGGTTGTGTTTTTTACACTCAGCGTAGCTGAGACTTCTGGTTGCCATATCTGGGTTTGTTTTTTAACAAAAAATAGTTATGAGAATGTGAAGGTTGCTCAGAAGTGGTGCTTTTCTGCACAAAAAAAAAATCAAAAAAAACCAGCCTTTTTTTTTTTTCCTTTAAGTATTCAGAACTAGTTTAATTGGATAAATCTTTACACAAATCAAAATCCTAACAGGTAGAAGCAGGTACTGGGTTAGATTACTTCTAGATACAGGCAGATGCCTCTACTCCCACAGTGGTTCAGCAGGTGCTTTTCAGCAGCTGGTGCCCTTTACTGGTTTGCCTTTGTAAGTGTTCCCATCAGATTTTCAACCATTGCAGAGGCAGCACTACACAATATACACACACTTGGCAGCTGTGCAGAAAATGAAACAGGCTTAAGGTTTTATTCAAATCAGATGCAGTCAATTTTACCTCATGTTAATACTAAAAAGTGCATTTGCCTATTCACATTTGCAGTGTATTTCCCTATTCATACTTGAATGAAAAGGAGCAAACAAATAATTGTAAGAATGTATAACCCTCATATAGAAGTACCCACTAAATATTTCAAAGCATTTTTTGCTTAGTATATCATAAACAGCCATGCTTGTTTAAAGAACAGACTAAAAGAAATCAAGTCCTCTGTACTTACCAGTACAGACTTGGACCCATATTGTCAATTAATTGGGGGTTTTTAACCTTATACTGCCCATGAAGAGATAACTCAGATTTCACAGTGCTCTTTTCAATAAAAAGAAGGTTATACATTACCAGTGCTTAGAATAAACAGTCTCTCTAAATGAGATCTGTTTAAGTTTCAATTACAACCTCACTAATGAAAGGACATTTGAATACATTATTTTACATTCACATGGATTTTTTTCTGGCTTTATTGGCATTTATGAGTGGTTTTTGCAATAACAAGCCCTTGAAAATAAAAATGTGCGTAAAAACACAGCCCAGACTGACACAGAGCATATTTACCAGTTTTTCATAGCATCCTTGCCACACTCAACATCTTCAGTGTCTTAAATATGGAAACCAATAAGCCAACAACAAAAATAGATAAAGGTATAATGTATTATACCATATACTATCCTAAGAGCACTTAGAAACTGATTTCTAAAGGGAAAAAATAAAAGCCTTGTTAATCTTGAAAATATTAAAAGCACAAGACTACAGAAGGTCCTGAACTAAACTGCACATGACACTAGGACAAAGGAAACTTAAAGAACAAATGATCAGATGGTATTCTAAGCATACAATTTTAAGACATTACAAGACAGAGAAAGGCATTAGGTTACAGCTGTAAAGCAAGGAGAAGCCTATTGGTCAAAAAAGATAATTTTTCACCTCTGTGAAAAGTCATCTGAAAAATCTGTGTAGACGAGCTAAGGCAGCACATACTGCAAAGGAAACCTTCATTCAGCCTGATTCTAAAAGGATCAAACCTGCTCAGTGTCAAATCAAAGCAAATAAACCTGCTGTCAGCCTACCAAAAGACAGGTTTATGACAGAGGTAGAGAGAGAACACTATTTTGGAATAAGAAAAAACTTACATTGCAAATTGCTGTGTTGGTTGCTTTTTTAAGTCAGGGATGCATTGTACGATCTGGAAATGTGGGTGCAAGTGGTTATCTATGAATTTCTCCAATAATCCTGGTAACCCAAAACTTTAAGAAAGGCTCTGCAGTACTTCCCCATTCTTATGGGACAATAATAAAAGCCTGTTTTCCCTGTACTTTTCCGGTAATTATTCTTCCAATTTGTATAAAAAAAAATTTGCTTTTAAATGGTCATGTTACAGTGCTTCGATACCCAACATCACACCAAAAATGAAAGCTGCATCATATAAACAGGTCAAGGAGAATATAGTTTGAGCAAATACAGGCTTACATCTGAACATACAGCATGTCTGACCAATTATATAATGCCTAGATCCAAAACTCATGTGAGACACAATGTATTTGCTTCCTTTACCTTCATTCCTCCCCATTCCAACATAGGAGCAACTATGGCATTACTTTCACAATGGTGGATTGACACACATTGTTTCAGTGCATACGGGCTGCTGCTCAGTGAAAGCTGCCCTTTGTTCTTCACAGCGTCTGACATAAGATCATGCTTCAGTTCTCATCTCTCTCCAATTATTCATCCTCATCCCCTCTTTTTTGCATCCTACATACATCCGTAAAAGGGACACAGATTGGTTTGACTGTCTTTTTGCATACAATTTTTGTTGTCGTTGTTGTTGTTTAAAAATGAAATAGTAAAACCCTGGCAAGCTGAGGGAGACAAAGAGCAGGATATATAAAACAGTGGTCTGTTAAAACTGTTACTGTCTTCTTTAAGTCTATGATAATCTTGAACTGAGAATAGACAAGGCAAAGGTTCCAGAGAAGTCATATCTGCCTAACACAGAGATACTTCAGAGAAAATAATTTCAATTTCTCATCCTGTTAAGAGACAGGTCCTCGCAGAGACTATTATAGTATCAAACACATCTTCTTGCTGAGTCAAAACTCACAGTTTTCAAATTCTAAGGGTACTACCAAGTAGCACTGCATTTCAAAATATTACTTTTAAATAATTATACGAAGTAACAAAATAAAATGCTTTGGAGGAAACCCATGAAATGGTTAAAAGATGAATATATCCAGTACTATGTTCAGCTCTTAAAAACTAGCATATACCTGGGATGTGTACCCTGGGAAAAGAAGTTGTCTTACGAAAACAAAATGTCAATCTCTATTTCTTGCTTTCTTATTTTTGGAATAGCCTTGATATCACTACCTCTAATGACACTTCCATTTATTTTTGTTTTTTTACTATCACTACTTTAAAAAAGAAAATCATTATCCTCAGTATACCTCTTTTGAGATAGTTCATTCTTTTCTCTCTCATTTCAGCACTAGTATAAGCTCTTTCGTGATGTTCTAGGAAACCAACTTTATATATTTTGATACAAACTTCAGAGACGCAAAAATACTCTCATATCAGGAGAAAGTAGATATAGGTGCAACCATGTTTGAAACAATAATCACAGATTACTGAAAAAATCATCTGTTTGTAAATTATTTCTTTATTCTTTTATATCTACCTACTCCATTACTAATCCTCTCTGTTAATGTTAATTTTTCAACTTCTTAAACTGCTGGTAATTGGAGGGTGGTCATAATTGCTGATCCTCCCAAGCTCTGACCCTAAGAACTCTGCCTCACTGAAGCCGGGACACCGATGTGCCACGTTAAATTTAGGAATTCAAACTTGATCATTTCATTATGGAATTAATTCAAAGTTGTACTATAACATTCATGAAGCCTTTCTAACATTGCAGTATACCTGTATTTCAAATACCATATCAAATTAATTTGGTATCATCATATAAAATTTCTTTCTCTCTAGAAATTATTTAGATATGTTTTTTTTTTGTTTTAAAGATGTTCCCTAAAATAAGTCAGGTTAGTAATCTGATATGCAATAAAATCAGTGATTCTATTGAACAAAGAAAAGCATCTTACTGGCAAGGATTTTTAGAATAATGAAAAGGTTTTATGAATCCAGAAAAATGTTACAGTACCATTTGTAGAATTAAAGGCTATATCAATAAAGTAAGAATATTTTTCAAAATACTTTTCAGAGAGGTATCATCATGGGAAGCTATTCTCCATTGCTGAAAGAAGAAAGAACTTCTTAGCATTCTGGAAATCACATAGTGATATCTATCTGCAGTAAAAACTGCGGTCAAGTGAGGCACATGTTTTAAAAATATTACAATCGATGAATTATATTCAAGTACAGTAAGTGTCTTCCAAAGATGAATTAGTAGTAAGCCACAGAGCATATGCCTGCATTTCTACAGTATGAGATTACAGGTAAATTTCAAAACCAGAATATCAGTTTACAGCTTGCACATCACAGCAACAGATTTTTTTGATGAATAAACTATTTCTACTAAAAAATGTATTTTCTTAATTGAAAAGACAACAATTTTATACACAGACAATAAACTCCTTTGGTATGAACATGGTTTGGCATGAAGCACATATTTTACTTACTTTTAGCCAAACCTATAGTATTTATTCCTACAATATAAATGAAACAATGCATAAAAGTCTCAGCTAAGGGTTAGATAATCAAACAATTTGATGCAGAAACTATAAATATTGCACCTGGGATTCTAAAATAATGACACAATACTCATTAACTTGCATACTGTAGAAAATTAAACCAGAATTTGTAGGCTTTAAGATTAACATCAATGTTAAATCTCAACTCCAATATTTTTGTTCACATATTCAACGCATATTCAACCTTCTTTGGGTATCACCCCTCACGAAATATGAAGACAGACTACAATTCCTAATATACATTACCAGCCATTAAAATGATTGTACCTTGATCTATGTGGTTTTCCTCGTCGTAAGTTGGGACTAATCATTACAGAACTTGTAAACTTTCCTCAGAGCAAATTTAGAGTATAATTCATTGGATAAATGTCAAGATTCCAATAAAATTTAAAATATTTTTTAAATTATTCTTTTCAGATCAACCGCCAATCGCTGTTTGAAAAATATGCAACTGAAACACTAGGATCAAGCTTGGAATTAATGGTCCAATATTTTGGATTTGAAAAATGTAATTTATGCAAAAACATCCATACTTCTATTCAGTAGACTTACCTCGTACAATTCTAAAAAAAAGAAAACATTACAGGAAAAGAGGGAATATTGATTTTGTAATAATTCCTTCACATAATACAGAGAGAAAAAAATACACTTCTGTTTTAGATCATTAAGCAGTGTTAGTAAAAGGAAACTGAAATAACATGAAACAAAGAAATAAATCCTACCCTGAACACACACTTTAGATAAAAAGCTGAAGTAATTTTTCACCAACAGCAACTTGTTAGATAAAACATGTTTTCACAGTCTTGAAGAAGAACTTTCCCTGACCTGAGTTTGACTTTAAAGGTACATTTATTTGGCAAAAAGCCTGGCACAAAACCACCTTAATAGGAAGTACAAAAAATATATTTCACTAATGGTCAAGCTGCTTGTCAAGCGAGTAAAGATAATAAATCTAAGCTTGCGCTTACTCCATTTTTTAAATTCTCATTATTGAAACAACCAAGCTGTCGTGTCACTTTTACAAGTAGTAGAATCAGAATACTTCAGATTAAATTGGTGTGACCGATCAGCTACTTATGAACCACCTGTGCTTGTATGCTTGTAGTGAGGTGAAAACGCAGCTCTCCAAAGAGGAATAAGTGCCAAGAAAAAGAGTTACCTACAAAGGAGGTGGGATTTGCTGCCTTGCAACTCCTTAGCCCCTCTGCAACTCCTTCCATGGCACACAGTACACCCTTCTACCACCGAACACCAGAGACATTCCTGAGCAGCAGCAAGGCACCCTCCATGCCACTAGCTCCTGCTCCCAGCTCAACAGGGGTAGGGGAAAATAAAGGATATGGGATGACACAGGTGGAGTGAGACTGTGGGAGGAGATGAAGCAGCAGTTCAGATCGTAATGCAGAAAGGTATGAGTGAGAAAGCAGAAAAAGGAACAAAACAGACAGCAGGGGAGCGCTAATGCCAGCAGTTTGACATGCTATGGTATGCTTTTATGACTTCTAAATTGTGAAAGGTTGGCCCCTCCTGATCTCATATTTGCAGTGCACAATGGGATTACGTAGGAATGGTAACTACAAAAGTTTGGATCTTTTTCTACATCATGAGTTTCATCTTAGCATCTGTATTCTTTCAGGCAGTGCTTTCCCGGCTCCAGAAAAATCTGCATGTGGAATAATTTAACTAACCATGAAGTTAAACTCATTAGAAAAGCTCTGACCCTTTGCAAGGAGGCTCTAATTAAACTGAATACTTACTTTGAAAATACTGGCCATAAGATTTCAGATAATACAGTACCAAAATTGGCTTAAATCTGTTATTTCTTTATTCTGGAGTGCAGTGGAAGATGCATGATGACTACATTGCCAATCCTACAAATAAGAACTTCATGTTAATATCTGTACTAGTCTAATGCATCACTGCTCCTTTTGCTGTTAGTTCATAGAGGTTTTCTCATTTTGTCTTATATTTGTACATAAGAAAAAAAAAATAAGCCTATACATGTTTAAAATATGGTTAAAATGTGGTTTGTTAAAATTAGTATCTAGAGGAATATATTTTTCTCATCTCTTCTCAAACTGTGTTTATATCAGGTTAAGG
Organism: Oxyruncus cristatus; assembly: GCA_013399855.1. Taxonomy (NCBI): domain Eukaryota; kingdom Metazoa; phylum Chordata; class Aves; order Passeriformes; family Cotingidae; genus Oxyruncus; species Oxyruncus cristatus. The sequence goes on from VXAY01002809.1 coordinate 567,862, forward strand.
AAATGAGAAAATCTAAACCTTAACTAATACTTCAGAATATTTAAAGTGCAAGATTACTTCAACTTACAGGATCCAGAGGTTTAACTTTTGGCTAACAGTTCAAAATATAAATGAACTCCTTATGAACTCAGTTCTGACCTGAAGAGCTTTGAAGATTAAATTTAATAGTATATTCTGCAATACACATTACACGGTCAAATATTCCACCCAAACTGCTGACAGTGTGATCAAAATCACATAGCTTGTGAAAAACACATAGAAAGATTACTTTTTGGCAAATGAAAACATACAGACTAAGAAGAAAATGAAGAAGAATATTTATAATTTTTAAAACCATCAGGATTTCTCCACAGACAGCAAGTGCTTAGAGAGCTCAACATATAATACTCAAAAAACCAGCAACAATAGATGGCTTGGTTGTTCTGTGCCTATTTTTTCCTGTGGATTATGGGTTTCATGTATATTGACTCATTAAACAGAATGAGTACCTTAATCTATATGTCTAGACTAACTCAATATCGTACATCAAAACCCTACCACTAATGGCATCTCATAGTAGTCAACAGCAGCAAAACTCTCAACTTCCTCCTGATGCCCTTAGAAGCTCCTAGCTATGAACTATCTACAGCTATATTTACTGTCATCTCCACTCGTTACCCACCTGTTTGTATTTTAGATAATCCTGCAAACATATCTATACAGAGATATAACAGAGCTATTTATGAGCACCTATGCATTCTAGCGAGCCAGATAAAAAAATATTATTTTGCTGTTTTTGCTTTATACTAATAAACCAAAAATAAAATATGTTGACGGAAAATCTTCATGCCCTTTAACTGACTCCAGTTAACTGGTAAAAATTTTAAGTATCAATCAAGATTTTTTCTAAGCTTAGAGATCTAAAACTGCCATACAGAGAAAACAACAAAAAAAATTGCCCCATTGGCAATTGCAGCCTCTTTTAACTCGTTGATAAAAATGTGTTATTCAACAAGTTTCAAATTTATGAGCCTCACTAATGGAAGCAGGAAGCTGACAAGTCCTGCAGTTGGACGAACTTCATAAATTTGTTATCTATTGTTGCAAACTGATATTAAAGTTGAGGGCAGAAATTATATACATAGGTGTTCAAATATTCAAAATTGTGTTTGTTATTGACACTTTTGATCTGATGTAATAGGATTCAAATCAAAGAGTAAAGTTCTAAAGAAAATTATTTCTATTTCAAAATTTCACTATAAAACTGAAAACAATATATTGACGATACATAAACTACAGAGTAACTTATGAAATTTGTATAACTGATGCTTTTTTACAATTATTTTAAACATTAGAGGTGTACAAATCTGTAAACTATTAATTTTAGATAGTTATTTTTCTGTCTGAATCATATTTTTCTGAAAGCAGTTAATGCCTATTGAAATATTGGTACTTTCAAAAAAGTTTACAGACTATTAGGTACTATTTAGCTCAAGAGAAAGACATTTCACTGCAAAAAGCAGTCATGCTGAATATTGTCATATAAAATGTCACATTTTATAGCTGCAGTGGCTCCATTTTTCTATCCAGTTAACCTGTCATTCAATTCATGAACACAACATTAGGTACTGTTACCTGAGCAGAAAAGAATGGATTCAGATTTTAAAATTAAACTGTCTTCTGTTTTGAAAGAGTTAAATCTTTATGTAATACAATCTTTAGTCAAAGTCCCAGTAAAGTGTTCTGGATATATTCTCATTTCCTGTTTTCCCACTAAGTGGAAAAATTTGTTTCCATGTTATATGCTGAAGAACTAAGAAACATAAAACCTTCTTCATATGTACATATGTACATATAGCTAGTGTTTTATGTCTCTATTCAAATCAAATCTTCCGCTGTTCCATAGATTTGACATATACAACGAGAATTAACGCGGTACACGTGATGGACTACTGCAAGTTTTAGACTGTAAATAACTAACAACAAATTTAGTTCTCTTACCTCAGCTTTTTCACCATTTTAAATCAGTAAAAGTTAAACTAATGCCTGTTTCACTTGCATTTCTCCTCTCTGCCTTTACCTTCTATCATCAACGTTTTGCTAATGATGATTTGCCCTCTTCTGTTTAAGGCAGAACCATTCGAGAAAACTTTGCACACCACACAACCTGTAACACCACACTCAACACCGTGAACTGCACTGGACTGCAAGACTAGTGCAAAATAGTGATGTGCAGTCACAAGCCAACCTGTACGAGTCCAGATACAGAAGCTCAGGTTCACTTCCCCATGTGATCTTCAGAAAGAGAACAGAATTGCTGTAATACTTTCATTTCACTGTCGTGATTCAGATCACAGCTCAAAACCATAAACAACTGAACAGGTAATGCCAAGGGAACTGAGAAGTACAACTCAAGAACAAGTAGCTCAGATCAGGAATTCCTTGAATTGGAGTCAACATAAAAGGGATGATTTCACTGAACTACATTTCCCAATAAATATTCTCCAAATTAGTAGTGAAGAAATTAACTGGCTGCATTTACATATCACATATCACTGAAAAAAATGATAATTTTTCCAGTTATTTCCCTGTAATACAAAGTAAAAAATAATTTAATATCTTTGAAATGGTATACTCACCTCATCTAAGTCTTTAATATAAACAATTTTCTCTTCAATGCCAATAGGCATTGGTTCACTATGAGGGATCTTCACCTCTTCATACATTTTATTGTTTTCTCTCTGAACTGATTCTGGTAAGAACACCTAAAACAGTATTACAGGAAAACTAATTGAAAGTATGAAAACACAAAGTGTCATTATGTATAACTTACTTAGAACAATACTTTATCACTTTCCTTCAAAAATGAATCCAAAACAAAAGCAAATCTCCGTGATTCATATTATAGATAGCACTTGACGGAAAATCCATTTTCCAAATGGAAAATAATCAGTTTTACTACTGAGAAAATAGTCCCCCCTAAAAAAAAAAAATTACTCTGCTTTATTGCATTTCAGAATCCATTAAGTGTAGAATTTCATAGAGCATTCATTTTTTAAAGCCAGTTCAAAAGTATCCAAAAGATAGAAAAACAGTATTTTAAATATATAAATGACCCTAGAAATAAAAGTAAATACATTAGTTGAGAACAAGATTATTTCTTTGAGAGGCAAAATAAAAATAGAATATATGGAAGTGTTTAAAAGTGTCTGAAAAAGTGTTTAAAAGTGCTTCATACGTTGGGCTCTGATAAGTAGGAGACTAAGGGAACAAAGGGAACCCTGCTAAACATTATGCACTGGGAAAGGTGTACTGCTCAAGAAGGGTCATGCACCAAACACGTACCTTTGCACCCCCAATGAATGCTGATGTTTTCATAGCTTCAGCTCGGGAATCATAAACATGAGGATAATGAATTTTTTCGAAGCTTATCTCTCTCTGTCTACCTAAGACTGGCATACTTCGAGCATTCAAAAGTGCTAGTTCTCTGCAAGCAGAAAAATAACTGCAATAATTCTGCCCATTTTAGGCTGCCATCACAAATACTGAACATAGTATATTAAAGTCAGACAAAGAATTGTGGAAATCTAAGAAAAAAAAGTTACATAAAATAATCAACAAAAAAATTTACAGTGTTATTCTTTGGCATCAGTTAAACCAAATCCTTATAACACACTGTTTACATAAAATTTAGAAGTGCAATCCAATAAGTGCAAGGTTTTCCTAAATGCAGTTTTGCCTCTTTTTAAGCAATAAAACAAGATGATTTCACAGTTAGATACCAGTCCCACCATATTTTTCTCAATACAAAATACAGCAGCTTATTTGTTCCTTATCCTTTCCCTCCTCTACTCCTCCTACTACCTTCTAGCTGACAACATGGAAAATAGTACCCATTAATCTTGAGAGAAAAAAAGATAGTTCTGATAGATTTAGTATAGACTTCATAAATCTTAAGCAAGTAGTGTGCATACAGGAACTAAGAAAGATAGTCTACCCCTCTAATCTGCATCTCCAGCCCACATAGATGAGATCAAGAAGATTCTCATTAAGCAGATCGCTGCTTTCTTTCCTGAAAATTAGGTGTTCATATTAAAAAAAAATTCTACGCTTGCAATAAAATGTGACTTGAAGTCAGAATCACCTAATCACCACAGTGAACTAAAAGAAAATAAATTATTATGGTAAGTTGAAGTAGCAATTACAATAGAAGCATTTCTGAACTTTCGGGATTTATTACCTTTGCATCCGCAGCTCTTTGGGATCAAAGCACATTTGTCCCTCTCCAGAAACTTCTCCATCTTCCCCAGCTTGTTTTTCTTTTCTGGCATTTCGTTTTTCTTCCCGACGATATTGTTTCATTAACAACTTTTCTTGTTCAGAATGAACTGTAACTTGACAACCATAATTGGGCTTCGTATTTTCTCCTATAAACTTCTTGCACTGTTCTGCAATATATTAACAGGCATGCATCCCCGTTAGTACTGGACTCCATCTTTTTCCCCCAGTTTTATTCTAAAGGTTTGCTTTTCGATGCAAACTTGCTTGGTTGGGGTTTCATGCGTGTTTTGGGGTTTTGTGAGTGTATTTGTTTAAAAATAGTTGAGCTTTATGTAGACTGTGCAGTAGTTGGCCTTTTTTACTTACATCTAGGCATGTTTGCTTTCTCTCTCTCTCTCTCTGTAATGGAGAGAACCAGGGCTACTGAATCAGAGGAAGGAGACTTCCATCCACGTTCTCTGCCCCCTCCAAATTGTCTCAAACCAAGACAAGATTAAATAGGATGATTTTTTTTTTTTAAACAGCCTTTTCACATAACAATTATTGTATATATACTAGATAACATGATTGTATTGAAAGCATAGTCACAATGTAATTTCCCTCAACAAGTGAGAACATCTATCCTATTCTATATGACCGCAAGGACTCCTTCTCTATATGTGGATAAGGAGCAGGATTGAATCAAGAAGAATCAGAACCACAGAACAATTACAGTAAACAATAAATCTAGGGGAGCAGGAAGCCTGAAAAAGCACAGTCACATTCACCCTTCTGAGGCCAGTACTGGTCAAAACCAAAGACACAACCAAGCCTTTATATACAACGGGCTGGAGAGATTTGTTTTGTTTTCTTTTGAACTGTATCAGTGGTTTTCAACTTCTGTTTTCAAAATTCTGCAAAGATTATTAGCTTACGTAGGTTTGACTGAATATTATATACTTAACTCAGTTATGTTTCATATGTACTTCTGCAGCCAAACTCTGGAGCCAAAAACTTGAAAACCTTTTTTTCATCAAATAAACCCACTTGACCACTTACATTTTGAACAGTTTGTGCTGCTTAGTTTTCCCCTACAACAAAACTGAAACTCCTACACCTCACAGCATGCATACTGGCTAAGGTGACAATAACTTGTTAAACAGCATTGAAAAAAATCTAATAAACTGTCAAAATGTCCACATTAATATCATCATGTCTGTAGCTTTAACTCTCTCTCTTGTATTAAAAGGGGACAACAATGGATGCAATTTCCTGACTAAATTTAATTCAGACTGAACATAGTAGGGCAAAGAAATGTTACTTGATTTGTCTGATAAGCACAACAATCACCTTTACTGCCATGGAAGTAAATTACATAAGAAATAGTCAAATAATACAGAATGGTACAAAAATGCAGTACACATAGAGTTCCTTGACTTGTGCTTATTTTCTCAAGGCACAAATTACTCAAAGTTGACCAAATTTCTGCAGACAGAAATGATTCCCTTCCCCAAATACAATTTTGGAAAGATACGACTTCAATCCCCATTAGAAATACCATTTTGATCAAGTTAAAAAGAAGAAAGCCTTATTAAAATTAATAGCCTGAATTCAGGGCAGAGCATCTTCAATCTCAGAGAAGATACCCAAATATCATTGACTTCTTTACCACAGTGAAACAAGGGTTCTCTCATCAGTGAAAAATGCATACGATCAGTTGCACTTTTCTATTGTCTCAAAAGCTTAATATTGAAAATATTCTTCCTCCCCATTCTAGCAGAAATTACTGTGATAGATTTTACTGATGGCATAATGAAGAATAATTTCATAAAAGCTTCCAAAATACTACTTTTGCTTAGTGAGAAGAAAATATTCATGTAACTAAAATCTGTACATAGGAGAAAGATATAATAATTCCATTTCTATGGAATGTATTTTTAATTTTTTATTATTTGATTACTTGAGAAGGGAAAAATACCAGGATACAAAACCTTGTTATATAGTAAGATGTTCCCTTGTGAAATCACACACAGGTAAAAATAATGGTTGTTCTGATGAGTTTAGACAAACCATCAGCACAGTAAGAGATGAACTTCTAATCACTTCCTTATATAACATTTCATTGAAGATAAACATTTAAAAAAGGGTTATTTGCATTTTAAAATTATTATGAGGATACATAAATCCCCCCTTACTAGTTCTATTTACATTTTTGTAACTCCATATACTGTGAACATGCAGTGGGCTGCATGGTGCTATGTCTATGTAAGATTTATCCCAAGTCACAACCCTATATGCAATCAGACTTATTTTTGTCAGAAAAGAAAGTAATAAGACTTGTTTTAAAACAGCAATTTGTAAAACATATATAAAAGCAAAAATCACAGTATAAAATCTGAATTCCTTCCCCTCCCCTCCACTTATTCATCCTTAAATTTATTTTTTAACATCCTTGACTTCATTTTTTTCAGAAGCAGTTGTTACTGTCCTTTTTGTCCCCAAGGCTTACATTAGTTGATAGTACAAGGTGGAGTGGAAGCAGGAAAGCAGATGAGGAATACTGGAAAACCAGGTTATTTCCACAGTAATCCATTAAAACAGAAAAAGTGCAACTCTTAATACATGATAAATTTGCACATGCCCATAGGCAGTGGAAAAGTAAATAGATATATGCAATCTGTATTTGTTTCACCTGTATAATCAGATCACAATTTCTTTGTTTAAGCCCACGAATGCATTTCCCCCTTGACCCACCTATTTTTTTTTGCTTGCTTTTTAAATACACATTGACAGCACTACTGTTTGAAATCCAAGTGAAAATAAAAATTTTGTAGCCACTTACCTTGCAGAGCCTGGAACCTGTTATCATTTGGACAAGTCAAAGATCTTTCCAGAATCAGAGATCTGTTCTGTAGGAGTTTCTCTATGAGTTCAAAACCTTCAGGGCCTAGCAGTTCAAATAACTACAAAAAAACCAAAGTCATAAGTCATTATAAAAATTAACATAAATTTATAAATAGGACTGCAATATCTCCATCCCTGGCAACATCATCTCTGTTGACAATGACAAATATATAACAAATCAAAGAATTTCACCTCCTAGTCATTCAACCCAAAGGGTACAATTTCTAATATTCAACCAGGTTCTCTATTACAAAAAAGGGGAAATTATGGAAAGTTTTCAGATGGAAATATTTAAAAATCTGTGAATTTTGTCTATTAAGCAAAACTCAATTTTCTTGTACAAAATTCACCTCTTCTCAAGACTAAACTTTGTATGTCTTTCGTTATGGTTAGTTATGTGTGCTACAAATTTACTCCTTCCCAATCTATGCAGATAAATCAAGAGAACCAATGCTTCCTCATAATTGTCAGATAACTAGGAAGTTATTCCCTTCCACTGAACAAGAGATATAGCCTCCTACATTTGCACAGTCACATCCTAGAAAAAAAAAAAAATTAAAAATCACAGACAGGGAGTACAGCAGGAATATGAAGCAACAGTTAAGATGACACTAGTATTAACTTCAGTCTAAATTCCTTGCACATATAATCCTGTGTGCAAGAGTGTGCAACTTGAACACATAATGTACCTGATCTAAACCAGAGCAGAATTCTGTGTCCGTAAGTGCTGTTTTGGCTCAATGGTTTTCTTACTCAAATGTGTCGTGGGTTTACCCTGGACTAATTTTTTCTAAACCTTTTATACAATTGCTATAAGATGAGAGAAGTTTTATACAGACAAAAGAGACTTGATGTGGGGGAATAATATTAAATTTATTACTAGCAGGATAGAAACTAATATATACAACAATTCTAATTAGGTAAAATTATGAAGAAAATGTTATGTATACAAAATTATCCCTCTCCCCCAGATCAGTCCAAGAGGAGAAAAGTCTCCATTATACTTTCAGGGTTTACAGTTCCTCTAAATCAAATTTGCAGCACTTGAAAGTTTTCTTCTATTATCTCTAGGGCGACAGCTCCACTCGGCCATAGCTGGAAATCTCTCTCTCTCTTTCTCTCTGCTGCACGTCGACCTCAGGACTGTCCCTGCTCCTCCCTGCCGGGCCAGGACCGGAGGCTGGGGGGTACTCGGGGCCCGTGAGGTCCTCCATGGACTGCAAGGGGACAACTTGCTGCACCAGGGTCTTCACCACTGTTACAGGGGATAATGGCATCCAGTCCATCCCCTGTTTCTTGTGGGGTCCCTTCTCATGGGAGACAGCCTTGGATGAGCTTCTCCAGCGTGAGTCTACCCTTGGACAACAGTTCTTCCATAATCTGCTGTACTTTAGGGTCATCAATGAATTACACCAGCATAAATTCTTCACTGGGATCACAAGTCCTACCCGGGACACTTGCTCCAGCGTAGGTTTCTCTCTCCAAGGGCCACAGGCCTCCAGCAAGACTCTCTTTCATCTTAGGCCTCTCATGGAGTTACAGTTTCCTCCACGCACTCCTCTGCTCGGACACAGGCTCCCTCATGACCTGCAAGAGGATCTCTTCATTTCAAATCATCTTCCACAGGTGGCAGGGGTTTTACTTTTTAAGACTTTTCACCTGCCGGAGTAGGAGAGGGGGCCCCCCGGGGCCTCTCCTCTCCCCCCTCCTGCTACACTGACCTTGGAGGCTACATTGCTATCTCTTGTTCTCCTCCGCTCTCCTACAGGCTGGAATTCCTTCTGCGCAATTCATCTTCTCTTCCGTTTCCTTAAATATGTAATTCGCAGAGGCGATACTAAAACTTGTGATTGACTTTACTCCGGAAATCTACCTGGAATTAACTATTTTCCAACCCTGGGGGGAGCTGGTAAACCCACAACAAAATGATTCTTTTGTAGCAGTTAGATAAATACAGGTCCCTATTTAAAGTTCTGTTTTCCACATAATACTGGTTTGTAATGGAAAAAACTTACCCAAAACATTAAAAGCTCTCCTATCTGCATCTTATCTATAATTACGTTGTCAAAAATCAAAGCATAACAGTAGAGCAGTAAGTTATTGAAACCCATTCTTGATTTATAATACTACTTAAATCAAATTTTCTGCATTTTTTTCAATTTCCAAAAATGAAAACAGGGTAGTATCTCCCTAGTGCTCTTTGAGTTTGCTGCTAATACTATTCATACAACTTCAGGAATCAGGTAACAATACAAGTTATGATATACTTTGATGTGACATTCTATAAAAGAGTAAGTGGCATTGTAGGATACAAGTATTTCTGTTCTAACTATAAAAAGGAGAGAGCGGTCTCTTGCTGTCCTGTATTTAATTTTCCAACTCCTTAACAAATGATTTTTCTGTGGTTCTCTGTGACTACTGCCCTCTGGGAACACCTTGAAAGAACTTTATTTTGCCTCTTCATATATTTGCAAAATTCTGAACAGTGCCAACAGCATCAGATCAATGATCCTTTTTTGCAGGCCAATCTGTACTTCATAACATAAGCTGTCATTTAAAAATAAGAGGAAAAAGAAAGGTGTCACTCCTGGCCCTCAGGAGTTTCTACGAAAAATATAAGGTTTGTGAAAATTAGTACAGTGATGGCAGAGTTTGCAGAGACTATGAAATAACAGCTCTGAAATGTATAAAGTCTTGTATTTCTTTCATTAGAGTAACCAATGATGGCAAATTGGAGAAGCAGTTTCCAAAAAAAAGTAAAATAAAAGAATGCAATAAATGTGGACAAAAAAAATTTTTCAGATAGAAATAACTAACTACAAAAATACTGCCTCTTAGACATCAATTCTATTGTCAGGGATCTCCAGCCTTCACTAGCACTGATCACTTTGCATAGCTTCTATTTTGCATAGCTATTCACTGTCACTTCACAGCCACATTTTTGCTAATATTATCTAAAGACATAAGACAACTTTGTTTTTATATTTCAAAAGAAATTGGCAAATTAGTAACAGTAAATTGGAGTAGGTATTTTTCAAGGGTAAACTCTTAAGGCAGGAAGGGAAAAATACTTACAAAAGCAACAAGAAAAGAAGTATATTTGAAATTGCTTAATTGTATAAAGAACTGAATACGAACTTGTCTTAACTTTGCTAGTGATTTGTTGACTGTGAAATACCAGCAACAGAAGGAAATGAAATGCTTTCAAATTAACCAGATCTGGGGTCAAACACTAATTTCTCATCAAGGCAGCAGACACAATTTAAGCACATTCAGACTTACCATGTTACTCCCCAAAAACCCCTAAGCCCAAAACAAACTCACAATACCAACCACCACCAGAAGGCAAATAACATGTTAGCCCTAAAAAAGCCAGTGTAGACCTTCAGCTCTGCACAAGACTCCAAAGCATCTCTCTCACTGGAAGTCGTTAAGAACAAGCTAGGAAAGCATCAGTCAGAAAAGATGGGATTTGCTAGGGACATAGATAACACCTTTATTTGGAACAGGAAGCTATTTTTCCCCTCCTGTTTTCCCAAAATACCCTGAAACAAAACCCATCTGTATCAAAATTATTTCAACCAATTAGAACAGCAGAACCTTAAAAAGAAGCAGTAATGTATTACACAATGCATTCTAGTTCATGGTCAGAGCTGATGAAGCAAAAACACTACCACTCCGTCCCCATTCACCAGAAAAGTAGTACCAAGGTCAAACTGCATATCCTACTCTCCAGACAGCCTACCAGTCAGAGAGAACCAAACCCATACAGTACTACACATGGTCGACTCTACAACACTCATGTGGTAAAAGTCATTCCATTTTCCCCTCCTGATGGGTGAACAGATATTCATTTGCTACCAGGAGTTTGAGAACTGTCTAGATCACCAAAACAGTGTTGCTGCCATCTGAAAAGGAAGGTGGCTTTCAGAACATTTTAAACAGCTAAGACAGACTGAGCTCATTGCTCAAGAATGAGGGGAAAAAGCAAAAGAATACAGACCAGAAGCAATGATCAGTTCTTACGGACAAGATGTCTCCCATGCTCACCAGAAGCCAGCCAGAGCTCATGAGCGCAAAACAACCATGGAGAGCTAAACCAAGAAAAGCAGAAGTGCTGAGAGATGGAGAGTTAAGTTAAAGAGTTATCTTTCACCACCTACCACTGATGGTAGAAATAGTCACAATGCTAGAAAAAGTTTGCAAAGAGTAGAAACAACTAAACTTGAGGACTTGCAAGATCAAAAGAGTATTTATAATCACATTTTTTCATACTGTAGGAGTAATCCATTGCTTCCTAATTAAGATATTAATAACTACCACAGAATGCTACTGTTTCAAAGAACAATTCTTTACCTTCTGGTTTTTTTGGGACTTATGAAAACGCATCAAGGTCCACATAGAAGGCTTTCCTACCATTTCAAATGAACAGTGACTTTCACTGGAGTTTTTAAGCCTTATTTTCAAAGTAATCAACAAATGAAATGACCACCTGAATTTCTGTAATGATAGACAACACCAAAGATCTAAGCAGCAACTGCACCCTATTGTAACTCATGAAAACCATTGTAAGTTGGAGAGAAAGCACAACTTGTTGGCATCCAACTCCAATAAAGTGAATACTGTCTGACTGCTTCAAAAATAGCACAAAATAAAAAAAAAACCCTTTTCATTTTAAGAATTACATATTTAACATTCATAGCCACAGTACCCAACTAATCCTGATCAATAGAGAGTATACAAGACTTTAAACCAAATCCCAGTTTTATCTTACTCAGAAAAAGATGCCAAAGTGTGCACAAAGTAGCCATCTCACTATTGCTATCAATCTTACACTGGAAAATACTCACACTTTATAATGACAGGTTGACTGTATAAATCAAAGAGCAGGAAAGAGAAAATTAGGAGCGATGTTGAACTGTCTTATGCCTAGCAAAAGAAATTAAGCCCCAAGGCACAGAAAACAATTGACTGAGAAATAAAGCAGCCTTCTTTTGTCAGGACACATATTTTCTATAGCAGTTTTACTTTTTGATTATATAAATTTAAGTTATCAGCATAGACTGGAGTGGCTGAACCAGCTGTAAAAGAGCAAAATCCACAACACACTCCGGTACCTACTAAATGCTGATGTTGTCCTGACCACCACAATTCAGCCTCATGCCAGGATGCTCTGTTTACTTGAGTTGCTTTGCATGTTGATTTACAAAACACAAATGTATTATTTGTCACAGAAGGCTGTGTCATTTTCTAATGCACATAACAGGGTTCTTCATGATATTTAAGGTGACTGCCCTACACAGAACATGCCCATAAAGAATCAAACTCCACAAACAGCTGTGAAAGAAAAACAAAGTAAGAATTTCCAGAGAATGTAAAGCTTAAGAAAGTTATGAGGCAAGCTGTCAGTCCTATGTACTCTTAAGCATCTCCAAGTGATGAAGCACTAACCCTCAATGAGCAGCATTGCTCCTTTGGACAAGTATCTAGTGCACAGAAGTTCCTAATATTCACTACAGAAAACTTCTGCAGAGGTTTTACACTGTTGAGAAAACAATTTTAGATACAACATTTTGCCTTGAAACATTCTTCTTCCTCTTCTAGAGAAGAAAAGGCAAACTGAAAAACTGGGATGCTCACCTAGCAATTTATTTATCTTAATAGACAAATTATTATGTTTCATTCCAAATGCAACATCTTCCATTAATCAAGACCAGGAGTTAGCAGGGTCATAGCCAATCCAACAGTCTGTGGGATAAAATTCAAGCCTTCAAATGCCAACTAGAAGCAACAAATCTTAGAAGGACCTTATTGATGACAGCCTAATGGTAGCTTCTAATCCAGAAACTTCCAGAGCAGTGTAAGTTCATGGAAACATTTTCAACAGTTTTGTAGCATTCATACTTACTTCTCACACTCTGCCACTCATCTCAAGTGCTTATTCTAACAAGGGGGCAACAGGGAAATTTATGCTTGAAATAAAGACAGTTAGGTCTGAATGGCAGACATGTTCCTGGCACTTGAGCCTGTAACTTGAATGCTCTTAATGACTTCACAGGATTGACAGAAAAACATTAAACAATGTGTCACACTGCACGTAAAAAAAAACCCAACAAAAATAACTTCAAACAGATTCCCAGACCAATAGGTACCCAGATCATGACCTTGTCAGGATAGCCTGGTAGGAAAAAACATCTAGTTTACAAAATCTGTGAAGGTTCTGACACAGAGAGTGGCACAGGGGCATAATTCTGTGTTTAGGGTAGGTGCTAGCATTTCAGATTTGATGTGTTATTATATATTCTGGCCTGAAAAGTCAACACCCAAGACCCTGAGAGCAGGCAAAGGAATCTGGTGAATGTTCATAGCTGACTTTCTATTAAGTTATAATGAGATAAACTAGACAGCAGACAACATTTGGAGAGGCTGTGTGCCAATCACTAGTTTCTTGAATTCCAGCCAAATTATTACATTCCTTGAAGTCAGTAACAGATTGTGCCCAAAAGGCAACCCTGACTGCCTTCGCTAACAAAGGTCCCAGGTGACTTCAGCGACAACTCTATAACCATAAAGACATAGCTGAGAGAGATATATGATTACTCATATTTGTTTGAGTGATTTTTGCATTTCATTTTTACGTGCACAGCCTTAATATCTGGAAGAAAGCATACTGAGTAATCAATCTAGGAACAAAAGGACAAGATGTCTCAAACTGCATTAGAAAGGTGAGGCAGGGTCCCCATGCTAATGATTTCTACTGAATATATGCTAGTTTCTTTGGAAAAGGCAAGGAGGCACAGACAACAGTCTTGCATGTAGACAGCAATCTATCTGCCAGAGCAGCTATAAGAAAGAAATTGAAACCAAATCAGACACATGACAGAGTAAATTTTTTCAAGTAAGGCTCAGCCATAAAAAAGTAAGTATTTTTTGCTGAACTCACAGTTGAAGATTGAAACAAGATTTTACTCTGAATGTTAAATAGCTAATATTCACTTTCAATTCCATAAAGCACAATTTACAAGGAGCTTTGGAGGTCCTTAGCGTGGCCTCAAATACGAGGCACAGAACTGTGTGCACTACTTTGACATCATCAACTATCTGCCATCACAAGGGCATTTTCTCGATTTCTGCGTCTTCCTTGAGGTGGGAAAGGAGCCCGTAACTCTCATAAAATATTCTGTTTTCCAAATGCACACAAAAATAGACCAGGAAGAGTCATTGTACTTTGCTTGAGTCTCAGTACTAAGTAATGCTCTACAGCAATACATGAAACAGGAAAACAAATTCAGCCAACCAGTGGCTGTCCTCTGTATCTCTTTACTTTTATAGCCTAACAGCTGGTCTGGGTTACAGAATGCCACCTATACATTTAATTGCTATCCCTGTACTCTGTGGCTTGTTTGCAGATGATATGGCTTTACAAGGCATAGTTTTCAAACAGCTGTGGAAGAATTATCTTCATAGCATGATCTCAAGTTTCTTTTGTCCTAGTAGCTTCTAAGCAACTGAAACAATTGCTTAATTTAAAAAATTGTAGGGAAAATAGAACATTTTTCTTGGGCTACAGGCTTACTGCAGAAGCTGTCTGGATATAGCACCTAGAATACTGATTAAAAAGATTCAGTAGCAAAAACAAAGACATTGAAGATGAGGGGGGGTGGTATGAAAAATTCAACAGAAATTTCATGGATATAATACATACTCTGATTGCTCATTACTACTGTGCTGAAACGTAAGAGACTATCGCCACCTCTAACAACTACAGATTACAGAATAATATTTGGTTCAAAAAGAAATCTCAGACATTTTGTCTTTTCATATTTTTTACAAGTTGATTAAAATGAGATAAGCCAAACAAGGCATAATTTCTTACCATTTTTATTAATAATAGATACTAGGTGTGTGAGAAAGACATTCAGCTCTCAAATCTGCTGTTCTTTTTTTCAAGCTGGCTTTTTTTTGAATAAGAAGCCCATCACATTAAGTCCACCTATACAGAAATTATCTTCCAAGCCTAGAAACCATTTCCACCCAGGAGACCCAGCACAGCCTGAGCAACCTGAGCTTAATGGCACATGTCTCCCAACGGAACAGTAGCCAGGCACTTCATGCCCTTTTAAGACACGTTGCTGATAAAACAGGTGTACTCACAATGCTTTTCTGATGGCTATTCCTGTACAGGGGCTGGAGGACTCTCTTACTGTAATCTCACTAATCACATGAATCAGATAGGACAGAACGACGCGTCCTCCGCAAGCATTCTAACAGGACAAGGAGCACCTGGCTCAGGCAGCCTCCACTGGAAGCACTTAATTCAAGTGCTAGCTTCATGAGGGTGAAGGAGAAGTTACAACTTTTCATCCAAGTCTTAAAGGTCTGACTGTGAAATTAGTTAGCTTTGACTTTTTGGATTTTACTATCAGTTGGCAGTTAGAAGAACATTATTAACCAAATAAAAATTTAGAAATAGGCAGATTAAAGAAAAGCAGAAAAATTCAAGGAATTTCCCCCTTTGAATTTAACTCAGATGATAGAAAAAGACTGAGTAAGGAAGCTGATGGAAAAGTTTTCATATAACATTGTCTTTGGGAAAGATATTTGCATAAAGATAATGAACTCACAGCAAATTCTTATTCAATATTCAACTTTGGTTTGCATTTCTCATTACTGCATTCACAGTACAACAAGAAATCCTGGAAACTGGGTCTTCACACAATCTTAGTCCAGGAGTAGTAATACAAGTACAATAAAGACATGGCCAATTATTCTTTTTAATACCATCTCTCCTCAGCACATTGGGATTATGCTCTGGTTTTTGTATTTCTATATCCATAGATGACTATACAATTTTATTTCAACTACACACTAGTAAAAATATATGAATTACAGCAAAATACTATTAAAACATGAAAACAAGTTTTTCAGTTGACTCATCCTACAGGTACCAGGCAAGACTTCTTTTAAATCAAACTATTAGTTTACTATTAGTTTTGATTACAGGTATCTCTTAGTATTTGTCTCATATTAAAAAAAAAAAAAAGAATAATCTGTCACAGCATAATTCTAAAATATCTGCTGAAAATCTTCCTCCAGGTCCTTGTGCAATGCCATACTAAAACTGCCTACCTTATCTGAAAAAGAGACAAGCACAATATCACAAACCTTAGCAAATTTTCGTAATATTTTTACATGAAAATAAGTAGGCTGGAGAGATCACCACCGTCATCAATGTTTTAAAAGTCCTTAATCAGAAAATTAGAATCACTGATTTTGAAAATTTCAAATACATAGCTACACGGAAACTTCCACCAGCTAATTTAGCCTGAAGACCCAGGCAATTAGAAATAATGTCAAACAGCGGCTACAAACATCAGACGACTGATTTGCCTTATGAAAAGGAAGCCCTGAAGACAAATTCAAATGTAGAAAAACTCACTGTTTTATGATTCCTTAAACTAGTATTTATCTTCAGAAGTATTCTGGGATCAGCTGTTAATGATTTTTGAAGAAAAAAAAATCCTGATGTCAGCTAATTGCTGCACTTGTAACTTTTCTTACCTGTAGATACAAGGGTAAGAAATTCTGACTTAACCCAGCAGAAAACATACATTTATAGAATTGATTTCTGTATCAAAATCAAACTTTTTTCTTCTAAGGCTGAGGATTTGAGAAACTTCTGAAATGGCAACGTTTGGCACAGAATTGTTTCCTGCAAAAGACAAAAACCTCCAGGTTTTCTCAAAGGACAGAATTCCCAAACCATTTCAGGAGGAGAACCTGGCTGAGTGTGGACCTGCCATCCCATGAAGTGGATGAGGAAGAGTAGCAAGGGACTCTAATACTGGAACCTAGTTTTATTACGATAGTCCAGTCAGAATTTTAATGCCCTCTGCCAGACCCAGCAGGAGCCGAAAGGCCTCACACCTTTGCTGAGACAACCAGCCCCAGGCTGCAAACTCCAGCACCCTGGGCGGGCATACGTAGAAGCGGGTGAGAAGGAAACAAGGCAAGTCTTCATGAAACATAGGTTTTTGTATTATTTTAGGGGTTTGTAGGGGAAAAAAGCTTCAGCGGGGGGGAAGAGTTTTAGCCTAGCTTTCCAAGGAAACCAGGTCTACCACACCACTGTGCGTTCAGCAGTGTGTGAACTAACAAGCAAGCGTTAAGCCTCTTCAGTAGCTTCCAGATTTAACAGAGAGACAGAAGTGTTCAGGGCCAGCAGCAGAGAAGGATCTGAAGGACTGCTCTTTGTGCCTCCTGTTCTTGTCTTCTGGGAGGATGCAGCGTGAGCACAGCAGCATTAGCGCATATCAGTGAGCCCAACAGCACAGCACCAGCACAGCACCAGCATCCCTTCTTTGTCAGCCAGCAAAGCTGCAACCCTCGCGGTGCCACAAGACACCGGACAACTCCGAGCAGGAAAACCAGCTCTGTCACTTCTGCAGCTCACGCAGCTGTGGGTTTGGGATTTCTTTGTCGGATTTCCCCCCTTCCTGCCTTCCATAAAATGATTTGGAGGAAAGTGATTTTGTGCCTAATTAATGAGAGCCTTAATGTTTCAGCTGCCATCTGACTGCATTTCTTGCAGAACTTATAGTTCTTATGTTTTCACATGGATGTGAAACGAACTCAGCATCAAAGAAATTAAAACGGGAAAAGTTCCACCAGCTACAGATTGCCTTGCTCAAAAAAAAGATCTTATTAAGTTTAATGATATATTGAAACTGATTCAAAAGTTATCATTAATAGATCAAGCCTCATACCAACTCAAAGATGCAACAAGCTTTCTCTCACTAGAAAACTGAAGGAGTTGACAGGGAAGAGGAAAAGTTACTGATAGGATGGACAGTCACCAGCTCTCAGCACCAGGATGAAGCCTAACATCTCATGGCTCTCCCTGTGGCTCTTTCATAATTTTTTAAGTTTCGTTCTCAAAAACCAGCACTCAAATGTCATTCAATTTGGTTCCTTATGACAGGAGACAGCACTGTTCTTTTTTCTCAAAAAGACAAAGTTTCCTGTCATCTGTGGCGTTTCAACAGTCCGTGGACAACAACAAAGCAGTATACTTCCAATTAAGGCCACAACCAAAAAAGGAGAAAAATGTATCAAAAATAACAGGATTATTTTCTCTATATGAAAGAGGAGCAGATAAGCTCCATGGTCAAGAATAATGAGACCCAAGCTTTGTATTGTCTATATATAAACCCCTTGGTAATTGTAATAAAATTACAAAGAAAATACGAGCTTGAAAAGCCAGTCTCATGCCAAGTTAGAGGCTTTGATGATAAAACACCACAGGGGTGATCCACATATGCCTGCACTTTCCCAAAATGGATACTGCTTTTATGAACTAGGTAATGGGGAATAAGCTTTGTGATATGTTAATTTGTTAGGTCTAGAAAGTCATTTTACTGAACAAAAGCAAGTGCCACTTTGACATTTAAAACCAAACATGTTTTATGAGACAAGTTGCTTTGACATGAAAATATCTGTCATGCGAGGGTACACACACAGACCCAAAATATGTTATAAAGTTGTAATTTCATGGTACATTAGGAAAAATGAAGATTAAGTTACATCAACATAGTATCATATGCAAAGGTTTCACATGGTGTTGCATATACATAGCAATGAACATTTAAATTAGCTGGATTTAAGTCAAAATGAATGTTAAACTGTAGTTTTTTGAGCTGTTCTCTCAAAGGAGCCTCACAGCAACAGCTACTCCACTTTCTTATTGATTACCAAGAAATAATTACTAAGGACAACTTGAATTTTCTACTATGCAAACAACTTCCTATAGTAAACTTATGTGTGATAGTTATTAAGAGACAAACCTAAAAAATTAACTTTTTAGTGAACAGTTACATGAAAGCAATACAATTGCAACAGAAATTCAGTCTTGATTTTTCTTGGCAAAAGTCTTCTAAATTGTCCAAAAACTAAAGAGAAGGTACACTGCTTTCAGAGAAGTTTGGAGATGAAATTTTGGATGACTTCAGGAACAACATAAGCACATAATGACAGAATAGCAAGTATTAAAAATTACTCTTTTAAAAAAATTATCCTAGCTAGGAGCACTTCCTCTTCTTTATTATGTTCCAGATACTTGGAAATCCAATTACTACATGTTGTTCTTCCATGTTTTCTACCGAGCCTCTTAACTCTGATACCGAAGCTCAGGATTCATAACCATTTGTAAACATTCAGACAAGGATCCTAGGCAGGTTTCTGAAATTTACAGCTAACTTTATGATCATTGATAGATTAGTAACAACTACTGTTAGGGCTGGCTGAAGAGTTCTCCAGGAGCAAATGATGACAATTTCTGGAAGTCAGATAAGTACTTTAATTTCTGTCCAAAAACAAGCCACTTATAACTTTTCAAGTGCCCTATATGGTTTTCAGGCAACATTTTAACTATTACTTCAGACTTTGTTCAATATTGCAGAAAGAAGACACCAAGTGAACAGTGCAGGAGTGGGTGGTAGTTCAAGAATAATGAAAATAAGAACAGGTATAGGGACATACAAATACCACCTGTGACAATTTCTGTTACTAAAGAGCACTGGTAATCTAGCTATGGCCTACATAAAACCAGATATTGAATATTTATCGAAATAATAGTAATCTGATTCTTTGTGGCTGCTTAAAGCCCTTGAAGGCAACTAAATATCCATGTCCAAATGGAGCAATTAGATAACTTAAAATGGCCTGAAGAATGTCTCACAAGCAGTAGACAACTTCTCTGTGTGGTACAGTTCCGAGAACTGATCCTCATACGCATTTCTTCGATTATTGCAAAAGCTATGATAGAACTGGAAACTGACTTGCCTAAAATCTGAAAGTTAACTGAAACAGTTGGTGAGATTATTCCTTGCTAAGATGAACAGAAAATATTTACAAAGCTTTTTTTTTATGCTGCCAGTCTATTGCTCCCTCCCTCCCTCCGAGTGCCCTTTCCTGCAAACCACAGTCCATTAATGCACTCCTCCCACAATAAATAAGTTTGCACTACAGCTACTTCTTTGCATGAAGCCAGACTGGCAATTAGTTTTTCATATTTCATTTCCTCAGTTTTCCATGCTTTATTTCACATGCTACCTTCTATTCGATGGACCTCCTATGAACCCTTTTCCAATTATTTTTAGCATGTTCTATACAGAGTAACGATGAAGTCATCTTCTGAAAATGCTTTCCCTTTCAGTAGGCATTCTATATGAACACATTCTCCACTCAAGATCAAGTAAGAAATGCAGTTGTAATACTGAAAGTATCTGGCAGTCCTTACAATGAAGATCTTCAGTATCTTTAAAATGAGATACAAACATACAGATGTTGGTATCTTTGAAATATGTTTGGTCACAATAAAATTCACCAGTTCTGGTACTTTGTTTTTTTCATTTAAATATCTACCTACCTGGATGAATATTTTTATGTTTTCAGCATCTGCATTTCTATAAAGAATGCCAATTGAATTAGCATGTCAAGAAATTTAACATTTAATTTGATTAGTTAGAGTAAGAAGAGCCAGTGGACTCTTCATTCTAGAATTCCACTTGCAAATTCCACTCAGCTAACTTCTGCAGTTTTGTTCTGTCCTCTAATTAACTTAAGATTAATAACGAAAGGTCTAATGATGACTTCTATGTAACAAGATAAAGTGCCATGATTTTTTGCTATTCTTACAAGTAGCATCCACAAAGCTAACCTCCATAAACTTAGCACTTCAATAAACATTGTTGAGTAATACAAGATAGTAATAGATAACTATATATATGATATATGGTATTCATACTATATTTAATACAAGTAATAATACACAGTAATACAAGATGTTGAAGCACAGCATGCTTTTGTTGACCTTCTGCAGAGTCCATGCCTATGTCCAGCATGGCACTAACATGCTAAGTTTAGAGGCCTGGAGAACCTCTGCAACATGACAGAAATATAGTCCTGAGTCATTCAGTTTTGACATTAAATATCCAAGATTTTCTCTGTATTAATGCATATTTGAAAGCTGTTTCCCAACATCTCTTATCTCTTTATAATAAATAACTAAAGTAATACATAAGATAGCTCATAAAAAAAAAAAAAGTTTATGCTCTAAACCAGGCTGTTTAGGCAAAGCTTTTATTACGAAACACCCGTAATGTAATCTATTTTCCATTTTCAAAAAAACCTTGCAGTATGGCTACTCTATTCACATGAGTATTCAGGGTGTGTTAAACGGTTCATGTAGTTATCACCACATCTGCTTATATCAGTTGTTCAAGACTATTTTATTAACAGTGTAAAACTCATTAGATTATCTACTCTTTACTGTCTTAAGAAGTTTAACCTGTGAGTGTTTAACCAGATATCCAGTTCCTCTGTGAGAAAGTCTGACAAAAATGCCACAGCACCATAAAATCTTCTAAGTGGCAAAAATTTCCCAAGCAACATAGAAATACATGTTAGCGCAATCCTATTTTGTAACGGTGCTATTTTGCTGGCTGTGCATGCAAAGTATCAGTTATACGTGGTTCAGAAATCATCTCTGTAAAATGAGTTAAAAACATAAGCATAGACTGAGACAAATAGTAAAAACAAAACGCTTTTGAAATAAAGGAAAAATCTCCAAATCATTGTAATAATGCCAGTATTTTAACCTAGAGATTTTGGTCTTTGTGCTTATACATATTTAATAATAATAATTTAAAAATATATTCAATTTGGCTATTTCTTCCACTTCGGACAACCACATCAGCCATTTCACTACTGCTTAGTGCTTCCCACTAAGTTTTCTAAAAATTATGTATTGAGTCTACTTATATTGGCCTCAAGTTCTGCCAAATTGCATTTTGACATCAAAGTTGTCTTTCTCTACCTAATAGTGGCTTCATGAAAACTGTGCAGGCAAAATAGCAGCCTTGTGCAGGGGGGCTCAGAGCACCCTAGGTTCTGCTTCAGATGACTTAGAAAAGCTGCAGCTGGGAGTCCTATGCCTAAAGAGAAGAGCAGCAGCTTACACAGAAAAGCCAAGCTTTAGCTTTGACAGGGAACAGAGAACCCTCTGGGAGCAATGCGGCGCACACAATTAGACTGATGTGCTGAGCTAGTGACACGTAAAACTGAGTTTCCAATAGCAGAGCATTCATGTTTGGTATTTGGAGGAGCCAAGCTTTTGCAAAGTCCAATATTCAGCATTCTACAAAGCAGCGAGAGGCTGACACCTCAGATCCTATTTTGCTTAAGGAAAGCAAAGTAAATATCTATTTTTACAGCTGCATACTGCACTTTTCTGATGGTGAAGGTCAGCTTGTAGCTAGAGGAATAACTACACAGAACATGCAAACAAGTTCCACTTGCCCTCTGAGCCAAACAACAGCATTAGTCTAACACTGAGCCAGAGCCAACTGAGCCAAGCAGAGATAGTGCAGCCTGTCTCTTGAAAGCACCTCTGTTTAGAGTCTGCACAGTATGCCAGAAGAATAATCTCAAAACTAGCACCTGAGTGCCACCTAAGTCTGCAAAAAAATGAAATGCTCAAGTACTGTTCACAGTCAGTACTATAATGTGAACTGTGAAGAGTTCAGAGCTCTTAATATAAATTATATATTCAGACTGTTCAGAGAATCACTCTCAGTACAGATCTGAGAATTATTAAACTGAATTCAGGTTTAGATTTGTAAGCTAAGTATTTCTCGGGTTATCAAACTTCTGGATACTAATAGTTAGAACATAACATTTGTTAAATGTTACACTAAAGTTCTGAGTACTCTTGAAAGCAATGAGCAAGAAGTAAAGAGAGAACAGCGTCTGCAGTCCTTGCTACTGACAAGGCTAAGCCACTACTAGGAAACAAAATCTACATATACTTTCTTAGTCTTATTCTAAAATAACATATGTTGTGCAATGTTGTATATGCGCTTCCATTCCTTTACCTGAAAGAATGAATAAGTGTGTGCAGTCTTTAGGAATTCTTTTCTAGCTGGTTTGCATTATGAGCTCTAAAATACACTCTTTCTTGTTGAACTGTATTTCAGAGTCATTTCACAGTGTTACATTTGTCTTAGCTTATACATAGAAAAAAATTTAAACATTCATATAAACCATGTCAGGCTTTTAAAGGGTATTAGAAATTTGGTCCCATGAATTAAGACTATATGTTATTTTCTCTTAAAAGAATAATGACTATTACAGATTACAGTTTAATGTAGGAAACTAAATGAATGATTTTTCTGGACAACAAATGTCTGTTATTTATATAGATACTTAATTTAGGAGACCAATTTAACACATCTGAAATTGAGGTAACTTTAAAACCTAATTGAGATTACTTGCAACACAAGGACTATTTATTTCCTGTATACCATAATTCATTAATTAAGCAACACATAAGGTTAAAATTTAAGTACTTAAATGGCACATTCCACTTACCTGTTATGAGATTCTACTAACAACGAACTCATTACAAAACAAGAAGCTTTTTAACTCAAAAAAAGAACATATTAGGGTAAAGGATTGATTTTACTGTAAGAAATCCATCAGGGAAAATAATACAGAATTAGAAGTAAATATTGCAGAAGAATTTTCTCCAGTTACTTCTATTTTTTCAGTTCAAATGACAGAAACACAGAATGGCTGAAGTTGGAAGAAACACCTGGAAATGACCTTGTCTCCAGGGTTGGAGATTCCACAACCTCTTAAGCAAACTGATCCTGTGTCTGACCACCCTCACACTGACACCAAATGTTATGTTTATATGGAACATTCTGTAATCGAATTTATGTCCACTGCCTGTAGTCCTGCCATTAGGTATAACGCAGTCTGGCTCCATTTTCTTCACTCCCTCACTATCAGATCTGATGAGATCCTCCAGACTTCCCTTCTCCAGGATGAATAACCCCAGCATTCTCAGTCTCTTCTTGTATGCCAGATGCTCCAATCCCTTCACCATCCCAGTAGTCCCTCCCTGGACTCAGTCCAATATGCCCATACAGGACACCACTCTACATCTTTCAGATTTTATTTGTTCATCCCACTACACAAAGCAGAGCAATAAAATGCATGAGTGCGATGTAAATTAAGAAAGCCTAACATTTAAGTAGTAACTACAGAGAGTTTTCATAGCTTTTCCTCTGAGTTTGCTGTCCATTTCATAAGCAAACTGAAACAAGTATACCTATCAATAAAATACTATTAACAATAAGGTGAAATGAGACTGCATATATTCTCCAGGTTAGAAGGCAAATACTGATCAAAGTCAGTCTAGATACACCTTTTGTCATGATCAGACTACCATGTAAAATGCAATATCAACATTTTTTTAACTAAAACTTTTTCAGATTCAGGGTGTGTACATGTATTGTTCAAATAAGAGCAGACAGCATCAGATAAAGTAAGTGAGAAGAACAAGAACTGTGGAGCTTTTTGAAAGATAATCGTGATAGGGGAAGGTAATATTTACCCACCCTCACAACATACACTTTTCCTTGCAAGCTCTGTGAAATATCAAGTAGAGTTTTCCCCACAAAAAATCCCGTAAAAATAACGGTGAACATTATAAGGAAAATGTAAGGAGTCTTATCTCCTTTATCAACCCATCAGTTTTAGAGTAACATACTACTGAATATGCATATCAGAAATTAATTCCTCAGTCAATATTCTAAAAAAAGGGCAAAAAACCACAGAGGCTTTCTGTGTTTAAAAAAAATGTGGATCTTTCTGTAGTATCCATGAGATACATGATAAAAAGCTTTCATGGAAAAGGTCAACTGTAAGTTGAAGGCTAAAGGGCTGTAACAGTATTATCTATTGACTGTTCAACTCTATAGTTTCCATTCTGATCAGAACTAACAACACTGACCAGTCCCAGTCGACTGTGAATGATGTGCCCTATGAGTTGCAAGTTGCAGTGTAAAGCTGTTATTTCTATTGCCACACCTGTCCATTATGTTTTTGTTTAGACGTGAAGAAATGTAAAAAAAAAACCACCAAACATCCCGCAGGCTGAAGGGTACGCTGTTTAATAAACAAAACTTAGTTTTCAAATATCAACAACACACACTGAAATCCAGGAATCTTACTGAGTTTAACAAAGGAGAGTATACTCCAGGAGTGCAGCAAAGGCTAAGATCTATCCATCTGGGGAGAAGATCTGTGGAAAGGGATCTGGGGGTCCTGGTGAGCAACAATCTCAACATGAGTGAACAGTGTGCTGTTATGGCAAAGAAAGTCAATGGGATGTTGGATTGCATCAACAAGGGCATCACCAGCAGAGAAAATTAAGGTATTTTCCCACTCTACTCAGTGCTTGTCGGCCACACCTGGAATACTGTGTTCAGATTTGGTCCCCTCTATACAAAAAAGATGTGGGTAGGCTGGAAAGAGTCCAGAGAAAGGCCACAAACATGATCCAAGGACTGGGAAGCCTGCCATGTAAGGAAAGGCTGAGAGAATTGGTTTGTAGAGCCTTGAAAAAGGAAGGCTTAGAGGAGGCCATATCATCATGTTCTAGCAGTTAGCAGATGCCTTGCAAAGAAGATAGAGACTCTCTCTTTAGAAGAAGTCACATGGAAAAGACAGGGCAATAAGTACAAGTTACTGCTGGAGAGATTTTAACTGGATGCAAAAGGAAAATTTTTCACAATGAGAACAATTGGTCAACAGAATAATCTTTCCAGGGATGTGGTGGATTCCCCAACACAGAACACTTTTAAGATTCGGGTGGGCAGGATGCTGAGACATCTTGTCTGGGCCATGCTTTTGCCATGAAAGGTTGAACCAAATGATTCCTTTCCAACCTCGTATTCCATGATTCTATTTAATGGTTCATATCCCTACATCAGGAAACAATTTTAGTGTCTTTTCCTTTGAAAGTAGCCAGGCATGTTTTCCATTGTGAGTGTCATGGATCAGCTAACTTCACTATCTAGTTCTCTTACTGTAGCACAAATTTCCCTTTTGAAAGGAAAATTTTGACTTTTCAAAGTTACTGAAAATACTTTAATGCAGTTCAATATTAAAATTCAAATTTTTCTATGGTTAAAAAAATATTTTGGATATAAAGATAAAGCAGTTAAAGAGAAAAAAGAGCATGGATACAAAAATTATTACATTGAAGCTAGGAACAAAATAGAGCTCACTATTCAGGCAGATTGAATGCAATGTAATCTTTCATAAATCTTCAGAAACTGACAGATGAAACTGTCGGTCAGGGATCACACATCTACAAGTCCAATAACACCATGGATAATAAAAATATAAATATGATTGGAGGTGAGTTAAAAGGATGTATTTTGCAAAGAATGAAAAAGACATTCAGGTAACTGGAAAATGGCATAAACATAGCATGGGCTTACTAATGATACATCACTTGGTCTAACACTTCATTAATGCAGAAAATTAATAAATAGCAGTTGTCTCACATCTGGACTTCATTTAAAAAATTGCAATTTTTCCACATGAGGACTTGTTAAACTCGTGAAGATAAGCATTAACAGAAGAATTAAAAGTTGGCAAGGAACTGCCTGAAGGGTAAATGAAAAGAAAGGCAGTGTTTAAAAGGCACAGCATCATCTGGAAAAGAAGGTACAAGCACAGTTCTTTGATGCTCATTTTTAGAAATGCTTTGGAAAAAAAAAAAACAGGACAACTGTAGCACAGGAAAAGTGATCATAAAACCAGCTCTGAATAAAGTAAAAAAGCAGAAAACAAGTTCTTTTTAAATACCCAAGCAACAAGACTGGAGCAGTCTTCATGGAAGAAGCTGGGACAAATTTTACCACATTCTTTTATTAATGAGTCTTCCTCAGTTTAAGATATTGTATCACTGACAGAAAAGGTCCCTTCTAGATTCTGTGAACATATAAACAGATTTTGCTTTCCTTTACTCTTCCGTACTTCTTTTGCAAAAAGGCTGGTGGCAGACACAGAGGAGCTTCCTGCCAGTTCAATGAATTGACAAATTAGTTAAGTGCCCCTTGTTCTTGATCCCATGAGCATCTACAGGTCCGACTAACAAAGCATATTGGCAGACATTTGTGGTGGGATTAAGATAAAGCAACAGAAACGCTGTAGATGAACTCATACGGAAAAAAGAAAAAAAGTCATTATCTTGCTAGCAGTGACAAAGGCAGCTAAAGAACAGTTACAGGCAGAAACCTGAGAGACAACAGAGCTCCACTTAGAAGAGGCTGGAGAAAACTGTCTAAAAGTGTGTTGCTACATCAAGCATTCAGAGAACACTACACCGAAAAAAAAATCCTACTTAATGAAGCAACAAAATAATCTGTTAACTTCCATTCTGAAGTAAGTATGAAAAGAACTGAATTTCAGTAATAAAGCAATAACCTTTTGGCTCTAATGATGAGTATACTACTGGATGGATCTAATAAGGAATACATACAGGAAGAGGTGCTGCCCAATTCATGACCTCCTTTTTTCATCATATAAAACCTATATTTCACAAATTGGACTTTTCTGATTTCAGGTCTACTTTGATTTGAAATGAATGTTTTTCACCCTTGAAGGAAGGACTGAGGACCTTCAAACTCCACGTTACTTTGGCCTCTTACTGTATGTCTGGTGCTTATGACAACAAGGAAGAAAACTTATCTTACATTTTTGGTGAGTGAGTGATCAATACTAAATTATTGTTAGAAATTAAATAAAAAGGAATGTTTTTTCACACCATGACAGTTGGTAATACAGCTGGACTGTATTTAACTGATAGAACCTCTGGATGCTACAGTTGCAAGTACACATATATGTTAACCTTTTAATGCAGAGAGCTGGAAAACAGTCACAACGATAATGCAGACAAAAAAAGCCTACACAGTAAGTGCCTTGTGTCTTATCATATGGCAAATAAATGTATCGAGCGTAGAGATACATACATATAAATACTATTATAAAAAATTGAAACTACTACTTATAATGTAATTTTCTTGAAACAGTCCTGCTGTTTCACATCTTAGCCTAGTGTTCTAGTCATTTACACACTTTAAGTTATTTTGTCTGGGAAACACCATTTAATTGAATACACTGAATAACATTAATATTCCTAATTTTATTTGGGCAAAGTTCTTTCCTTGTCCCAAGATGAATAGAATGAACAATTTTTCATAATGTATGCTGTATTAATTAGATCTTAACACAATTCTGATTGAAATTCCTTTTTTTCCTCTAGTTACTTTATCTCTACAGGAAATTTTTGTTATGATAATGTACATCTGCCTTAGTGTAAAAATAGACAGGTATTTCCAAAATAAAATTCAGAAAAAGTTCGCAGATAAATTAAAACGAGTTCACAGAAGAAAGAGATGCCCTCTAAGAATAGCATGGTGTAATCAAACAGGAATAATAAACCCTTCTAACTTTTACCTAGTTACCCTGGGAGGTGATAGGTGGAAAAGCTGCTAAAATGCTCACAAGATGGCTCCAGTCTTCATTCTGAAAGCATCATATATTAGAAACTGAGTGCTCAACTTGAGAAATACACTGCATACTAAGTTTTACTCAAAAATAATAATAAAAAACCACAAGAGTCATTGGCTGAACTCTGTAACTGGCCATCCGCTTTTTCTTCTGGTTTTTAAATAATGGTCTTGTTACTATGTTATATTGTTGTACTATTGTTATACTATGTTATATAAATGGTCATTACTATGTTATATTCATCAACAAAATCTGAGACACTGTGAAAAGTGTGCAGCTGTCATTTAGCTTTACTAGAACTTATGTCCCAAATGAAAAGTCATGTCCTAAACACTTAAAAAATAAATTATAACTTCCATATCACTCCAATCATAGGAGTCAATTTTCCTCTAATTAAGAGTCACTAGTGATATGCCAGACAAACAAACTGTCCCAGAGAAAGAGTGGAATGCTCTTAAATAGTGGAAACAGAGAACAAAGTATTTCTTCTACCTTGCCAACCACTTCAAACATAAGCTACGTGCTGCTGGAGAAATCAACTGATTTAAATTCCTTGTAGAGTTCATTAAGTACATAAAAACCTAAATAGCATACACGTGTGCCTATACATACACTAAACAATCACCAAAACAACCAGGATGACATCCCTGAAACCATATAAAGAGTTCATATTCTTAATGTGGTCTGCAATCTCAGTAAAGTTTGCTCAAGGATCAAATGAAATTGTCTTACAGAAGCCCACTCACCAATATCCTCACCACCAGCATGTTCTTTTCTTATTTAATAATAAACAGACAGTGGTATCTTTATATTTAAAATTAAAAAAATGTGTTTTACAGATCTGGATTCTTATTTCAAAGAATTATCCTTTCATATCGATAGTTCTCTTTTTTTTTCGTTATAAAGAAAAAAAATTTCATAGACCATAGACACTTCAGCATGTATGCATCCCCCCAAGTAATGTAAGATTTTCAGTATGCAGGATCAATCACATACTTGTTATACCATCCTATACAGCAAACCTATGACCTAGTTCTAGAAATGGGTTATCTTCAGGTTTAAAACCACCATCTGCTCTTAATGATGGCACCAACAAAACTGCTGTGATAAAAAAAAAAATCCCCAAGTAATAGTAAAATCCAAAGCCCAGAAGAAATTTACAAGCCATGACTATGCTTACAGACAGCACAATACAAATGCCAGCTAGCTTTTAACAAAAGGTGATCAGGTTCAAGTTCATCTTACTCCCTCCTCACCCCCCACATTGCACAATGAACAATGAAATAAGACTGTTGCAAGGAAAGGCAACATGGGGACCAAAATAAGGAGAATGGGGAGATCTTCGCGCTTTTTTTAATTTTTATTTTTTATTACTAATTGCTTTTAAAAATCCAGAATAAGATATAGTTTTCAGACACTCCAAGGAAAGAATCCTTCTTCTCTCCAGTGACTCATATAAAAGAAACTTGCTGAATAACCTTCCATTTGCTGGCAATCAATTTTTTCATATTATCAAATTAAAACTGTAAAGCAATCAAAAGAGAAATTGTGCCAAGAAATCTTTGCTCCAAAAACTAATGGAAAGGAAGTCTTTAATGGTGACCTACATAAAACCTGATAGCCTGAACTTTCTGCCAATTCATTTTGCAATCCATTATGATCATAAAGTTGTGAAATAAAAATAATGTTATTTCTTCTTGCTTCAAGTGAAAGGTTTTGAGCCTTTCTTTTAACAAATTTTATGTAGTAAACTTGGGTATTAAGAAGGCATTATGCAGAAGTATGGAATTATAAACTTCAGATCCCTATGACAAATGAAGATAGTCTTTTTGTGTTTCATTTGACATTCAAGTTTATTTATCCAATTTCCTTATCCAAGACCTGTTCAGTCTTCTATTTTCATATGTCCTCCTTCAATATGACCACCCAAAATATGAAACTGTTGGCAGACATGGATTAAAGTGTTATTTTTCAAATATATTTCAATGTAGCAGAAATTAGATAAGCTTCCATTTATATTTAGGATCTCAAATTAGAAGAAGTCTGTAAGAAAATGTTCATATGCAAAATGCAGCTCAAAGAGCAGCCAAAATGAGGTCTACTGATTACCAAACAAAACAATAATATGGTTGCGGCAATTATATCACTACGCATTAGATATCAATACATAGTGATTTAAACCTAAAATGAAATACACTATCGCTTAAAGTTTTTTGTAAGAATAAAATCTGCAACTGTGATAGCAAAAATCCTGAAAATTCTCACTATAGTGTATTTCACTACTGTTTATTCCTACCATCAGTTGTATTTTAGTAGCAAATTTTCAAATTTAAAGTCCTTCTGAAAAGTCAGTTTTCAGGGAAGGAAAGCAGGGTAAGTTAAGAAGAATAAAGTAAAGCTAACAGAAAAGTGCACAGGAAAAAAAAAAAAGCAAATTGCAGGAATTCTTATTATTATCTTATGCACACACCTGGAAAACCTCTTCACCAGCCTTTAATCATGCTTTTTCCCCTTTCTGCTACTACGCTTATCCTACAACTCCAGTAACTGTTCCCTCTCCCC
This sequence comes from Oxyruncus cristatus, assembly GCA_013399855.1. Taxonomy (NCBI): domain Eukaryota; kingdom Metazoa; phylum Chordata; class Aves; order Passeriformes; family Cotingidae; genus Oxyruncus; species Oxyruncus cristatus. The sequence continues at coordinate 598,996 of VXAY01002809.1, forward strand.
CAAGCTTTCTCTGCGGTTCTTGTAAGAAACCCAGCCATCCTCTTTTCTTATTCTAAGAAATAAACGTGATATGACAAAGTTTTAAAGTAGTACCATCTGCACAGCCTTCCAGCTGGAGACTCTGAAAACTGGAGATGAAACCTGCCCAAGGAAGTCACTTCAGTTTGCCTTTGCAAGTTCCTCACACTTTTACAGGCAGCCTAAACTGGCTTCTACTTAAAAAGAAAAGTAGGGAGAAGCTGAGCAAATGGCCACAAAAAAAAAAAAAAAGAAATAGCCTGCCCATTATGAGGGAAAAGGAGACTATTCACATAAAACTCGTGCTGCATCCATCTTTTGCCCGATAAATCATGATGTTGACATGTGATTTCTCTCAAGACAAATTAAAAAAAAAAAAGCAAAGCAGAGACAATACTTGGATAAAGTATATCAACATAGACTAATGAGAAATAATTGTATATTTCTGTAGCACTCAAATATGCACAGTCTAGTTAATATGCTACTGTACCTCATTTTGCAGTTCATCGCCACTTTTAGTAGAAGCAAGGATCTCATACAATGTACAGCAGAGGTCTTCTGTTGTTGGCCCTCCAGGGTTACCCCCTTGAGATTCCTTCAGGTACTTTCCAACTTCACACCATAAAAAAGAATCATCTACTTTTTCCAAAGACTTGAGATCAGATTTCTCATCACAGTAATTCTGTAAGTGATTCAGCTGGTTATTCAGAAATTTGTTATAATCTAAGCTTATATTTTTCTGTGCATCAGCCTCACCATTCACAGGCAGCTCTTCAGAGTGATCCAAATCATGCATATCAAATGAAAACACTATATTTTTACCGAAGAACACTCTGTTATCACCATTTTGCTCTTCAGCCACCTGGATGAGGGCTGTAAGCTGTTCTTCAGTGAAATGAGAAGCAATCCGAGATGTGGCATCACAAGCTGCAGTAGCAGATGATGACGGAAATGGCCCAAACATCTCCTTGATCACCTTTGTCTCATCATGGCCAACACATTCTTTCCCGTGAAATGTCTTAAAAAGAAAAACAGCTCCACTTTCAATTGCTTCTTGTCCATTTTCAGGTCCAACTGTTAAGGAAACCAAATGTAACTTTATACACTTCATATTAATACTTTTTCATTACCCATAACATCACTGTATTCAATTTCTTGCTGCACATCTCATCAACAGAGATATCAAAAGAAGACCATAACAAGTAACAATTGTTGCAAGGTACGGAACTATAAAAAGGTATATGATAATAAAGCATCTGTCTTCATTATCTTTCTGTGTACTAAAAATTCATAATAAGAATTACCAATGCTTTCTTAATTTTCTGAGCTAGAGAAAAAAACTTGCCAGAGGTCTTAAACTCACAATAGTATATTTATGAGCTCTCTAATTTTCCTCTTCAGTTTTCCTCTTTGTCTCACTATTTATTCACCGCCTGGTCTAAATATTCATAACACACTAAATATACAGAACTCAGCTGGGAATTACTGAATTCTTGTAGTAGTTCCTAGTAGAATTACTACAGAGTATGTGTGAGTTAGAAAAATTGCTCAAAATAATTACAGCAAATAAATACATTAATTTAGATTTCTAACTACAAAACATCATATTATGCAAACAATATATGGTTAGATAAAAACATGAATTTACTTCTTAGACAAATATTCACAAAGGTACTCAAGGAAAACATAAGCAAAACTCCATATGATGAACTAAAATGTCACTACCAAACAAAATTTTAAAAGTCATCAAGCATAAGCTAAACAAAACAGCCAGCATACTGGGTGTTCTATTTATTTTATACTATGGCAACATGCTGAATTTTTTTACTTGTGACTTGACTCAACTTAGGTTAGATTTAACCCCAGGAAAAGCAAGGGTTTTCTTCCCCACAATGTAACAGAAAGGAGGAAAAAAAATTCAGCATAAGCAGATGGAACAAGGCTGAGTAACTAGAAACATAACATATAAATAGAGGTGCCTAAAAATTGAGTATTTAGCTTGAATTTCCCCTGGTGCACTTCCAAAAGCTGAGAAGTTCATGGAGAGGACTGGAGATGATATTTACAAGATAATTAGATACCTACATATGGAAGATACATAACATATGTAAATATATCTCAATGGAAAAAGGTGGTTCAGCCCCTCCCTATTAGCATTAGCTATATAGGAATCACAGGAAAAAAAAAACCCACATCCGAAAACTTGTAGTCCTAAATTCAGCTGCATGAAGCTCACTCTTATATTCCTAACATACAAATACATATTATTTAAATTCACTTGTGTTGGAACAGAAGTACAGATTACTAAACTAAAAGAGCAATTGAAGGATTTGAGAAAAAGCTCTTAGATTTAATATGTGCTAATTCTTCTTTATTATCAACATCTCCTATTTGTGGAAACATCTCTTGAGAAAATACTACCTGTCCCATCTCAATAAAATGAGCCAGACAAGATGGCAGATGATGGACTACTAGAAGCTACTCTTTTTGTTTTTATGCCATCAGATCATTTCATTAGGAGAAATTTACCCCATAAAGTAAATCAATAATATAGTATCCGTTGCCCAGGCTGAGATTTCATTTCCTTGAAATTAAAGTAAAAATTTCTCTTTCCCAACTATACATTTCTGATGATGGTGGTTGGAACATTACCATCAGTTCAGTTTGTGCTTCAATCGCTGCAATCTATTCTGATTTGTGTCTGCATAACATTATACGTTTACTCAGAAGCGTCAAAGCTGATGGTTTCCCTTTAACTTGTTCTAACTAAATAATCATGCATCTGTTTTGATTTGTCTTCTTCGCTCCATCAAACAAAAATTTACCACTATTACTTTCAAGTCTCTCAATTTGCTCTACCTACCCATCACACTGGCTAGGCCTGCTATTCAAAGTTGAGGGAGGCAGATGGAAATTAAAAAGTTTTTTTGCAGTCATCTTCAGCAAAAAGTTAAAATAAAAAAAAACCCTGAATATAAAATCACACAGTTAATACTTGTTTCTACCACTAATACAGAAAACACAAATCTTTCAATTTATTTTCATAGATAACATTTGCAGAAAAGAATGGCAAATACTTTGTTTATAACCTTTATTTCCATCACTGGATTTTTTTTTTTTTCCAACTTGCTATACTACATATGGTCTTACCTTTTTACATTGCATATTTTAGTCCAGTACCTCTTGTGATTACACTATACATAGTGGACATTTAAAACAGCTTTCTCAATCTATACATATCTATTATCAATACAGGCTACATCTTTTCCTATTAACTTTAGGTGCTGATGGTTGGTGCGAACTCAATCCCCATATTGCATGACTTTCCCTCAAATCCTGCGTGTTCCAAGTGCCAGCTGAAATCTGTGCCCTGAAGCAGAGGTACTTGGCTTGGGGCAAAGAGATGGCCCTTCCCAGAGGCCTGTTGTAGAAAGACAGGCAGCCACACGCTTAAATTCCAGCCCGAAGAAGCTAAAAAGTCTACTAATAGCACTAGCTCTACTATTTGTATTAGAAAAAAGAGGATTTAAAAAAAAAAAAAAAGGACCAAATTTGTAAAAACAACAGAGGTATGTCACTAAAATTGAAGGAATGAACCACTAAGCAAAATTTAGAATATGTGTATCACCAGACAAGTTTAAAACATTTCTGTCAGTGATTTGAGAAATATTCAAAATTATACTTCTGATGGCTCATTAAAGCGATATTCACTATAACCATTAATAGCTTTAACAGACATCCTCTGCAACTGTACGGCACAACATGTTCGACATGAATAACTTGTCTAGCCTTTTTTGAAAGTCTGTGTTTAGATATTTGTTTCTTTCTCAATTTCCTAGGTATTTCCCAAAAAAAAAACCTGTCAAGAAATAGACACATCAATGTGCCACGTTAACATCTGTATTGTGATAAAAAACTGCTCTATAATGCCAAAACCAGGCGAATATATTTATATATATTAATTCTCTCAGTCTTTTCATTTAGAGTTCTATTCAAGATATTTGAAACACAATCAGAAAAGGGGAAAATATACCTAGAGATTGAAATGAAACGTTCTTAAATATGTGACAGCAAGAGCTTGAGCCATGCGCTCACTTTAACACTGATGAAGTTAAATTCTGCCAAAAGCAAAAGCTGAATTAGGTTTAGTCTTTCCAATCAAAACTATGTTCTAACACTTCCACACTTTCTTTGCCATAATGTATTTCAGTTTAAAAAGTTTAATTCCAGATGAGTGAAATTTATTGTTTATTTCTCTCCTCAACACAAAATACTTAAAACAGAAAATATTTCTTATATTTTTATCCACCTATGCAGCAGACCAATTTTACATTATACCAATTACATGTAACTAAAGCAAACAACGCCAAGATTGTTCTTTTCTCCAAGTACTGTCATTTCGAAAGAATCTGTTGTTTCTGCTTAGTAGCCATCAATCACAAACCTTACCACACACCACAATACAATACTATCAAAAAACCAAGAATATCCACAATGGAATCATATCTTAAAATAAAACAGAAGACCAAATTATCCATCTGCATATTAGATTAACTGGAGTTTCAAAGATATTTAAGGTAAAAACTGGTGTCAAGGTAGAACTAAAACTGTACCCACATGCAAAGTATGCAGGCAGAAAGCAGCTTGAACTTGCCCCCATCTCCAAATAAAACACTGCATTATTAGACTACTAAATAATGAAAACATACCTATTTGTTTTGCAGCTTGTAATATAGTTTTTAAATCACCATTTACAGTTTGGTGTTCTTTTTTGTCCAAATTGTCGTCAATGAACTTTATTATCTTCTTCCAAGTAAGATCAGACTTCAGCAACTGTGCGTGTAGTTTTGACCTTTTAGTCTGAAAATGCAAAATATTTGGGATTTTTTATTTATTTCAAATTACTATACGAAGGTTCCTTTAAAATTAAACAGCAGATAAAAACACCTCCTTCCAATTGCATTCAGTCAGTACATAGTAATGATTGCAAGCAGTTTTCCTGCTACCTGTTCTAGACTCTTTCCTGAGTGTAAGGAAGAAGGATAAAAAAATGCACACACACTCTCTCACCACTTGACTCTTCCAAAGCAAAGTTCTCTATAAAGCCAAACTCTAGGAACTTCAAGAGATTTACAGCTCCCAAGATTCCAAACTCATTTCATATTACAAGTTCCCACAGGCATCTACTGTTTTAATGCATTATTTCATGGGAAACTAAAAAACTTAATATTAAAAAGGAAATGTTTGGCTTCCCAGCCCTACATGAGCTCAGAGCTAAAAGCACACCAGCCCTACCCACTGTCCTGAAAGATGAATTAACAGGGCTGTACCAACACAGCCAAGCAGCCCTATCCATATGGTACATCATGATTGTAAGGGCCTAGTATAAATCACAAAGCTACAGCACATCTGACTTTGAGTGAGGACACTATGAAGGAATGCACAGGAGACTATACATACTCTGCCCAGTTTTGCTTGCCCACTCTTAAAAATACAAATTGAGAAAGCAAACAACTCTTACTATAATAAAGTTTTGTAAAAGAAAAAAAGTTTTACCACTAAGTCAGCTAATTCTTCACTGTAATCCTCATGTTTAGTGACATTTGAAAAGGAGCGTAAAGCGCCTGTAAGACGAGGCAAGGCCATCTGTTACTCATTCAGTGATCCATAGGATGAGAAATCAAATCCCAGTTCAAGCACCTAGAGGAGAACAAACAAATAACATGGTTTTATTAATGCTATAAATACAAATTCGCATCACAAGCTTGAAAGACCTTTTCAAGCAAGCAGAACTTGGCTGGAACTTCAATTAAACCAGTTAAAAAAATCTCAAAATGCCAATTATCAAGATTCAACAGAAGGGAAGTGAAAGGCACAGAGCACAGGCAAGACATGGTAACAGGCAGAGGTCACTCAGCAGGTGGTTCTTCTCTCTCCTCCCTAAGTAAAAGTTACCAGCAATGAGGCAAAGTGGAAATTATTCCTTTAGCACCACTAACATGAGTATTATAGTGAAATCTATGTAACTGAACCTTAGCTCCCAATAGCAGTAAGTGATTACAACCTACAGGAAGACTTCCTCTGAGCCAGCCCACGCTGGGAGCTTTCAGGTCATTAACAGCCTCCGGCGCTGATGCAGAAAAAGACATCCTTCTTGACAAGTACTTAGCCATTTTTAACCAGCGAAACAGGGCAAGAAAATTATGACAGGAAAAAAATATTATCATAGCTCAACACTGAACTATTGTAAGAGATAAAGAGAATAAAAGGGCTACCAGAAAACTGAAAAAAGTATGCCTAGAGATGTTTTAATCTCACAACTGGGAGTGCACACACTCACTTACACAGAGCAGGGCTCTCTTCAGGACTACAGTCTATTTCTGCACAGTTTTATTTCCTCTGTGAAACAGACTCATATCTATACACCAAAACACAGCTGTTACCCATCTGAAATTGTACTTGTTCCAAGCCTTTTACTGAAATTATTCTCAAAGTTATTTAATTTCAGAAGGTGCCCACAGCTGAATTGTTTAATGAACCCTAACGTACAGCTACAGTTTCTGATGGTAGCAGATAAGATACAGATTTAGATTATTTTTAAAACAATTAATGATATCATTACAAACCTAATGATCTGCATGATTCTTACCATGCCCGAAGACGAACGGCCATCCAGAATTTAAGGAACTTAAAAGAGAGTTAATAACATTACTTCCCGCTCCAACAGAACTCTCTGATTTCATCCAATTACTCTTAAAGTTTTTCTTCATTTAATGACTGCATTTGTATTTTAGCTATCAACTTTGCAATACAGCACAAAACCAAATCCAGATGCAGCGTTCCAGTCACAAACAGAGAAATGTCACTGACTTGTCAGGTCTGCTTGTTTTCTCACCTCGCATTAAGATGCTTTTTGAGAAAAGCTATTACAACAGCTGATATCTTGGAGACAAATGTTACAATGATGAAGCTACAAAATGTCACAATATAAAATCTTTAACTGTGAAGGGGACAGAGAGGGTATGTTCAAGCCTAGAAGCAGACAGAGCCAAACAACACTTCAAGCTCTTGAAATGTTCAGTGGATATATGACACATAATTCATACCAGCATTGCTCCTAGTGAAAACAGGCTGTGAACATTATAACCACCATTACAGAAGGGAAGTAATGTGTCCAAACTTTGAAGGAATCTAACCTGACCGTTTTTGTTTAAACCCAACAAAAAAGGTACATCGCTCTCATACTGTTCCAATGACAGAATTGCCATTAGCTATTAAAGACCACCCCATTTTGCCTGCTTATTTTATACTTACACTCAAATACTTTTTCTGTAGCGTTATGGTCCTTTATAAAAACATATAACAACATAATTGTAATATTATTAATTTAATCGTCCTTTCTGAAATAACATGCACAGTGATTTATGTAAGTTTGAACCCACTTATGAAAAGTTCACTTTTCACAGACACCTGTAGGAGATTTTAAAGCATTTTCAGCAGGGTCATTTGCTAGGAAACTGAATTTGAAAGCACTGTTTCTTTCTTCTTTGTTCATCAAATTATTAATACTTCCTGAAACAGAAAATCTGAAACCCCAGAGGACAAGGAAGGGCACGTGTCCTGACCACAGGCATAGCCAAAGAAGCCAAATCTAGTCCTGAAGCCCTACAGTTGATCTCATATAGTATGAGAAAATGCTGCTCCACACTTGCCTACGTCCATTCAGAACTTGCTGGTGCCTAAGGGGGCTGGTTTGGCAGAGCAGCCACGCAAGGCTTCTGCATCTCATTTATAGGCAAACTTCACACATACCCTTCACTTCTGGTCCATGACACCCAATCTCAGCAGGGCATCACAAGAAAACAAAAACGGCTAGCAAAGAGAAAGCAGGGGACTGAATCACAGAATATACTGAGTTGGAAGGGACCCACAAGGATCAGAAAGTCCAGCTCCTGGCCCTGCACAGGACACGTGCAATTACTCCACTGTTAACATAAAAAACAAGGTAAAGTTAATGAACTTGGGCTACTATTCCGTAACATATTACAGTCCGGTCAAAAAGTACCAATCTCTTCACTCTTGTGACCAGCGAACAGAACTCCAGGAAACAGCATGAAGGTGAGTTGGGGGGAGGTTTAGATTGTATATCAGGAAAAGGTTCTTCATCCAAAGGGTGATTGGTCACTGGAACAGGCTCCCCAGGAAAGTGGTCATAGCACCACGCCTGACAGAGTTCAAGAAGCATTGGATGATACTCTCAAGCACATGCAGTGACTCTTGGTGTGTCCTGCCCAGGGCCAGGAGTTGGACTTGATAATCCTATGGGTCCTTTCCAATACAGCATATTCTGTGATTCTGTGAAAATTACGTGGCCCTATGAGATGAAGCATAAATTTACATTTCTTTAAAAAAAAGTACATCACCTGCCTTCACATAAAGCCTGCTGATGTAGATACCTGCCTGCATCGACTGCCTTTAGAGTGGATCAGCTAGCTACTGTTTTATCTTTCTGCAGACACTGTAAGTGTTAACTAATTCCTTTAGACTTGAGAGAAATATATCTGTTTGTCCACAGCTCTGAAACATCTGTACTACCAAATGATCCTGCTAATATCTGCTGGTTTGGGAACACGGATGAAAACGGCAGCAGCAATTAAATCCTATTTACCAGAGCCCACATAGAGAAGACAAATTTTTGTGATTATTCTGCTCATTACACCTGAAGGAAAGTGTTAAGACAGGTACCGTCTTAAGTCATGTTCGTAGAATGGGACTGGGAATTCAACTTTCAGATCAGTGCAACTTTACATGGTAAAATTGTGTCTTCTCCCCCACGCCCAATCAAGTAAGGACACTTTGGGGCCAATTCTTCTAATGATTCCTAGAACTCTCAGATTTCCTGCCTCTTTTAAAAAACCCTTAACCTTCCACCAAGCCTCTGTTTGTAAAGCAGAAACAGCAGTATCTACCCACCTAAAGCTCTGTGAAGATGGGAGGCAGTACCTTTTAAAGCCTATTTTACTTCTTTTAAAAGAAAGTGTGATTTTAAGTTCAAACTTTTTATTAGAGAAAGTAAAACATAAACACAGATTATACTCAGAGTTCAGGTAAGAAACCATTCAAAGTTTATTATTTTAAAGTAAACATGAATCATAATCTCAGCAGGTTCATTAAAGTGAAACATAAAAAAAACATGCTAGCAATATCACAAAGGCAACAAACATTACTAGAGAAGTTTTCCACTTCATATTTTCACCAACTACTTAAATTTTCCTCCAGATCCTGCCTTTCCTATATTTTTAATATAAGCAAATAACAGAACTATCTCTTTCTTTCTCCACTGAAATGTTACAGAGATTATGGTCAAACACACATCCTTTCGAAATTTACTTAATTCTTATGCTCTCTAACAAATCAAGCAAACTGCCCAGTGGAGCTAAGAGAAGGTGACTGCTAAGATACGGTACTTTAATGTTCAGGAGGAACAGAAATGTTTCTTTACTTAAAATTATGGAATAACACAGCACTAACAGAATCACAGGTGAAATCTGCAGTTCCATTATCCTGAAGTATCGGCTTTTGTAGTGTCTGCTATTTGACCTGTTAAATGTCCCTTAAAACCTTACAGCAGTCATTTTGTTCAAACTGCTTAAGGAATATAAAACCATATTACCAGGTTTTCCCTATATTGCCCATAACTCTTTAAACTATTAACAAGTTTCTTGCTGTCTATGTAAACTTCTCATTTATAAAACCCAAAGAAGTTATTACTGAAAACTAATCTAATCAAAGAATGTCATAAAGAAAAAGAGGCTTCAGACACTGGCAATGAATAGCAGGTTGCTATTGACCACAAAGTATTTGAATCAAACAGCATTTTCATTTTCACTTGAGAAAGTGGAAACATTTCAAATGAAAAGGAAACTAAAAAGTCAAAAGATATCACAGCCAAATGATGGTATCACATGGCTATACAAAAAGTAAAGGGACAATACAGTAACTTTTTATATTTTAAATATCTATAAATCAAACACAAAAGCAACAAGACTATGGGGACAGATTAAGACATTTTAAACACATCCACACACAGAATATTTTATTTCTTCACACTGTTAAGCAAGAGGAATAAAAAAAATCCCAAAGTGTCAAATTTTAGTGACATGAACACATTTTACAATGGCTACAATTAGCTTTAGCAGCTTCATTAACACAGAGAGAAACTTTGTATTTCATTTACAAATGAGACTCAATATTTATAAACACCCCCCACATTCTATTTGGTGTGTACCCTTTCTACATTGTACACACCAAAGAAAAAATACTTTAAAGAAAACATTTTAATGTAAAAAATAAACCCATTAGATTAAAAACTATTTTACACTAATGAGAACATTTGTATCAGATTCACGTAAATCTCTTATCCAAGCACGTTTGATGTGAACAGTACACATACAGCATCTAGCATCAAAGTTGGCAGCCAGGGATAACAGTGGTTTAATAATGTCTGGGACATTAAGCATGAACAGCCGGGCAAACCAAGATACTACAACAACAGTATTTTCCAACCTAGGACTATGATGTAGTAACAATTGTATGATTTCAGACATTTCAAAGGCCCAGACATCACACTGGTATTCTCTCACGTTGTCTGGGTCAAATATTGCTGATCTCCAGTCAAGACCGGGTCAGCCTTTGAAAGGGTGATGGCAAGATTAAGGAATATGTACTCAGGAAGAAACAGTGTCTTCCTGACACAGAACATTCATCTTAGTGAAGACAAGAATTCAAACAAATGCTTCGGCATAACGAGGAGGCATAACAGTGCCTCTGTGTGCCATCATTCACATACCAGACAATTTCAGGATTTTAATTACCTAAGCCACTAAACAAAAAACAAAACAATATCCAACAAACAACACAACAACAACAAAAAACCAAAACAAAAACAACAAAAAAAAAAGGAATTGCAAGCCACACATTCAATAGAGCATTAACCCTTTCCACATTCTCTTATAATCTTAGCCACGCATATATGATTAAACACCATCTGCCTAACACTGTTCCTGCTTGCATCAGCTGGAGAGGCATTTCTGGTAATTATCCCCAACAGTGTTTTGGTGTGATGCCAAACACATGGCTTGGCCCAATAAAGTGTTCATTTTAGATGTGCTTTGAGATTGTTACTAAGGATAGCTGTTGTTTCTTAAAAAAAAAATTCTGAAACAATCCTTTTTTTCAGAATAACTCATCTTCCTTTTCCAAGAACATAAGATGTAGTCTAACTGTAAGACTGAGAAATATCTGCATTTTTATGCCTTAATGTTTTAATTCCCTGCAGTGAGAGACAAACTGCATCCCAAGCATCAGGAACTTAAAGACTTGCCTTACATATGGGTACGTACCGTAAGAGAATCTCTAACTTCAACATACATAATACGTATGTTCATTTAAACACTAGGCATAAGCCACAAATACAGGAGGGGGGGTGGTGGTGGTATCATTTGTTTTGTTTTGCTTTAAGCTTAATAGAGGACCCTCTGTACCTCTCTGTTTCACACCAAGTCATCAACAGAGACTGAAAACAACCCAAGGGGGTTCATCTTACTCCGTTTCAGAAAGGTTTGTCACTACAGGAAAAGTAGGAGGTGTATGGAAGGTTAAATAGGAATGTACATGTCCAAAGGAAGTAAAGGGAGGATGAAAAAGACTGGAGATGCAAGAGAAAGAAAAAAAAACTTTGAGTTAATAACAGCTAAGGAGCACATGTTGCACCTCACTGAGGATGGCTCAAAGGATGTGGGATGCATTTCAGCAAACATAACTGCTGTAATAATACATGCATAATACATAATTGCATAACTGCTGTGATAAGAGCAGTTGTTCAGATGGTAGTAAAAAATATCTCTGTAATGTATTCCTATCCTTTTATATAGCACATAAAAGGATAAAGCCCCCAACGTTAATTACTGGTCACAGAGATGGCATTGCCAAGTTCTTCACAACTCAGCTTTGGGATATAAAAGGATTGCTTATACTTGTTGCTAAAGATTCATAATAAAACTTCAGTGGAATGAACAAGTTCAGGTTACTGTAAAGGTACAAATGGGTGACTACCTTTCCTATGAGTAAAGGCTAAGAGAATTGGGATTGTTTAGCCTAGAAAAGAGAAGACGCCTAGGTGACCTAATTACAGCTTTCCAGTACTTAAAGGAAGCCTACAAGAAAGATGAAGACTTTTTACAGGGGCATGCAATGATAGGACAAGGGGAACTGGCTTTGAACTGAAAGAGGGCAGGTTTAGATTGGATATTAGGAAGAAATTCTTTACTTTGAAGCACTGGAACAAGTTGCCCACTTGTAGAGGACACCGCATCCCTGGAAGTGCTCAAGGCCAGGTGGGATGGGACTCTGAGCAATCTGGTCCAGTGGGAGATGTCCCTGCCCATGGCAAGGAAGGACATTAGAACTAGATGATCTTTAAGATCCCTTCCAATCCAAACTTCTATGATTCCCACTCAGTTTGGTATTACTGGCAAACTTCATCATGGTACAGTTGATCCCATCATCCAGATCACTTATGAAGACATTAAGGAGAGTTGGGCCCAATAGTGGTCCCTGGGCATTGATACCAGCTCTTCCTTCAGTGACGGTGGATTTGTGCTTGCATCTACCTGGAGCTTTTTTCCCAAGGCCTGAGGCTCAAGACAAAGGTGAAAGTGTTGAGAGCCTCTGTCTTTTCAGCATTATTGGTGACTAATTCACCCCTTCTGTTAAACAGCAGAATATTTTCCTTCTGTTTCTGTTTGTTGTTTACATACCTGAAGAACCATTTCCTGTAGTTTTTGACATCTACGGCCAGTTGCAGTTTGAGCTGAGCTTTTGCTTTCCAACTGCATCTAGGTGTGTCCTGGCGACGCCCTTGGAGCTGTCAACAGATACTCGTCTTCTTTTCTATCTCTGGTACACATCTTTCGGTTTTGAGCAGACTAAGAATATTACCACCAATGGGGCTTAACTGTACTTGCACATTTGATTACCAAGCCAAAGACCACAAAATGTCTGAAAGTGGCCACAAGAAAATTTACCAAAACAAGCTTTCCTATTTTAACACTGCTTCTAAACCGTGCCAAGGTCTGTTTGGTCATCCATCCTCTCACCTTGTCCCAGGAGAAAGTGCATTAGCCCTTTCAGAACTTCAGAAGGTGGACTCCCTAACACTTCAGTTTAAAACTGAAATTGATCTGTGTGTGAGAACTGAGCTTACATTACATAAAGGGAGAGAACGGATGAGTCTTCGTGTCAAACTCCTTCAGCAATCCAAGAAACCAGAAAAAAATTATACTGAAAAACATTCTTGCAAAGATACAGCTATCAGTACAATACAAGAAGTATTTAAGTGTAAGAGGTAAAAATCATCACAGTACAGCTCCTTGAGAAAGATTTCTTAAACAGTATCTATACAAACCCATGCGCGCACCTTTATGCAACTAAGGCAGATGAATGTGAGGAATTATCAAGCAGAGTATCAGCTTCAGCATGCTCTCAGGTACATCTCTCATGGATAACATACAGCTATGCCTGGACAAAGACAATTATGACATACAGCGAAAATCCAAATGTCTATTTGAATTAGCTAGAAATATCCCACAAGCAGAAGAGATGATGACTCAGACTACTAACACTGAAGTTAATAAACTGGACCTCTATTTCATCAGGGCAACATTACTTGACTTACTTTTATGAATTTTTTTTTTTTATAAGAAAGCTATAAGAAAGTCACTTTTGGATAAACTATCTTTAGTCAACTGAAATATCAATGCATATAATAGAAGCTTACTGTTGGGATACCAAAGGTGAAGAAAGCAAGCAAAGTTTACTGAATAATTAGCTATCAAAAGGTAAATTATGTGTGGCTTATTAGCCGGGTGTACAACTAAGATTAGATTCTGCTTTTCATTTTGAGAAATGTTTATGTTTGGTATACAGAAGAAAACTAAGTCCAAAGGACTCTTCAAGGGAAATGGGACTAAAAGAAGAAAAGCAATTCTGCTATACCTTCTAGCTTCTTCAGAAGGATAAAATTAGTAAGACCAAAAGGAGACAGAGACATTTACTTAACAGACGCATACCTCAAAAAAGCAAAACAGCAAACCGTGGATGCAACTACAATTTGAACATCTAAGTCCTACTGTTCATGGTAGGTACATCTTAATCACAATTTAGTCAATTCTGCTTTGGAATTCTTCACAGAAGGAAATAACTAACTGCATTTTTTTATATTTCAAATCAAGCTTTCTCCTTTCCAATGCCCCCTCCCATCTTCACTTTTACAACGCTAAAATATTCAGTTCTAAAACTACACCTCGAAATAGTCTGGAGCATATGACCAAACCAAACTGAGGGCTGAAGAATGGGTTTTTTTGCCACTGCTTCTTGCGGAAACAACATTAATTCATGCCTGATGGGGGTAACTATTCCTGCACGCTCAGCACTAACACCTGCCCTTGAACCTTAGGAGGCAGTGAAGAGGAAAGTTTCTAGTCCTGGTCCTTGTAGCATAATTGGAGATACAAACCCCTACGTATACTCCCGGTTTGTCCCCCTTGCCTAGACTAATCTTAAACGTAATAAGCTTAAGGCTGCTTTTAGTCAGGTCTAAGGTCAAGCTCCTAAACAATTGGGAACAAGACTGGAAAGCAGAAACAAAGTCTTCAGCTCCATTAGAGAATAAATCTGACAAATCATTCATTAGAAGGTCTATTATTTTTATCTTGATCCCCAACATGCATCCCAGTCATCTCACCAGGGAATCTGTACAAGAAAATCTGCATTCTAAATACTGACCCCAAAAACTCCACAAATTCACACCTATGTAACTTGAGAGTACTTCACGTGTCTGCTGCAGCTATGTTTACAACAGATACACAGGCAGACACTACTGCGCTTATAGGCAGAGAAGTACCACACAAAGCCTAGAGCCCGTTTCAGTGCATTTAGGCACGTGCACTGACATTTTTCTCTCCAAAACCAGCTGATATTTTGGATAGAAAACCAACAACGTGAAAACATTTCTGAAGACCCGTGCCTGAATCATGCAGGAAGATTCACCCTTCCCTTATGGCAGACACCTTTGTGGGACTGTGATGGACTGAAATGTCAGTAATGTCTTAAACATTGTCAAAATCCTAGAGAGACTTTTTGTCAAACTACAAGGAAGCAACTGACTATCTTTGACAACCAAAGACTGATTGGAATTTGGACTGTGAAGGGGGACTTGAGATAAGACTATTGTCTAATCATCTCAAGTCTGAGGAGAAGTAAACAAGGTTCAGGAAAGAAGAATGTATCTGTGTTAAGAATCAGCTCTAGCTGGGCTCAGGGGGTGGTGGAGGAGAAGGGTTTTGGGTGTGTGATGGTGAAATCTCTCCACACCAAACCAAAGAAGTAACCCCCCCTCTCTGGGAATGCCATGTACGCATGGGACATTCACGTGAGAGGCAGCTGAGAAGGGTCATAAACCATCAAAGACCCCCAAAGAGCCCCTCACTCATTCCTGAGGCTTTCCTCCAACAGAGGACTGCATGTGATCCAAGTGAGGTAACAAATCCAGAGCCTGTCACAAGAGATTCCCTCCACCCCCAGGGGAGCTGCCTGGCATCTCCTGAACGTATATTAATCCACTGGACTCTGTGGGACCCTCACCACCAAGAAGATAAGAAGAACCTGACCAAAGGGATGCCACAGGGTTACACACAGTGGTGATACATTTTCTATTGTAATCTCTCTCTGTCGCTTTTTTTCTTCCCCTCCCTCCTTTTTTTCTTTCTCTTTCTCTCTCTTTCACTGCCTTACATTTACCATTAAATAAACCCCATACTATTGACTTTGGCATCTGGTCTCATTTGTACCTTAATTCAGGCAGAGGCATTTCTAACAATTTTAATAACCGGATTGTAACAGGGATTTAGCCTCTAAACACAGTGTCTAGGGGCCTTTGAGACCCTTTATAGCAGCAAAGATATTTGCATGGAACAGTATATGTGACACAGGCCCTGTGAAATGCCCACATCCTCTGAAACAGTAGCTGAATACAAGGTGTAATTCTGTGAGGTTTTTAAATTCCCAACAGGGATGTGTTCAAGCACACAAATCACTTACCAGATTTAGAGATAACTAAACAAATGCCTCAAAACTTTATTACCTCCTGGTTCTAAATAATTAGATGTTTATTATCCACTCAATACCATTATTATCTATCATAATTAACTCTGATTTCATTCAAAATAGGGTTTCAATCGCCTACAAAAGCACTGAAGCAGGATTTCTCATTTAGAGAAAATATTAAATTTTTTTGCATTAAGCAATTTTATTGACAATACTGGTAATAATATGATAATGCAACTTGAAAAAAAAAAACTGCAAGTGCTTAAAAATAAACTGCAGAATTATTTTTCAGAACAGAAATATGCAGAGTTTTAGACCAGTTAAGAAAGAAGCTGTAGATTCTACAGTACTTCTAGTAACATACAAGAAAACCAATTCAATTGTCATGTACTAAAAGTATGGAAATGCCCTTCAAAAAGAAACACAGGTTCTGGCCAAGTCTGGCTATCACTAAACGAGAAGTTCCCAAAATTATCAGCTATAAATAAGCTCATCCTATTTCCAACAGCTTTTGAGAGAGTAAGAATTTTTTTTCAGTGGTTGCAATAAATAATAAAGAAATTTGTGGAAAATGAGCCATTACATAAAAATAGGAACAACCTGATGTCATGGTCCACACAAATACGTCAACTTCATTAAAATAATACAAGTGTATTGTGTAATTTTAAGTGTTTGCTTTATTTAACAATATAAAAAGCCTTGATGCTGTGCAGACCAGCAGCAGCCAAAACATTGGTGTGTTATCTATCAACATTGTTTTAGCCACATTTCTTAAGCACTACAACTATGATGAAAGGTAACTCCTAAACCTAGTATAGGAATGTACTTGTACTGGCTTTGTGCAGAGGTGATCCAATTCCTCAGAGAGAGATAAGCATAAAGAATGCCCTGACTGTAGATCCCCTTAGGGACTGTGCTTGCAATAAACACAAAATCGCTCCTTTCTGTGATGTGATGAGGTGTTTAGAAAGCAAGAATGGGTACATACAGAGTGACTGACTATTGCTCATAATGTAGTAATAAAGAGGTACATGATAAAACTCAATAGTAAGGTGGAAATAGTACCAAATTGAATGCCTTTCCTGTGTAGAACATAATTAAATTCGGGAATTCATTGCCACAGGATGGCGAAAAGACTAAAAGTTCAAGTATGTTTAGATGAATTAATGGAAATCAAACACCTCGGTAGCTACTGAACTCAATAGCTTAGAAGTCAATAATCAGTTATTTAAATCACTGACTACTGAAAGGTAATATGAAAGTGAAGGTATAATTGGATTTGTTTCCCATTTCTTTTCAGTACATCACCTAAGCACTTGCTACTGGCTGCTACAGTAGACAAACATTTTGTTTGAAAACAAAGGAACTATAGGGGAGATGACAACAGAGATTCTGAGGATTACAGTTTGGGATTTAGGAGCGTAATGTCTCTCAATCCATTTGTGGGTCCTACCCTTGTTTTCTTCTCTTTTTAGCTCAGACATCAGCTATCATATTTCTAACAATTTCCAACTACACCTTATACGTAATTTGTTAAACTGCTTTTGATTAGGTAAGTTTGCCTAAACTAGAGAGTAGATTCTGGTTTCAGTTCTTCCTTCAAACATTAAAGCGTCATTCAGTTTAAGAAAATGTGTAGGCTGGAAAGTGCTTAACACCAATTTCAACAATTGTTACTATAAACAATTTACCAGGAAAACATTATGCTGTTATTTGGAGTAATGAGAACTCAATTTTCTATGAGGACATTTGTAGAAGGAAGAAAGAAACCTGTTCAGCAGTCAAAACACTAACATGCACTAGAATTAATCCCAAGTTTAAAGCTTTCAAATAAACCTTACATTGTAACTAACCAACAAAAGACAACGTGTGTCTTCCCTTCCCCCAAACACCTCCACACACAATAGCACCTCCTAGGACTATGTAAAACAAGAGGAATGAAACACGCAGGAATAACATGGACCAGCCTGAGCTCAGTTTGGTATTTATAAAGGCTAACATTTTTCAGAGGAAGTGTTGAAGCTCAACACAAACCTGCAGAAACATACACTGGTACTTCACGAAAAACAAATTTTCTATTAACCCTGTAAAAAAAGATTTTTCAATTATAAATGTTCTTCCTGAAAACAGAATTAATACTGCACTTAAAAAAACTGTAAATGATACTGAGAAGCAAGAGACTGCATCTATTTTAGGGGCCAAATTACAATTATCTTGAAAGAACCATATCCAACATGAACAGTAAAATATATTATAAGGAAGGTAAGAAACCACAAAAACAGAGGATACAAAGAAACAACACATTAGTTGTAGTTTTGCAGATACTCATCTACAGACTACAGCAAGTGACAATCATCACATCATTTGTAACACTGGAAATAAAAACATGGAAAGACAGGAAACATTCAATATTTAAACACAAGAGTGAGGCATTAAAATATACCAAGCTGTCCTTTCCACTAGTCAGTATTAAAGACTTCATTAGATTACTGCTGTCTTTGTTGCACACCCTGTCTCTACGAAGACACATACAAGTCTAGAAGGATGCAGTGGAGGGTAACAAAAATGACCAACAATGTAAAGTAATTGCCAACAAAGAAACACACAACAAACTCAGGTTATATAGGTATTGGGAGGATATATTTCAAATACATACATGTTAGCTACAGAAAGGAAAGAACAAAAAGAAAACAAAGAGGTGAAAAAGAGCAGTGTGTACTCCTCTTTAACAGAAAGCCTACCCAAGAATCACAAAAGCACATAATCAGAGGGTTGGAAGGGGCCCCGGTGGAACATGTGGTCCAACTTCTCTCTCTGCTCAAGCAGAGTTGTCCTAAAGCACAGTGCAGACAGTTCTTGAGTATCTCCAGTGAAGAAGACTCCACAACCCCTCTGGGCAACCTGTTCCAGTGCAGTCACCCACACAGTGAGGTTCTTCCTCACGTACAGGTGGAACCTCCTGTGCATCATCTTCTGCCCACTGCCTCTTGTCCTATTGCTTGGCACCACCAAGAAGAGCCCGGCTCCATCCTCTTGACATCCTCCCTTCAGATACTTATAGACATTTATGAGATCCCCTCTCAGGTTGTCTCTTCTTGAGGCTGAACAGGCTCAACTCTCCCAGCCACTCCTCAGGAAATGCTCCTTTCCCTTAATCATCTTCATAGCCCGCCCCTGGACCCACTCCAGGAGCTTCAGGTTTAGCTTCAAAGCATGTTCCGTAAACACAGAACTGTAAGAAAATATTGTCATTTGGCAGTTTCCTGCCTTCTCTCTGATTCAGTGGAACCAGTGATGTCACCTCTTCCAAAGTCCTAGCTTTTAGAGAAAACTTAGGTCTAACATTTAAACTGGTTTCTACAATGCACAAAGGCCTAGCTGGGAGTTGTTCTGTATTCCCACACAAATGGGAAGAGAGTTTCTCCAAAAATCTACATACGTAACTCCAAGATGATACAAGTTTACTCTGCCAGGGCCAGAAGCAAGTCAGATCCAAAGCAAATAATTAATCTGCTGAAAACCAGCATGTGTTTAATCAAGACACACCATCTCACTAATATAATCAATGCTGTCTTCACAGGAAGGCCTGTTTGCATCTGAACTGATGGCTGGTTTGGTTTTCTTCCTTCTAAAAGTTTGTCTCTGCACCCTACCATGTGGACACATACAATCTTTGTTACAATTTCCCTGGAACTTCAGTATTTTTTCTACTCATTGACTAAACTCAAGTCTATCCTCAGTAAAGTAACTAAGCTTGACTATTAGATCTCTTCCCTGAAAAACTTAAGGCTACCGGTTCCACTTCAGTAGCACCACTTTTCAGTTGTTTAAAAAGCCAGAAGACTTGGAGGGTCTACACAGATGCTAATCCATTAAAAACAATAACAAAATCTAAACTTAGAACTTATAAAAGGTTCTAAACAAAGCTATTATTTGAATTCCAACATGATACACACTCCTGAAGCACCTCTGGTGGAACCCGTAGATTGTCACGGTTTATTAGCACAGCTGTCAGTTCACCACCAGCAACCGAAACGAAGCAGGCAGCTCGAAACGGAGAAACCTTCTACGTGACCACATACTGTTTTTTTCATTCTTCATTTCTAGTTCCCTACATTTATTAATAGCCGTGGTAAGTACTGGAGGTACGTTCGACACCCGTACGTTTCGCCCTCGGCCGTTCCCGTTTCCATGAGCACACCGTGGCCAAGCCCAGCAGGCGCATGGAGAGCACCCGGCACCGGGCCCTCCGGAGCGACCCTGCACGACGCGCCGCGGAGCGCGGTGGGCACAGCGGGGGCACCGCGAGTCCCGGCCCCGCCGACGGCCCTGGGCTCCCGCGTGGCACCGG
>VXAY01002809.1:619673-636328 GCA_013399855.1 Oxyruncus cristatus
CGCCCGACCCCCGCCCGCCGCGCACCTGCCTTACGGCCCCGCCGGGTCCGCTGCCGCCAACAGCCGGCGCGGCGCGACACTGCCGTACAGCGAGCGGGCGGGGCGGTGTCCGGCACGGCCCGCGGGGCTCCGTCGCCGGGGCTGTGCTTGTTCCTGTGCCTGTGGTTATTCCTGTGCCACTGCCCCCGTGCCTGTGCCTGTGCCTGTGCCACGAACCCTGCCCGGGCCCTCCGCGCCGCGCAGCCCCGACGCCGTGCACAGGCCTATCCCTGCTCCAGGCCAGCCCCCGCCGCCCTCTCTGTGCAGGGAAACCGTGGCTCTCGCAGAGGTTCGGCGGCTGCTGCGCCCGCGACAGTTGTTCTTGCGTGGTCAGATGCACCCTGGGGGCTGCTCCCGGCAGCATTTCACAGAATCACAGGACCAGATTTCAAAAGAACTCTTGAGATCATGAGTCCACTCTTGAGTCCAACCTATGACCGAACACCACCACGTGAACTAGACCATGGCATCAAATGCCACGTCCAGTCTTTAATCCTTAAGCACCTCCACGGACGGTGACTTCACCACCTCCCTGGGCAGCCCGTTCCAGGGTTTAACCACTCTCTTATGAACTAATTCTGCCTGAAAACCAGCCTGAACTTCCCCTGGCACAGCTTGAGGCCATTTCCTCTTGTCCTGTCACTAGTTCCTTGGAAGAATAGACTAACCCCTGCCTGGGTACAAACCCTTTCAAGTAGTTGTAGAGAGTGATAAGATCATCTTTGAACCTCTTCCAGGCTAAACAACCCCAGCTCCCTCACCCACTCTCCCTCATAGTACTTGGTTCTCCTGTGTCAGTGCCTTGGGCTTTTCCAGACAAGGTGTCCATGGTCTTCAGCCCTTGGTGCTCTTTAGTAGCTCATCCGTTGCAGGTTAGTGAAGGCATATAGAGCTTTCGGGAAACTCCACAAAAGAGTTTGGTGTAGCAAACACCTGAAGAAAAGCACAAAGATTAGTGTTTACAGAGCCGTTGTTTTGTCTACTCTTTTGTATGGGTCCGAATCATGGGTCATCTACCGCCACCACTTGAGACTCTTAGAATGCTTCCATCAGCATTGCCTCCACACAATCCTCAACATCCACTGGACTGACAAAGTGACCAATGTGTCTGTTCTTGAACAGGCTGCGGTCATGAGTATTGAAACCATGCTGCTGAGATCACAGCTGCGTTGGGCAGGGCATGTCTCCAGGATGGAGGACCACCGCCTCCGCAAGAGTGTGCTCTATGGCGAACTCACCACTGGCTGCCGCAATAGATGAGCCCCGAAGAAGAGGTACAAGGACTCCCTGAAACAACATCTCAGCCTCGGCCGTGTTGACCACCATCACTGGTCTACTCTGGCCTCCAATCGGGAGACATGGAGACGCACCATCTATAATGCTGCTGCCTCTTTTGAGAACACACGCAGAATCATTTCTGAGGAGAAAAGACAATGCAGAAAGAACCGAGTCTTGCCAACACCACCAAAGGAGACTTTCCGCTGTGCCCTTTGCAACCAGACTTGTCTATCTCGCATTGGCCTTTTTAGCCATCAACGTGCTTGTAGCAAGTGTGGGTAGAGTCCTTCCCTAATTTTCGTTCTCGAAGCCTAGCCATGATGATGAATTCTAGCCAAATCACATATATAGCTGAGCGTGTGCCTTAAGAGCTTTTTTACACTTACTGATCCAGTTTTGTGTGTTCCTGAGTCATGGGGTTTCAAATCCAAAGGCACTGCAGTAAAATGATACCAAAGACCAAGCTGTACAGAGAGAGGGGGAAAGAAGAATAAGCAGTGTCAGACAATTTTAGGGCAAAACCAACTTGCAAGGGAAAAAACACTCACTCTAGGGTGCTTAGGTATCCTTATACAAATAAACCGGCACAGTTGTTAGCATCAGGTGATTTATTTAGGACTTCTGTCTTTTCAAGTCTGTTGTGTTTGTTCTCACCAAGTATGTAGGAGCACAACTTTCTCAGATCACTGAACTGCTTCCATCTCTGCAATTTGAGCAAGTGTTCAGCTCATCTAAAAGAAGGCAAGCACTCGTGCATGGATGTATGTGCCAGTGTGTATTCTTTTACAGCTGGTGGTGTTCAACAGCACACTTCCAAGAAAAAAAGTAACATACTCCATCCCCTGCTAAAAAGGAAGGAAATATACACAGTGTAGAGGAATCATAAAGTGAGTGTATCTCAGGTTTGGTAGATAGTCATGTGAAACTGGTTATAATGTTTCCATACTACTTATCCTTAGAGTGACTAGTCAAGACACTGGAAAATGCCACTGGGATTCAGTCGTCATGTTATTAAAAATCTTCATACCAAGCTTAAGGTAAACACATGTTGTTGTAGTCACTTAGCTACTAGAAAACTGTTAAAGGAAGTTAAAACCAATGCAGGCTGAAACAAGCCCAGACAAAGACTAAGACCCTGCACCATCAGGTTAATACGAAGTTGGAGGTTTGCTACTAGTGACAAAAAAAAATTAAATCATATTTACTGGGTTACATTGGTTTTCTCATCTTGGAAAATGCTGAAACACTAAATTTTTTGTAGCTCTTTGTTTTTTCTTGACTTTAACTTTCCAGCAGACATTAGGAATATACCACAGCCTTACTGTGACTTACCTTTCAAAAACCAATGCACAAACATGCTCACTCACTACTGTTCCAAATCTTAAATGATTTTCAGCAAGTTTTTTTAATAAGCGGCCTATGTTCTCACTTGTATTAATATTGAATGTATGATGTTTTATAAAAAAAGATATTATCTCCTAGATCTTTAGAGAACTAGAAGTGCCAGACATTGCATGGAATTAATTTTATTAAATGCAGATGACTTAACATAGGCTTAATATGTGCCTCAGGGAAAAAAAAAATCTAATTTTCTTCAGTATGTACCAATTTTTTTGAAGACATATGATATATGAAAGTGTTAAAAATTTAGTCATAGAGAAGGCTTTGTCTTAAGAAAATTACATTCCTGCTATACAGAAATCTATGTCTGTGTTCAACTTTACATTACTTAAGAATCAATGGAATCAGACAGATTCTTTCCATTTCTCCCAGACATCTGATGAATCATACTGTAAAAGTGCCAGTGCTTCTCAATTATCAGTAAAGGGAGCATGAAATGTCCAGCTAAGGTGTAGATGTGTCTATGTCAATGTAATACCTAAAGTTAGCTATGGGGAGATACACAAGGTGAATTCAGTTTCAACCTATTTATGGACTAAGATGGACAGAAATGTAAATTAAGCAGTGCACTAAGAGAAACTTGCTCCTCAGGGAAAAAAATACTTTTTCTTCTTAATTCTTCTTACATCATTAGTTTGATGTCCACACCTTAAATAATCCTTTGTTTATTCTCTTCTGTGTTGTACCAGATCTTTGGCAGCATTTCAGTATTCGTTAGTATCTAGATCTCCAGCTCACCATCTTGTCCCTTGCTTAACTGTTGCACCTCTTGCATGTTCAATAAAAAGGTGTAAAAAAGTCTCTCTCTGTCTTTTGCATCAAATACTTCCAGCATAGCCATATGAGAAGTTCTAGCTCAAAGACCCTGAGATGAGCTCAGTGGATTAGAGCATGGTGCTAATAA
This sequence comes from Oxyruncus cristatus, assembly GCA_013399855.1. NCBI lineage: Eukaryota > Metazoa > Chordata > Aves > Passeriformes > Cotingidae > Oxyruncus > Oxyruncus cristatus. The sequence continues at coordinate 623,296 of VXAY01002809.1, forward strand.
TGCCAAGGTTGCGAGTTTGATCCCAGTAAGGGCCATTCACTTAAGAGCTGGACTCAATGATCCTTTGTGGGTCCCTTCCAACTCAGAATAATCTGTGATTCTGTGAATGTTAGAAAAACTTTTCACTGAAGTAAGGACCAAAATTACAGAATCTGAGAAGCAAGAAATGTATTTGATTTTAAGTTTGCAAAATACCATGCAAATTTACGTGAGTTAATTAACTACTATACTTCTTGCTTCATGTGTTTCTTGACCACACAGTATTGCATTTGGAGTTAAACAAGCATTGTTCATGTGAAGAAAAATGGGTACTCACAAGACCCAATCCCCAGTTTGTGGTCACTGTGAGTACTGCCAGCTGGTGACACTTGAATTATTATCTCTAAATGCATTATAATTTATGGGCTATTGAATTGACTCCTTTGTTTCTTTTTAACAACAAAAAATTAATGCTAATATGTGAACCATGAATTTTACAGTTACTTGAAGAATACTTCAGATTCAGAAAAGAAATGGATTAGTGATTAAAATGACCTTGTCTTTACTTCAACAATGGAATACTTACTAAATTACCGTGTTCACAAAAAAATTCAACAAATTCAGCTTCTGTTGAAATTGTAGGATGAACCTGGCAGCTGTCCTTGACTCACTGTTAAACTCCGCTGTGATGAGAGTATCAAGTGTTCAAAACTAACTGCTCTCTGCAGATGTCACTGTTACCAACACTAGAAGAAAAATTTTAAATCAATGTTATTATGTGACAATAATGCAGCTTCCTCAGAAAACATTCCAAATCTCTATTACCCATGATTACAAAGTAATCATATTGTGCATGGCCACAACTGCAATGCTAGCAAAATTCCATGCAATGAAGACACTGTTATTCAAATGAGCTGTTATTCTTTACAGTGATCTTGTTTCCAGAGCTTTTAATACTTCATTTAAAAATCACTAGAAAGGGGGGTGACTCTGGCTGGATGCCAGGTACCCACAGAAACCACTCTATCACTCCCCTTCTTACCTGGGCAGGGCAGAGAAGATATAACAAAAGGTTCATGGCTTGAGATAAGGACAGGGAGAGATCACTCAGCAGTTACTGTCATGGGCAAAACAGACTCAACTTGGGGAAAAATTAATTCAATTTCTTAGCAATCAAAATCAGAGTAGGATAATGAGCTATACAACCAAATCCAAAAAACATCTTTCCCTCACTGCTCCCTTTCTGGGCTGAACTTGATTCCCAAATTCTCTACCTCCACCCCCTCCCCCCAGTGGTGCAAGCGGACAGGGAATGTGAGCTGCAGTCAATTCATTACATGTTGTCTTTGCTGTCCCTTCCTTCTCAGGGGTAGGACTCCTCAGACTCATCACCTGTTCCAGCATGGGGCCCCTCCCACAGGAGACAGTCCTTCATTAACTTCCCCAAGGTGAGATCTTCCCACAGGCTGCAGTTCTTCACAAAATGCTCCAGAGTGGGTGCCTTCCACAGGGTACAGCCCTTCAGGAACACACTGCTCCAGTGTGGGTCCCCCACAGGACCACAAGTCCTTCCAACAAACCTGCTCCATCGTGGGCTTCCCAAAGGGTCGCAGCCTCCTTTGGGCATCCACCTTCTCTGGTGTGGGCCCCTCCATGGGCTGCAGATGAATAACTGCTCCAATGTGGACCTCGATGGGCTAGAGGGGGACAGCCTGCCTCACCATGGTCTTTCCTGTGGGCTGCAGGGGAATCTCTGCTCCAGCATCTGGAGCGCACCTCCTCCTGCTTCACTAACCTTGATGTCTGCAAAGCCCTTTCTCTCGTATGTTCTCGCTCCTCTCTCCAGTTGCAGTTGGGTAGTGAGCTGACCTTGGCCAGATGCCAGGTACCTCCTAAAGCCATTCTCTCACTCCCCTCTGCAACTGGAGAGAGGAGAGATGAAAAAAAAACCCGGCTAAGTATTCATGAGTTGAGATAAGAGCTGGGAGAAGTCGCTTACTGATTACCTTCAGTGGCAAAACAGACTCGAAGTGGGGATATTAGATTTATTACTAACAGGATAAGAGCCAAAGAGTGAGAAATAATCTCAAAAACCTTCCCCCTGCCCCCCCCCCTACCAAAATCCAGCCACAAAAGACCTGCTACAAGTTGCTGTTGGACAGGTTTTTTTCTGGCTTCTTAAATCTGTTATTCAAGAGGTGCTACCACCAACACTGACAGGCTCAGCTGTGGCCAATGGTGGGTCTGTCTTGGAGTCAGCTGGCTTTGGCTCTGTTGGATGTAGGGGAAGCTTCTGGCCGCTTCTCATAGAAGCCACCCCTGTAGCCCTCCCACCCCCATCACCAAAACCTGGTCACACAATACTTTCAGATATTTTAAGTGGCCTACAAGTTCTTGAAACTTAATACACAGTGTCTCATAAGAAAATACTGCTGAGGAAGACATGCATAAGAAACTAGGTGGCTACTGCTACATAAAAATTCATAATTCAAATTTGTTCCTCGAGACCTGAGCCTTTTACAGTGTCATGCAGACTACATAAAGGGGATGTATCATCTCCATTATTACTGGTTCTTATGCATTGCTCTCTGAGTTCAATCTATTTATGTTGTCTTCTACGGGATATGAATGTATCTGGATTTAAGCCCCATATGCTTCTCTTTAGCACAGTGATTTTTCAGAGCAATCTTTTATTTTGTCCTGTGCTTTATTTTGTCCTAATACTTCTCCTATGCTGGTGAATATTGAGCTAGCTGTTTCTTATTAGTCTCCATTTGTGATTATTTGTAATTTCTTAAATTTTAGAAGTGACATGACATTACTTGCTTCACAGGTATGGATAAAGAGTATAGAAACATCATACACATTCTCATAATTTAGCAGAATTCTTCAGTAGTAGTGGGCAAGTTTTCTTTTCCTTCCTCCCTTCCTTCCTTTCTTCTTTGCCTTCCTTCCTTCTTTTCCCTTTCTTTCTTTCCTTTCTTTCTTCGTGTTGTGGAGCCCATATTTAAACAGTGACAAATTTCCTAGTAATCCCCACTGCTACAGTTTTAATTATTGCTAATAGAATTAATCATGAATAATTAATACTTACATATATATCAGTTGAATAGGGAATACAGTATTATTTAGCTTTTTTTTTCTTTCAGAAAACAGTGGCCTTTTATTTGCTTTTTAAAATAAATACATCAGAGTCTAATAGAAAATTTATATTAATATATCCAAGAAGAAGCCTGAACTTAGAAAATATCAAAGATATTTTAAAAGATTTTCTAGTATTGATATGTTTCTGTACCTTGGTTACGTGTCTAGCCTGATCCATGCTTCCATAATTTCAAGATGAATGCACTATATGTCATGTTTTTTGAATTTGCATTGACATATGTTCCAGCTCTTTATCAGAGGAAGATGAAAAAAGAAAGTAAACCCAGTGAAAATATCTATTCATTCTGAACATGGAACAAGTAACATTTCTTTTGTGAAATTCACCATATGCAACAAATAGAATAGAATAGAATAGAATAGAATAGAATAGAATAGAATAGAATAGAATAGAATAGAATAGAATAGAATAGAATAGAATAGAATAGAATGTTTCAGTCAGAAGGGACCTACATCGATCATCCAGTCCAACTGTCTGAGCAGTTCAGGGCTGACCAAGTTAAAGTAAGTTATTAAATGTGGAAGTTGACATGCCATATGTAGGATGGAAAAAGCCCTGTCAGAAATGGACTTGTGAAGATAATGAAGAAAACAGCCTAAATGCTGTAAAAACAGAAGTTTTTAATGTTGTTTAAACCTGTTTCAAAATGGCTTTTTTGTAAGTTTTTGCTAAGTCACTGTCTTCCCAAAATCCCCCTTGAAAACTGTTATCTTTACTCAGGAACGTGCTGGGAAGATATCTAGAAGTTTTCTTATTGGTCTTTGTTAACCCTTTCCTATTGGATGTTAACCCTTACTTGCTACTGGTGGATTCTGTAAACCCCCTGAGATTTCTAATTGGTGTTTTTCTGATCCCCCTAAAACCTATGTATACCCCAACCCATAATAAATTGCTCTCTCGCTTGTCTCTCTCCTCTGGTCTGCATGAGTCCTTGCCTGGGCTCCCTGGGACCAGGTGACAAGGGGGGCAGGGGGGGAGCATTCATTCTCCAGGTAATGGGCTCATAACCCAAACCTGGGGTGCCCCTGTTTTTCCCGATCACCGCCACAATTAAAGGCATTGTCCAAATGCCTCTTAAACACTGATAGGCTTGGGCATTTACCATCTCTCTAGGGAAGCCTGCTCCAGTGTTTGACCACCCTCATGGTGGTCAAGAAATGCTTCCTTATGTCCAGGCTAAACCTCCCCAGATGCAGCTTTTTACTGTTTCCACATATTCTGTCATTGAATCCCAGGGAGGAGAGCTCAGCTCCTTCCTCTCCAGGTCCCCTCCTCATTGAGAGCAATGAGGTCTCCTGTCAGTCTCCTTTTCTCCAAACCAGACGAGCCTGAAGTCCTCAGCTGTTTCTTACAGGACATGCCTTCCGGCCCTTGCACAAGCTTTGTGCCCCCCCTCTGTACACATTCAAGGACCTTCACACCCTTTTTAAGATGTGGGGCCCAGAACTGCAAACTGCAGATGAGCCTGTACCAATGCTCAGTACAGCGGGATAATCATTTCTGATCATCTGGTTGTGCTGTGTTTGATTCATCCCAGGATGCAATTTGCTATCCAGGATGCCAGGACACACTGTTGCCTCATACCAAATCCACTGCCGGCCAGCACTGATGGCTGCTTTCTAACCGTTCCTCTCCCAGTTTATACTAAATGAAACTTATATTTATACTTATAGAGAAAACTTTGAAGAAAATGACGTTTGAAGCAGCCAAATTATTGGCAGATTTTTAGACTCGGTGAGAGATACTAACAGGTTTGAGAACTCATAACTTGTCTAAGTGTTGATATACTAGTAAAATTTTCACAAGGAAGAATAAAAACGTTGCTCTTCTGGCCAGACACAAACAGAAGAATCCTTTTGTCATTTCAACTGATAATTGATGCTTTAAAGCAAGTTTTAAGTGATCAAATATGGAGAAAAACAACAGTATTCTTGCTAGATTGTGAAACTGGGGCACAATCAGAATTTGCTCCGTCAGCCACAGTCACAAATGTCATCTCAACTCTGTTTTCTGCTTACTTCTTCAAAGTCCCACAGCCTCACAGCAGGATGCTGGATATCCTTGTGAGCCCTGCTGAAAGTGGAGCATCTTTTGCAACGCCAGTTGTTGTCAGTCATGCTGCTAAGTGTTTGCCATGCTGGCTCATGTCCCTGAGCATAGTGTCCTGGAAAAGGAGGTTAGATTTTCATTAAGGGGTTTGTTTCAGAAATGAATATATGAAAGGAATTGCAGCTGTTAGAAAGTAGCAAGGATCTGCTGTAGCTTGATGGTTCACTCCTTACACAAACTGCTGACATATGTGTATGTAGCAAGACAAAGTGGGGAAAAGAAACTCAGGATTTTATGCAAGTTTTCTTTCAAAAACTAATTTTGGGTTATATCCAGATTATTGTTCTGTATTTTTTTTTTCTTTTTGTATTGGGAGGTTTCTCAGAGGCTTATTAAGCATCAAAAGAAACCCATAATGTTATTGAAAGCTCTGCTGACGCAAGATTGGTTAGCACTATAGGGATTCATGTCACACACACTGCAGGGAAGGAGGAGGCCATTCCTACCAGCAGAAAAGCAGAAGCATCAGAGACGTGATACAGTAATTTCTAGCTTGGACCTTTTAAGTCCTGCTTAGTCCTGCTTAGTCACTAACTTGGAGAATGATTTCAGGCAAATAATTTCAAAAGATATTAAAAATATCTAATCAGACACAGATGTCAACATTGCCCTGTTTGGAAAGGCATTTGTCAATGAAAAAGAAAAACAGAGTGAAGTTGGTAGATAGACAGTGCTGCCTGAGGATACTAAAGGACAGAATTGTCCCAGTGTGAGATGAGTAATATCTTCTGCTTTGTAAATTACTGAAGCCAGTGTGTTCACTTCTGGCAAAGGACAGTTGGCCTAAAATAATCAATAAATAGAGGTTGAATAGGAAGTCTTTTGTTATGGACACCACAGTTTTTCATGTATTTATTTAGGGAAATTCTATTAGCCAAAAGACTTTTTAAAGGACTTGTATTAAAAAAGATGTTGAGATGTTCCCGCTGAGATTATTTCTTTGTTTCTCATAAAGGATACATGAGAATTGTCCAGGTGTCCTTTAACACAAATAAAAAGAATGATGTGATTGTCGTGTCCCTTCTCCCTTTGGGAGATGATTCAGGGAACCAACTACTTGTACTGAAGAGGACGATTGTTGTGTGTGAACTGAACAGTGAGACCCTTTGACAGAATAGCCTTATTTAAAATGTTAACAATTAGTTTGACTGGAGGGATATGATGTTTTTTTGTAACATGGCTGACATGTTTCTGTTAGGTTATGTGTCAAAAAGCTGGACTGCACACACAGAAGGGAGCACAGAGAGATGGCAGCTGGCAGGGGTACCAGAATGATGGTCTTCGAGGTTATCCTGACCAGGCATCCCAAATATGCCTCAGCTATGGCCAGGGTGACACCCACCAACATGAGTCTCAGAGCACCTTGCAGATGGAGGGGGTTACTGCTATAATGGAATGTTTAAAGAAGGGAAGAAGGAAGGGAAGAGATGAATCTAGGTGATTTTGGAGAGGAGCAATTGGAGGAAAATGGAAGGACAAGAGGATCAAAGGGGCCAGTTGCTGGTAAACAAGGTTGGTACACTTGTCTGGCCATGCCCTGTTCCTGATCAACACAATCTCTGCTGTCTTTTTACCAAAATCCATTTTCTAATCCCTTTCCTAGGTAAGGGACTCAGTGTTATGGGTGGATGTGTCTGTGGTACCTGTGAAAGGGTGAATACTAGCAAAGAGCAAGCTGGACTAGCCAGTGAGTAGGTGCAATAGCCAAGGAGCAAGTTGTGCCTCTCAGCGTGAGACCAAGGGGGAGATCAGCACTGAAGACCACGGGGAGTCCCAGCCGTCTGTGCATATTGTGTGTCTGTGAGTGAGGGGGCTCTGCATTAGCAGCTGGAGTGGGGCTGTGAACTGTATTGCCAGCAACTGAGGACCCTGGGATCTTGGGGCAGCTAATGGGCAGACTGAACATCTGATCCCAGCTGCTGGAGGGACCCACATTGTACAGATGTATATATAAGTTTCACACCTTCATCCTGCTCAGACAGAGAGGGGAACAGGATGAGGCTGTTGTTGGTGTTTGTGTGCATACTCTGTATGTCCACAGTACTAGGAATATATTCTCAGCCTTGCTGCTGGTTGGACCTGGGGGCATGGATTTGCAGCAGCCTCACTTCTGTCAGGCTACTGAGTTTGCCTCCCATCCCCACTCCAGTTTCCTATTCATCATTTATTCTGTCATTTGATCAAACCATTTTTATATTTCAGTCACAGAACAATGAACAATCACATCACATTGGTGACAGAACTGCTTCAGGGACTGTGTTGCCAATTTCACATTTGCACTCTGGCAAAGGGGTGCTGTATTACACATTACTTATGTGAGAATGACATAGGTAAAAAGAATTGGAAACATGCCCTATAAGAAGTGTGTTTACTACTTTCTGTGCCTAACAAGCTCTGCTTCCAGTCTTATCATCTTCTGCTATCAAATCAAGCTTTACAAATTAACTCAGGTAAGGCAGTATAGACCTAGAGGGCTGTCCATTACTTTCTTAAATTTGACTACCACTTCCTGTAAACTGTCTGGTCTGTCTGCTGGAAATCTGCAACAATGGTCTGAACCTGTTAAGGTGTAGTTACTAGTAACATGCTGTAAATGTTTATCAGCCAAATACCATCAAGGTGGTAATTTAGATACTAGAAGAGGTATGCTTTCTTATGCCTTCAGGATAAGAACTTTTGATGCCTTGATCTCCCTAACACTGCAGTGCAATTCCTTAACTATAGTCTTATATTTCTCCACAAATAAACTACTTCACATTTTTATAAGAATGCATTACTGTTTTGTAGTAATTTTCATTGTCATATATTAGTGTTGTAGGTAGCAGGCTTCCGTACTTAGAAGGACATTCACTTTCTTCCACAAGTGCACAATCATCAGATGATCAGAAACTCATCCCTTTTTTTCTGGTAGTATAGAACAAAACTCTGTTGAATATTTTGCCTCATATTATTTTTAGATGAAGTAAGCAGCTCCAGAAGAGCTCAGGTACCCCTGGAGGGTGGGCAGTCATCACTGATGACTGTGTTGGAAAAAGACGACAGAGATTCCATCAGGTATTTCGGAGATATTAGTAAGGGATGATGCACATTGAAATTAGTTACATGACATTCACGTGGAACTATGCACTTTAGGAAGCTTCTGTTATCTTGAAGAGAGGCAGGAGACAAAAGCCCACATAATCTTCTTACAGTCATTCTAATAGCCCTGAAAATGCAGAAGATGCCAGACGGTATCACCGTTTCCATGGTTGGTATGAAAGGGAAGGTTTCAGTTTGTCAAACGTTTATCCTAGGAGATGGTTGGATTATAAATACTGCAGCTTACTTCTTACAGAAAAAAAAAAAGGTGATAATCTTCTCAACTGGAGATTAGCTGGAGCAACTACGAGACTATTAACACAAAAATAAAAAAGGAAACTTAATAAGAATGCAAATGCAGTATAAACACAAACTCAGGTTGTTGTGATCAAGGTCAACAGATGTGGAAAGAATATATTTTTCAATTGCTATGTGATGCTGCTTGAAGACCGTGAGCAGGAGGAACTGAGAATTCTCATTGATTAGAAAAAATTTGATACAACTGGTATTCCTAAAAGCTGATGAGTTGATTTGTACAATTAGAACCTTAAAATCACTGGTTATTACCCACTTTAGGAGAACAAAATAATCAAAAGAGTTAACAGGGTATACTGAAAAAACATTACCATGCTAACTATCACGGTCCAGAAGACTAAAGAAAAATACATTATTGTCAGTTAATGCTGTAATCTTTGGAGACGTATTAGAGATCTCATACAGGACTTATAAAAGCCTCATTTAGTTTTTTTAAACATTATAGACGTTCTCTAACATGAAAGATTGTGCTATCAGTTGTTTCTCTATTCTGCTTGCCATTATAGCAGGTAAAGATGAATTAATCAAGACTGAATCAAGACTAGTCATTATGATTATATACAGTGTGGCAAACAAATGAGCCAGAAGTTGGACTCGATGAACCTTGTGGGTCCCTTTTAGGTCAGGATATTCTATTATTCTAGGATTGTTTTCCATTAATTAGAAATAACTGATCAACATTTACTATTTAATCCCATAGTGGAGGCAAACCCCCTCGCTGGTAAAGTGAAAGTTAGAAATAAATCACATTATGAACACATGAAATAATAAATAGATACCAAAACCTGCCTGCTGGAATTGTAAAAAAGAAGCTGGAGGAAGCTAACAACATTGGGAAAAGATCTATGATAGCTGTGCTAATATTAATAGAGTAATTTTTTAAGGATATGGAAAAACATTCAAGCAATATGAATGCACTGCATTGCTCACTGGTGATTGTCACTGAATATTTCTCTCCTGCATTTTTCAAAAAGTCCAATAAGGGGCTTGTTTCACAGGAGGGCTATATAGTATTTTCCAGTATTAACTAAGGAGATTGTAGCATATGCTGTGACGGACAATGCAGAATTCAACAGATCTGGATGGAATTCCAGAAGATATGATTGAAGTAATGTCTGACCAGCTGATGTGCATTCTCAAGAAATCTTGGAATAATGGATACATTCCAGATGACTAAGCAGATGGATATTTTGTGACATGACTAAATAAGAGATTTCATCCTTGAAAGAAAAATTAATAAAGAGGTTCTTTAATAGTAAATTATTTAAAAATTAAGTAGTGCCCATCACTTTGGATTTATTGCAACTAAGTCATGTCAAATAAACCTGATTTCATTCCTTACAGATTTGAATGTTAAAAAAACAAATTGCTTGGATGTAATATACTTTTATTTTTATAAATCATTTGACTGTATCTTGCATCCTATCTTGATTACAGAATCGGCACTATACAATATCGTTGAAGTATACATTTAGTGAACTAATGAACTGGCTAATGAATAAGCTATGAACATCTAGTTATCAACAGGAAATCAAACCCTGTGAGGTGTTGTGCAAGGGCTGAGAGTGGGCCTGACAGTATGGGATATTTTCATCACTCCTCTGAAACTGACAATTTGTCAGTGTTAAATAATGAAAGCTTAGAAGCATACTATATGGCTTAAATTTCTTGGTAAGATACATTCCATCAAACAAAATATATTTAAATGCAACCAATCATGAAAGCTAGAAGTACATAAGACACTTATAATTCAAATTACATACAGTTAAAACAATACATACACAAACTTTCAAGTATCTACCCCTTTCTGTGATATTATACTCAACCTTTTACTGTCCTTCTGGGTCTTACAGCCAGTTATCAGCTTCAGAAGTCCCTCACTGAGAGGAGTATGATGATAGTGAAGTCTTCTGCCTCACTCTAGGATTCACTTGGTGTCATTTTTATGTGTTTGCTAAAGCAGCCTCCCCCTGGCGCTTTCTCCATTGGTCTTCAAGGCAATGCTACATCCAGATGCACAGTATTTGATGTAATTTACATGTCTTGGACACTTCTTCTTTGCTGTCACACATAAAACTGGTTTTGCTCAGCTCTGAAGGCTGCATTACTTTGAAAACCAGTAAGTGATAACTATTGTGACTTATTGTCAAGTGGTCACTGGTGTCTTCTATGCCTGCCAGTTCAAGACTTCTACTACCATCACCTGTCCACGCTCCTCTAGGCAGCATTTCACACTAGAGTCATAGGTAAGTTGTTGCACAAGCATAATGTGTTCTTACAATTTATTAGCTGCAAAATATATATAATAATAGAAGCCATTTGTAGGCTTGTACGAAGCTCAGTAAAAACTAAAAGAAACTATGTAGTAGTGACCTGGTCATTGAGTAATTTCAGTTACATGCTAAAACAAATCTCCAGGCAGGCCAGGACTAGTCTACACAAAGCTTGACCCATCCCGATGCCTGTGTTATTAACCCTAAGCCTGTGGTCTGTTGCAAGCAATGTTACAAATCCTTGCTGGGCTACAATATTGTGCTGGAAATTACAAGGGAAAACTACTTACAATTCAATATTAGGGTTTTTATTCAGATAGACTTGGGGTTACTCAGCCTGGAGAAGAGAAGGCTCCAGGGAGACTTATAGCAACCTTCCAGTGCCTAAAGGGGAGGCCTACAAGAGAAATTTACTGTGAGGATGGTGAGACACTGGAAAGGGCTGCCCAGAGAAGTAATGGATATCCCATCCCTGGAAGCACTCAAGGCCGGGTTGGATGGGGATAGCAAAAATCTGGTCTAGTGGAAATTATCCCTGCTCATGACAGGGAGGCTGGAACTGGATGATCTTTAAGGTCTCTTCCAACCTGAACTATTCTAACATGATTTCATGTTTCATACTAGGTTCTGTTTGACTGAGTCTAGTAATGGTAATTTTAAAAGTAATTTAATGGAGAGGTTTTCTTCTTGATAAATTGAGATATTGCTGCCTTTTGTCTTGGAATGCTTTCTTCTGTAAAAAAGCAAGCAAGCAAACAAACAAAAAAACCCCGTCTTTTTGAATACATTGTTTAATATCTCCATGGCAACATTAAAAACTCTCTGTTTAGTTTAGAAAAACAGAAAAAACCCACAATATTGTTACCTAATGACTTGGCTCGAGTCAGTATAGCATAATTTTAAAAGCATCTAAAGAGAAATTTACCATGAAATGTCTTCAAATCAGTTGTCAGTGATTACATGGGTGTAACTGAAACAGGTAAGTTCCAAACATCAACTTTTGACTCTTAACAGTGGTCTGTGTTTGTGTGCAGTCAAGGTGTTGGGTTTGACCGTTAGTTCCCTAGTTCTTCGGGGTGTAGTAGCCACAGCCGTCACAGTTTTTATTCTGCAGTATCTTGGTACATGAGAAATAGTTAAAAACTTACAGGTTTTAGTGGTGGAATAACGGTAAATGTTCCTTAATTCTGGATGTCATTTTCCCTTCTGGTGTCAGTTGAGTGAATTTGACTTATTTCAAGAACCTCTGTGTGAAAAGGCAGTACATCAGTTATTGTTATTAAACTGTATAACTGATACAATCCCTTCTAAAAGCTGATTTAGTACTGGCATCTTTTGGAGGATCAGGCACACCTACTTCTCTCCGAGTAGTAACAAACCGAGCTTTCAGCAGCAGTTCGAGGAGTGTAATAACCATTAAGAACTATACTTAGACATTATCCAGCAGTGTAAAACAAGTGGTAAAACTATGTGCTGGTTTTGACCGGGGTACAGTTAATTTTCTTCATAATAGCTTGTATGTGGCTGTGTTTTGGATTTGTGCTGGAAACAGTGTTGATAACACAGGGATGTTTTGATTGCAGCTGAGCAGCTCCTGCACAGCATCAAGGCTTTTTCTGCGTTGCACCCCACCCCACCAGCAAAGGGGCTCGGGGTGCATGAGAAGCTGAGAGGGGACACAACTGGGGCAGCTGACCTCAGCTGACCCCAGGGATATTCCGTAACATGTGGCATCATGCTCAGTATATAAAGCTGGAGGAAGAAGAAAAGGTGGGACATGCAGGGTGATGGTGTTTGCCTTCCCAATTCACCAGCAGACATGATGGAGCCCTGCTTTCCTGGGGCTGACTGAAGACCTGCCTGCCCACAGGAAGTTGTGAATTAATTCCTTCTTTTGCTTTGTTTGTGTGTGTGGCTTGTTTTACCTGTTAATCTGCCTTTATCCTAACCCATGAGTTTTCTCACTTTTAATCATCGAGTTTTCTCCTTGTTTCCACTGGTGGGGGAGTGACTAAGAGGCTGCATGGTACTTAGTTGCTGGCTGGGATTGAAGCACAACAACTACTCCAATTAAATAAATAAATAAATAAAAACAAAAAAAACCAAAACAAAAAAA
>VXAY01002809.1:636379-678037 GCA_013399855.1 Oxyruncus cristatus
AAAAAAAAAAAAACAAACCAAAAAAAACCAAAACCAAACAAAAAAAACCACACACACACAAACGAACCAACCAAACAAAACCCCAAGCTCCCCATGAGATTTCGTTAAAGTATGTATTGAGAAATTAAAGAAAACAACAACAAAAGTCAGATTTAACATTCTTTTTCTGTTCATCCATCTGTCTTGAAAGAAGAAATATGCTTTTGGTTTTATCATGCATTCAGACTCTATGCATCTAATTTTTTACAGCTTGCTTTATTGACTACAGAACAAGAAAAAACTAGTAAAATCCCCATTTTCTTGCTGTGTTTTTCTGAAGAATAAGGTCATTGAGCTGAGATGCCATCCCTATCAGTCTTTAAATGTCTCTGAATATTCTATTCAGAGGTTTTAACTGTTTTGTTTATCCCAAACCCCTGTAATATGATAAATCAGACTGTGGAAATTTTGTCCTATCATTCAGAAACATTTTCTTTAGTGTATGTATAAAATGCTCATCAATCGATACCATTCATTCTCTCTTTTTTTTCTGTTGGCAAATCACTTCTTTTTCTAAAGCTCACATTCTGTTTCATTGGTATTAATCCGAGATATCCAGGGACAAATTTCTCTCTATCTGTTGCCATAGTCGTGGGGATTAAATCTCTGTATATATTTTCACATTCAGTAGCAGCATTGTCATCATTAGAATCCCAGATCTTCATCATGAGACTTTTTGTTTTAACTGATACAGATGTTCATTATCCTTGCTTTGTTTCTGTCATAGTGTGCCGCCTCATTTTCCTGCACCACAACCGAACTGTCAGCATAAACTTTTAAACACGACAGAACTCAATGTAGCAATATCCATGAAAATGATTGTTGACATTTAAGTAACAAAACACCTTACTGTATACTGGTACTTGTCAGTCAGAAGGACTGGAAGATTATCATCACCTTCAGTTACATATTCTCGCTGCTGACTCCACACCGTGATTTTTGAAATCCAGCATAATTTAGAAATCAGCAGGTTCTGACTTTTGCCATCACTGATGCAGTAGATCAGTTTAACTAACATAATTGACTTTAACCAAATGACCACCTACTGCCACTGAGGAATAGAAGTGCAAATTTAGCACTATTGATTTTTGCCAGGTCATATCAGTGATTATTTGGCTCAACTTTTCCAGCTTCCCAAACACAAACTATGCTATTTGATTTGCTTCATTATAAATGTAATAAGCATTCCTGAGGTGATCAGCTAATCAGTGCGGGTATCTATGCTCATCAGGTCATAAAACTCATTAATAGATACATTTAGCTTCCTATTGCTGTTGACAGGATTGACTGTTTCTGGTGCCTCATTTAGCTAAACACTGATCTACAGATCACATATAAAAATGAAAATAAATATGTTGCTTCATATTTAAGAACAGGGATGTCGACAATTTACTCTTGAGTTCCATAAGATAAATTCAAATTTCTGTGTTTTAATTGTTTTAAATAGCCTTTTATTTTTACTTCTGAAGAATAAGTGGGATCACGCTATCATGTTTTTTATACAGTTTCTAGTATGAAATGGAGTTATTTTTCACTGCACTGCAGTTTGTCTTTCAGACACTGGCACTGAAGTGCCTACTCATTCGCTTTCTCTCAGCCTCAGGAATGTGTGAAGACTTGGTAGTATTACTGGAAAGACTGGCAAAATAAAGGTAGCAGTATCCTGAATTGAGTATACCTGGCACCCTCCTGCAAAGGGCAAAATTCTCCCACTCCCACTCTCATCTCGGGAGTCTAAGCAGTCCATTTGCAACTGTCCTGTTGAAATTTCTACTTATGTAAAGTCATTGTATTCTATCATGGATGGATCTTTACTAATACTTAAAAAAGATGAGGGCACTGAACTCACTCTTTGTGGTAGGAATATTAAAAGCACAAGGCAAGACATTACAAAAGTGTGCTTCTAAGTTTCAAACCCTCCCAGGCTGGATATTTGGATAACTGA
Source organism: Oxyruncus cristatus (assembly GCA_013399855.1). Lineage (NCBI taxonomy): Eukaryota > Metazoa > Chordata > Aves > Passeriformes > Cotingidae > Oxyruncus > Oxyruncus cristatus. The sequence continues at coordinate 638,364 of VXAY01002809.1, forward strand.
ATAGTGCCATGTGCGCAGAGGAAAGTCAGTTTTCCTTTCTGATTTAGCAAAAGTTTCTGGGCATAAAGAAGGTACTTTACTATTCAGAACAAGAAATACACTTGTTTTAATTGCTCTCTAAGTGTCTGAACAAACCAATGGAAAGAAAAAAAAAAAGAAAAAAGATTCAATTAGCACTGCTCTGGTGTGTTTCATGCTTAAAAGGGTACAATGCTTTTTTATGTTATTGTTGTTTTCACAGAAATAAAAGTCAGCCTAAGAGTTGAGTTGAAAGGTGTAACTGCTGAGCAATTAATATTGGCTGTACCTGTGCTATCTTCTTTAGGCTTGCCAGGCATCCCATTGTTTTTTACTCCATCGAAATAATATCTTCTGGCAAGCCTGCTTTGTCTGCATCACTCCTACCTGCTTTTACCTCTCAGCGTCGACACTTACATCCTGGGCACTGCCTTGAGAGGTGGCTTCATGCTGTGTCTTTTGGGTTGTACCCCTGCAAGCTTGTGCTTTAGAATGTGCTCTTACAGACAGCAACGAGGACTCCTGGTACCTGGTGTAGCTGTGGATGCCTTTGTGGGCCAGGGTTTGCCTGAGGCTTATATGCTTTTCTGCAATTGAGCTGGACTTACCCAGAACACAGGTGATCAGAGATGTTCAGCATAGAAAGTCCCTTACGTAGATTTTATAAGACTACACTTTTTTTTCCTTCCTGCACTGGGATTTGTTCTTTTTTTAGATACAGGGACATAACACCTTCTACAGGTTAGTACTGTAGCCTAAATGGGTTAGGATTTTAAAAAAACATCTGATCAAACTGCCTTACAGCATTTTAGTTTTCTTTCTTGGATTGCTTGTGTCAGGCTTTATGGATTGCCAGTGTTACAAATAAATTCCCCATGGATTTTAGTGTATATTCCTCACTCAAAGTTTTATTTATATATCTTCTTTCATATTTTTTTAGCTATGATGCCTGTGTATTTGTTTTTAGAGAACTTAAAATGCATCTATTTACAAAAGGTTACAGAAAAGTTGGGGCAATATGGCATTTCTGTCACCATCTTGTGTGACTCATGTCTGAGCCTGAAAAAATCTGGTGTTTTTTGGCTCTCTAGACAACATTCTGCTGATTCTGAAGGAACTTCTATATGTAAATTAAAAGTTACATATTAATACAGCTAATATGTAAATACAGCTTATGCTGACTGCTATGCGACACTAATAAATACACTTTAAATAATTTTCAGTTTCTCTTGAACATGTTCAACATTTCAAATTATTTGTTTCTATTAGAATAACATTTGTGTACATGTTCCTTTAATTTTAGAGAGTTTTTATGTCAGGAAAATGTTAAAAATTATTACCAGAGTTGTTTACAGAACAATGACAACAACAACATATTGTGGTTCCCATTTTTCCTCTACTGTCTGTTGTTTTTTGTTTCATCCCACATCTTCTGCAGAAATTTCCTTTTCTTCAGATGCATGAAACCCAAAATTAGATGTCTGCGCAGAAACTTTTCTTTGAGAAAGTAGGGGAAGCACTGAAAAATGGCCTTTTTTCTCTGTTTTATTCCAGATTGATTGCTATTTTCACTTACAAGGCAAAAAAAAAAAAAAAATCTTAGTTTAAACTTCAAATCTTCTGGTCAGACTGACATATTAGTATCTTCATGTCATTTTGTCTTTGCTCTCATGATCCAAGCTCTCCCAGGTCTTTAGGGACTGAAGAGTTATAGTCAATAGAATCTAAATAACAAAAAATTACTTTTAGAAATGGTTCAAACTAATTTTCTCTACCTAGCAATATTTCAATTTCAAGCATAATAGAGGAGACTAGAGGCAAGACTGGAGGCCCATGGCTCTGCATGTCACTGGAATGTGAAGATTTTGCTTTTGCAATGGAATAAAATTGATGATGTAAGATATAAAACATTAAAAAGAATGTCTTTAAAGATTAAAGCTTCTTGCAAACGTAAAACTAAACTGGGTCCTGGCACTATATGCTAAGAAAGCAGAATTTTTATATTTGGGAAAAGTAGTTTGGTCACAGAGGAATTAATCCGTGACTGTAAATGACAAACTGATACAGTTTTTTCCATACCTTTTTTGCGGACATTATCAACACACACACCCCCCCCATCCACCCACCCACACACACACACACACACTTTAACAGGTGCTGAAACTGTTTTTCGTATTTACTTTTGTTGAACACTAATACTGAATATGAAGTGAAGGATTCATCCAGTTATTTTGAAGGAATATCTATGTATTCTTACATCTCCCTGAAGTAGCAATGAACTTGCTCAAAATTCAGTGATATTGAACAATTCAGAATAACCATGAATGATTATCTCTGTTTCCAACTTGGAGAAGATGAGCTGTCAAAACAAAGAGTGCTGCTTCTGTGCAGTCTCTGGCCTGCAGCATTCCTGATGTCTATCCAGAATACTGGCAGGTGATGGGAGGCACTGATTGCTTGTTTCTTGATTAGCTTGCTTACAGAAGATTAGGTGCTGACAGCATTTGATGAAGTTGCTAGTGTCTGTTAAAGATTTATTTAGTCCTAGACAGACTCCTGCATGTTTTAGGATGAGTGATCAATTTTCTGTCAAAGGAGGTGTTGGTCATCTGCCTAGAGTGAGGCTCAACTCTTCATTCTCATATTACTCTGGAAGATTACTGCATTATAAGGGCTGTTCTTGGCAATTTCTGTGATTGTCAGTTTGAATAAGCTGGATATGTGCGAAGGGGGTACAGTTTCTCATCCCACACTCATATTTTTCTTTTTATCGGACAGTTATATACCTGTGTTATTTATTTCAATTTGTGAATCTCAGGGTGAGATTTAACAGTCATATTAACATAGTTAAAGAATACTGACAGTATTTCACTGAAGTGTTCATGGTTTCAACCTTCCTTCCTCAATGTGATGCAGAATTGGTCATTGTTGCCTATTCACAGGAATAACAGTTCAAAGAGAATATGCATACTGAAGGTACAGACTATTTTCCAGTATTATAATCTCTCCATCATTTAATTTTTATCAGACTCTTTAGCAATGCTATGTGACAATGTATTTCTTGAAAGGTGATTTAGTATTTACTTGAAATTATGAACATTGCCGGTAGCATATCTAGTAATTTGTGCGCAGAGTGGGCTTGGGTAAACCTCAGGTTTAAAGATACCAAGTTGGCTCCATATATGACAAGCATACCAAAAAAAAAAACATATTAGCTCAGTATGAGGCTGACCAGTTCTAAAGAAGGATATACATGTTTTCAGGACACTACCTGCTCTGTTTTCAGAAGTTATCAAGGGTACTGACAATTCCTGTTTTGCAGTATGTCTTAAATATGATTGCAAGTTTGGATAGAAGCAGCAGCTGAGGACCATCATGTGACTGGTACTCAACTATATGGGACATTGTGTCCACATAATGCATTTGGCATTACAAGCAATCAGCTTGGAGTTAAGAATTGGCTTAGGTATGTTTTTGACTGAAGAACTAGACAAATAAATGCTCATGAGTCATTTCAGCATTTTATCATTTCATCATGTGAATTTTCATGCTTTCCTCATTAGAAAGAACAGTCAGAGCACTAGCTCAGTGATTTAGCTGGAACTCACTGAATTTTTCTTTCACTGCTGATGAATTCCACGCAATATTTGTACTCTCTGCTATCTTCATGATAATGGAAAGGAAAGCCTCTCTTTTCCTCAGTATATAACTTCCATGGACTGTATAAGTCATTATAATAAGAAGTCGCAAGCTGCTTGTTTACATCTACTGTGGATGACAACTGCAGATCTGACAAAACACTGACACATTAGGTTGTGTAACACTGGTTAAAGGTCTGGCAGAACTTTTCTGTCCAGATAGAGGAGAACCTTTTCTGGATACTTTGTGTCTGTCATTGAGACCATAGAGAATGTTTGGTGGGATCAAGAAACTTGAGCTCACAGAGATCCAAAGAATTGTTATCTAGAATTATAGAATTGCCAGATTCGTAAATGCCCTGCTTTTCACTGACATTGTTCTTATGTGTAAATTTATGTATAAGCCTTTCCTGTTTTTGCTTTTCCCCTCAAAAAAGGAGCTATAGTTGTGTAGGGAAATTGAACCTATATTACATTGCAAGTATTGGCTTATTGCATTCCTCATATAGGGAGTATCAGAGACTAAGCTTCTACTTTCCAGCCTCTGTAAACTCTGAGTGTTCATACCTAGATTGTTGCATACTGACAACTTGTAGCAGGACTGGGTTGTTGCATGCTGGGGACAAGATCCAGCAAACAGCTTCATCCAATATGATTAAAGGCAGTGATACTTTCTTCCATATTACTAGAAAGTATTTTGTTAGTATGCAGGTAACCATCTATGGGTTGCAAATGCTATTTTTCCCTTTTCCACCCTGACCTACATCAACCACCTCTACCTGTTTTTCATTTCCAAGTGTTTTAGCCACTTTTGCTGATACTCTACAGTTGAGTCTCTAACACCTGTAGGTATCTCTATTTTTCTCAGTGATAGAATAAGCTATGTCACTTTGTTCTCCTTGTCTCTCTGCACTGCAGTGCTGCAGTGAGCTGACACACAGTACAGCGTTAAGATTTTCAGAGCTGCCTTGACAGGAAGATCGGATTTAAAGTGTAGACTTGTGCTTCAGTAACTGTGTGTCACATGCCCGCAGCAGGCATACAGGCCAGAGGCAATTCAAATGCAACCTAAATGTGGAGGCCAGAGATGCTAATAACTCTGTATATCAACCCACAGAAGCTTTGAAAATGCAAAACTAAGTCTCTGAACAGATAATCATAGGAGATTTTTCTGAGTTTGTACTTATAATGTTCAAAAGCAAGTAGCTGGTGTAACAAGTATAAAAGCCACTCCCCAAGCTGCTTTTGGAATTAATCAGTGCTGTTTCAGTTCAGGTAACATTTACTCATTTAAAATTTATGTTGCACCTGTCATTTTTATTGGGAATTTTATTTTAGTTTAGTTCACATGATTTATGACTTCTTTGATTTTTCCTTTTCAGACAAACCTGTTTACACAAAAATTATGAATGTAGAGAAACTGATATGATTCCTCTGGAAATGATAAAACTATCTGTGCAGCATATAAGACAAATGTATTGCCCAGCTTTTTTATTTATTTATATGTTATTTAAGTCTTGTTTATTTTAATCATGTGGTGGCAATCATCTATCTATAAAAAAGTGTTAGCACTATTTCACTATAAAGATGTTCTCAATCAATAGAACTTCCTTAATTATTCTCTCTGTAGACTTCTATTCCCATTTAGTTTATGATTTTAAAGTAGAAATTAATTTTGTATGTTTTTTTACCCACTTCATTCAGATAATATGTAATTCTATTTTACTTTGTCTGACCTTGACTTCAGTATACCTGTCTATGCAGGGAGTAGACGTCACAGCTGCTCCTGTCAATATTTCCTTTGTGCAGGTGAAATAATGTGGTTGCTATCCCAGCGACTGAGTGGCCCTGCAGTGCCAAGACACTGGATTTGAGAGTCGCTGACTAATTGGATAGTCATGTAAATAATTGATATTCTTTGTTCCATAGCTGAGCCCTGCTTCCAAAAACCATTTTGAAAGCATAAAACTAGAATGGGAATCTGTTAATTTTAAACCATCACATTATTTGGATAAATAAAGTGGGGTTTACATGAAACCCTGAAATATTATGATCAGTTTTCTGGACACCATGATTCAGGAAATCTGTTGGCTAACAGAAGATTCTCAAGCAAAGTGCAGTAAAACTGAGAAGACGATGACAACTGACACAAGTAATGACTAACAAGTTGCATATTTGTATTAGGAGTGCCACTTTGAAAACTTTCTTCTCAAATTTAAGCTCCTGAAAGAAGCAGGTCCTGAAAATCTGTTCTGTACAGATTTTCTTTTTTCTTTTTTTTTTTTTTTTCTTAGTGAAAGCCCTGCAAGTTGAGGATTTCCAGAAGTAGGTTCCAAATGTATCCCTTTCTTTTCAAATGTTGTTAATTTCAATTTAATTTTCTCTGTATGTGAAAGAGAAATAGATCTGTTCAGATGCTAACCAGCCAAAATAAAAATGCCCTCTAGTTTTGCTGTGACCAATTAATTATGTGCATGCCATATGCTAAAGAGCTATGCTTCAGCAGTTCAATAACATGGTTTTCATATGTATAACAGTTGTTTTATGCTTTAAATTAGAACTGTTTCAATAAAGAGGATTTTTTTTTTTTTTTTTTGCATTGGACTAGAATTTGTGTGTTGGAAATACAATGCAAGATTATGGAAACTTCATTATGGTTAAAAAATAAGGTAATTTTTTTTTAACTATTTAGTGCTTGCATGTGAAATATATCTCCACATTTTACATCTTGAAAGCACTGAGATAGAAACAGATATAGTTGTAGATTTGGATATATGATTTTCTAGTCAGTTTAGTTGTATACAAGTTAAAGCACTTTGTCATTTGCTTATTGTCTACAAAGTTTTATCTTGTGGGAAGAAATTTCATTGGCCTGGTTTACCTTTTTCTGAAAAAAGACATAAACAAAATAGAGGATAAAAGTATATGGTTTCTCTAGGAACGCAGTGTGTGTTTAGAGAAAATTCTATAGTAAGGTGGATTGCATGAATAGATCCTTAATATCCAAGATAGATGATGTATACTGAAAGAAATGCATCTTTACTGGTCTTAGCACTGCTTCATTCGCTGCATGCTGACGGATCAATGTATGATTGTGGCATTAAACCTGAAGAAGAAAACATGTTTTCACACCTGAGAGGTTGCATCTGAATGCAAATGTCCCACAAGAAAAAATATTGATTAACTTTAGCCTCTCAGACTGAAGAAATTAATTATATAATTTGAAAGTGTAATATATTTATGTTTAGTTTAGACTATTTTCCTACAGTTTACCCTAAAATTTAGATGGCATATGGTGAAAAAATTTTCTTGGAAGAAATGTTCACAAAATCATGGAATGTGGAGGTCATCTGATCCAACACCCTTCATCAAGCACGATCACCTAGAACCTGTTGCCCAGGATCATGTCAAGATGGCTTTTGAATACTCCCAAGGAGGGAGACTCCACCTTTCTGGACAAACTGTACCAGTGCTTAGTCACCCTCACAGTAAAAAAGTGTTTGCTGATATTCAGAGGGGACCTCCTGTGTTTCACTTGGTGCTCATTACCTCTTGTCCTGTCACCAGGCACCAATTTCAGAGCCTGACTGTCTTCTTTGGGTATTTTTAAGATTCCCCCTGAGCCCTCTTCATTCTAGGCTAAACAATCCCAGCTCTCAGCCTTTCTTTGCATGAGAGATGCTCTGGTCCCTTCATCGTCATCTTGGCCCTTTGCTGGACCCTCTTCATTAGCTCTTAAGTATTTTTGTCTTTCACTGTATCTATCGAATTCTGTTATTTTATTCAGGGAGTGTTTCTTCCATGTTGCAGAAGGTTGCAATGAGCTCTTGTATCTATTTTTTTTTTTTTTTTACCATTCAAATACAGAAAGAAGCAGGCAGAAAAAAAAAAAGTATTTTCCTGGTGCTCCTATATTGATGGTTAGGCCATGTTTTTTCTGCTTCTCTGTCAACTTACATACTATAGTCTGGTCTGTGTACTGTTCCTTTGAGCACAGGATTTACCAACAGATAGGGACATGAAACTACCCTTGCATTCTTCCCTCAGATATATCAGTATGAATCCTGGACTAATATGGGCTCTGTGGGACTATGGCAGTCCATTTACTTTAGATAGAAATTGGTATAAATTTTCATTGGCTGTATATTTACCTTATGCAAGACTCTGTGGTGTTTTAGTTGTAATCTCCCATATTAAAAAAACCCCACACACAACGTTTAAAGATATATAATATTTACATATGAGGATATTTTACAAGTGATTTTGACAAATTAAAATCAATCCACCAGCCTATTCTAATCATTTGTCCTAAAAATGCTAATAAATGTCTCTACAAATACAAAAATTTACAGAAATAAATGACTAAGGGGAATCTTAAGGAAGGAAACTTATTTTTAAGAGAAGAAGAAAGCACCAGTAAATATATTTCTTAAATCAAATATTAAAGTTGAAGTTATTATAGGACCAAGCAAGCAAATATGCTTATGATTTTGGTTAGCAGGCTGTTCTCTGCTGCTGCTGCAATTTTCATAACTTTTTGCTGCTAGCAAAAGAATTATGAGACTACTGTCCATTCACCACATTAATGATCATAATTTTGAGCAAGAACTGAACATGTGCCACATGATGAAGTTTGTGCTTCCTAGATATCTTTATCAGAGAATGCACATGGCTTCTCCCTCCCTTCCCTCTGTTGAAACCCACTACAGTTTTGACAGGGAAGTGAAACACAGTGTTCAATGAATGCATCCCACACCCTAGGTATTATCTGAGACAGCCCTGGCAGGACTGCAGTTTATCATTCTTACATGGCATGAAGCTGGTAAAATACCAGCTTCAGAGTCTCCCTTTATTTTCTTTCCACTCCTCCCCAATAGCACATTCTTTGTGTGGCTTTGTCTTGACCTTGGACTATGCTTAAGGTGTAGGATACACTCAAGGCACTGGATCAACGTTCTGAACTTCTCCCACACACAAATAGTCCATTCACCAGGCAGAGTCTGTGTGGGTTCAGACAGGAAGAAGAGCTGGCAGTACACTGAGGTACAGCTGGTGTACCTGGCTACCCTTCAGGGAAAACACAGGACACTGGATTCTTTTTGTGGGACAGGCTCTGGGTCAGTAAAGAGCAGGACAATTTGTGGGGTCAAGTGAAGAACCTTCTATAAAAGTTCCTTAGGACTTTAGAGTGAGCAACACCTTACACACCTACTACCTGCAGATCCAGGCACACACCACTGGAGGAATATCCCACAGTTGAGAATCTGGGCAGGACTTTGCCTTTAAACCTGTGCTTCCACATCACTCAGTATGCCTTCAAATGTTCTACAGCTGTTAGTCCAAAACATGCAAGTGTTCTCCAAGCCCCATGAATATCTTCCAGTGTCGTATTTTGGGTCTGCTAGAACATTCCTGATGACCGTGGACACATGTTTTTAAGAAACTGATTTTGCCCTTGGGTCCTGCTGATGCTTAAATGCCTACACAGATTAAATCCACATTCACTATAATGGGGGCATAGGCATTTACTTCACAGGTCAACACCTGCTTTGGATACGGTTCAGTTGAATCAAGTACTTTTCATATTGCAAGAAATTTGGTTCATTTTTGCCCTCCATTCAGCTTGACTCTGGATTTGCCAGGCTTATTTAGTATCATGTAAACATTGCAGTTGAAAAGCTTTTTGTCAGTTACTCAGTATTCTTTCAAAAGTCGTGATGATCTTACTAAGTAAAGCTAATAACCTATTGGGAAGTAGTAAACACATCTCTTTTTTTAGAGGGAAGAAACTGCATAATGGGGCTCATACATGTTTATCATGGAACTATGTTTTTTTTCTTGTATTATCCATTTGGAAGTGTATCAAACTATAATTACCACCTGGGAAGGAAAGTTTTGATTTTTATCACTCCTAACTAGCTGAGCAGAATTTGAATAATTACAGTAATGTTTCCCTCATTTAACTACCTTTAGGAAAAATTATGTGTGATTATCTTATTTCATATAGGGGTCTAACCTTAAGAAATCATTGATATAACACCACTACAATAACAAAAATAAACCTTAATTTTTAATCAATTTTTCTACCTGTCAGTAATAGTTTCTTTTTTTCCCTAAAAATATCAATTTCTTCAGTATAAGATCAATACTGAGAATAAATGCTTAGTTTACAACTAAGATTACTACAATAAATACCACTGTAATTTTTGTCTTGATTCTCTCTATGTTCCTCACTTCCTTTATTATCTTACAATAGTGAACCTCTAATGTTCCTTGATTTCATCTCCCCTTTCTTGTCTAGATCTGTGTTTCTGAGAGATCAGGAAAACACACCAATTATTTGTGGTAATGTATCCCACCCAGGGCATGTTCCCCTCCATTTCACCTTAAAGGTGATTTTCCTAGGGCGGCTTCAGTGGATTTACCACAGCTTTGAAGTTCAAAATACGGAAAACATTAAGTCCAGCAGAGGAAGGGGGAAGTGAACAGGCTTCTAACCAATAAGAAAAAAATGTAGGAATAACTCTTTGTTTACTTTTTTGCAGACTAACGTTTCAGTAATATGACAGTTTATTGTCTCCTGGTTACTGCTGAGCATCCTTTCCAACAGGAGACCACTTGAATTTAAACTAAAGAAGTTGAACAACTTTAGTTTTTACATTTAGAATGCTGGGGGGAAAAAAAACCAAACCAGGAGCTGCAAAGGATATCTATGGTTACTGGGTCCTCTTCCCAATGCCCAAATGCCCTTTCTGGGACATCTGCTACTAATGATCAAAAAAAGTCATCAGGTTCACAAGTTGCCTGATTCATTGGATTCCAGGAGTGGGGTTTTTTATCTGATCAATTTGTTTAGGGAGCTTTTTACTCTGTGAATGTATTTAAAAGCCTACACTTGTATTAATATTACTTGCATACAGCACAAGCAGCTAATGTAACCACGAGGTCTGTCATTTATCATTCTCTGCTTGAATTGCTTTAAGATTTGTAGCCTTTACTGTACCTTCTTTAATGTTTAGCTTCTGAGTTTATGTTGAATATCTGTCTGACCATTACAGTTTAAAAATTACACATAAAAGAGCCATTAAAGAAAAAACAGCTTCAGTGTTAGGTAGCTCTTTTTCACAAATGAACTTGCATGTGATACAATTACTTTTAGACAGTTTTTCCTAAATATTATGAAATGATCTGAAATAATTACAAAATCAGTGATGGCAAACCAATGGCATTTCAAAGTTATGGAATTGCTTTTTAAATGGATGTTCAGTGTAGTATCTTTGTTCCTACAGGCTATGAGCACTGAGCTGAAACTAATGACAGTGGCTTTACCTGACAAGTGAAGATTTACTTAATAGTGTAATAGAATTGGAGCCAGCAATATTTATCATTTTATCTTTTCCTTTGCAATCAGCAGTAGGTTTTCTTCAGTCTAGAAGGTAGTGTGTTCAAAGAGGGAAGATAACAGACTTATTTTCAGCTTTGCCAATAACTTCTGCTTGGTAAGTCACTTAACCTCTGTGTCTGAGTCTCACTAGCTGTTAAACAAAGATAATGATATTTTTCTTCTTTTGTAAATGACCCTTCTGGGCATATAACAGAGCAAAATAGCACTCCCATAAACATGGGTACAAGGTATAAAAATTACAGAAAACAATGGCTGTCAAATGAAAAGCAGCTCTGGGAATAAATCCAAATGGATAACAGAGGCACAAATGCACATAAACACATAGAAAATGCAACTAACTATTTATAGGAGAAAAATGAGAGCGATATAGGCTTATTAGAACTGGTTTGAAAAACGTGTGTAGTTATAGGAAGGAAAAATTCAAAGCTCACAGGAGGCTTAAGGAAATTTGTCTACTGACTAGATTAGCAGTATGCAGAGAGAAGTGGACTGCTTGTTCTTCATATGTGGATTGGGAGAGCTGGTCCATTCACATCTGCTGTCTTCACAGCTGCACCCCTTGCTAAGCGTGGGTTGAAAATTATGGGAAGGGACTGCTCCTCCCTCAGCAGTAACTTGGGTTTTCCACCTTCATAAAGAAATTCCTTCCAGTGTATTCCGCAGCCCTTGGCATGGCTCTGTGGGTCGTCTGGGAGGCTTAGTATGGTGATATATGTGGTCTATGTAAATTGTTATGGGGAAGTGGCTGCATGAGGAAGGGAATGGCCAGGAAGATGAAGTCAGCGGAGCAGGGGAGGAAAGAGAATCATGCAGGGTGTCCTTGGCTGCCCCTTTCCTGCTTTCCTTCGTTTCTTCTGTTTAGCCCCATGTCACTAAATCTGTCATTGTAAGATTTTGCTGAGTGGCTGAAAGGCCTTGAGACATCACCAGGATAGTTAATGTTGAGATTAGTAATTAGTATGTAAAAATTTAAAAAAATTTACAAAATCATGTACTCGGTGATGGAACAGACAAATCAAGGATTATATTGTCCCTTACGACATAGATGTATATATACACTGATGTTGTCTCAGTATAAACTTCTTCTTTACAAATATTAGTCAGACTTCGGAGTATTATGCTTTACTGATTGTAGTTGTCTGATGAATAACGAGCAGTAATTCACACTGTTTTATGTGTTGCACATTGATGAGATCAAACAGGAATTTTATTATTTAAGTTAGACCTTAGAGCATCTGCACCGTTCCCATCTGTGCTCTGAGTGAATGACTTACCAGCTGGGTTAGGTGTATTTATGGAGAAAGGCAGAGACTGTCCTCAAGGACTACTTGAATTTCACAAGATGAAGTAATAATAACACATGCGTAAGAGAAACAGAATCTTTATTAACGTCATTGCTGAATATCCTTTTCCTCCAGTCTGTCAGATCTTGCCAGCTGAAATGAATTACCTTAATAGATTTTAAGGACCATGATGGTTACCAATTACCTGGTCTGCCCTGCTGAATAACACGACCTATAGAATCTCCCCACAGTGATTTCTGCATCAAGCTCTTAACTTCTATTTGTGCTATATACCACAGCATAAAGAAAAAGCAGATGCCTCCCAAACGCTGTCTCCACTTCCAAGTTACAGGTGGGGATTTCCCATAAATTCAACAAAGCTACAGACTGTGGTAATAGTGACTCACTAGGTGGCACTCTTACTTCTGAATCCATAGTAAATGAAATCCCTGGCATCTATTTTAAGGATTTGTATTAAGTAAAACACTGTTTTTGAGGGAAGATATTATTCATAGTCCTCAAACTCCTTACTGCTTATGATTTCAAAGTATTATTTAGAAGAACTCAGTAATCTGGAAGTCCATTATCCTTTCACTCTTATGTCTTTTTTTGCCACACACTGTGGCATTTTTCAAACTTTTAATCATTTCCAAGGAGTTATAATTGTAGAACTCAGCTAGATAAAATTAGCTGCATTTGGGCTGGGTAGTAGGCTTAAAAGAAAGGAATCCTGATTACCAAAAGTTGCGTAACCTGTCTTTGAATGGAAGCACTTTGCATTTGGGAAGTCTGGCCTACTTGCTAAGATGAATTAGATGTGATCTAGGTAATTGCTTTTCATTCTTTTCAAGAGTGGGGGACCTGTGGGCTATAGCAATTGGCTTCTCTGTTACTGAGTGGGTTAAAATCTCTGCTGGGCTGAAGTCTTGATAAGGACTTCAGTTTGGATGAACTGTACACTGTCCATCTGAAGAAGAGTGTAACACTTAAAGTGGAGGGATAATTCCTACCTCTGGTGAACCCTGCAAGGAAACTGAGACAGATAGCATTGAAGAATGATAATGTCCTCCAGGAGCATGTGCATTGAAATGGCATCTGTATACAAGAATGTTCCCCAGGATTAGTTTGCATGAAAGCAAACCAATTTGTTCTTCTCATTTTGTAACTTAGTCTGTGAAATACTTTAGCAAGTCTAAGGTGTGAAAAATGCTGCTATTCCAACTTTGTAAGAAGAAGAATATATTAAATAGGTCATTCCAGTAGTATCATTAGCACTACTTGCAAAAGTGAGAACAATAGGAGATAGACTTTCTATCCTATTGTGTTACTAATGTTCTTAATTTTACATTTGCAGTGTATCGGCATTCCTTACAGAAATATTTGAACTACATGTATGAGGTTGCACTTGGGATTTTATAATTGTATAATTTATTGTGTCATTGTTTTAGGACCATGCAAGCTTATAAGAAAAGAAATAACTAAGTCTGTGTGCCTTCATTTTGGTCAACTGAGAGTACATCCACACGAGCAAATATTATAACTGGAGTAGATCAGAAAAAAAATCAGATGAAGATAAGGACCCAATGTTCACATCATATTCATCTGCAGGCTGTTGTGTTATTTCTGTCTACCTTCGTACTGCACTGAAACACCAGTTCTTGATCTGAATGCACTGTATATGTCATTTGGGGCTCAGCTTCTAGTTGAGATTCATCTGAAAGCAACAAAATTTTTATTCTCCAAGATGGCTCCACAAAGTGAATGTAAGCAGGGATGATCAGAAATTGGCAATAAAACATACTAATATTCTGAACTAAAATGCTGGAAGAGCACCCTGAGTATCTTCATTTTTAGTCCAGTGGTGACATCCACAGGACAGTACTACAGGCTAATGGAAGGGTGGGTAGCCAACAGATTTCGACTGACCTTTTTGTTTTTTTCTCCTGGAAAAATCCTTTTCAGCAGGAATAAGCTGGTGGTCTTCTGAATTTTAGAGGATTTGTTTTCCATTTTTCAATAATTTACTCTTACCGTAAAGGAAAACTATTGATGATGAAACCATACCTTGTGATTCTAATGTTTAAAAATATTGTTTCTCATTAGAGGGGAATGTTGTATCATTTTCCTTAAGTAATAATAGGTAATGAGATTCCAGATCACCCTGTATTTTCTATTTTGACATATACTTCTTTATAAATAGTTGCATATTCCCAATGACTAGAATCAGCTTCATGTATTTTTGTTGCCAGTTTTTTGCTTAATAAATGTCAGTAGGTGACAACCATGTTTTGTAGATGCTCTTGTGTATTGCAGTGATTATTTGTTCAAATATATCTGAACGCACAACGTGGCAGGACAGGAGCTTTAACATGCCTGGTGCTGCAGGGATGCAAGGTGACAGATAAAACTTAAAAGCACATACCCTGAGTCTTCCTAGAAACCTCTAGTTATAGCCCCACGAATCACTCTTGACACGTTGAGTATATAATTTTTCTTTGGCCAAAAAAGTTGATTTGATATCCTATACTTAAGCAGAATTGCAGTATCTTCTGGTAAAGCCATCTAGGAGTAGCCAAACCACTAATAGAAGAGAATTAAAATGGTTTTCCAGTTAGAGTAACTGAATAGATACAACACTTCCTTTAAAGGTACAACACCTCATTTATAGATAAGCTGCTACCATCGGGATGTGCCTTTTTTTCTCCTTTCCTTACAGGTAACTGACTGAAGCCACTGATACACTGAAGTAGAACTTACTTTTTTTTTTTTTTTTTGGTCAAGTTTTGTGGTTGGTAATATAGTGGCTTTAGTTTTCTCTTTTTCTTTACTAGAGAGAGTGTAAGAGGGCTTACTTGCCTGCTACATTTACTGCAAAGCTTGTGCACTTTTGATATTTTTCACTGTAAAAACTGTAATGTTCTGTTAATAAAAAGATATGAAAATCTTGTGGGAGACAGAACTATTTTATGCAAATGTTGTGCCTGTTTCAGCCATTGTCACATTCAGTTCATAAAGTCTTGTGGATAATTTTGTCCCAAGGTTAGCACCTCATGGTCTGCCCTCCTTTGTTTTCTTTTCAACAGGATCTTTTCAGAACAAAATTCTGATTAAAAGAATGAAAAATATAATGAAAACTGGAACCTACATAATGGAACAAAAACATTCAGCTGGTAACTTTTAAGTAATTTCATTGGACTACTGAAACTGAAGGAAACCTCCTTTCTTCTTTGCTCTATGCCTGTCTTCAATATAATATTAGATATTAGATGAAACTCTCCCAGGCAACCATTGTTTTATTCTGTTGCAGAGTACCTTGCATAACTAGGCCATAGGGATTTCTCCAGTGAATGTTCCTAGGATAGTAGGTCTTGAACTCAAAGAAACTCTAGGAATTGTAAATTAGGTTTCACACATACGAGACACCCAAATGAGAACCTGTTCAGAGCCCTGAACAAGATTTTATCTTGTGCATTTTGACTCCATGGGCTCACTAGTGTGTTTTAAATGCATCATGGGCTCAGAGTGGTTCCCTGCTTGGAATGGTGTTCCACATATTGGCTCACTCAGAGTTTCTTAATTGGTTTTTTTCCCTCAGTAACCTATTAAGGAGTAACAATATTCATGTACCAAAGAGAAATCCCCCCCGAAAATTATTCTGACCTTCATATTATCTCCCTCATCCTCTTATAGCGCTTTGATCAGTGGCCAAATAAGTAATGTTGACAAGTTGATCTTTCAGTTATTATCAATGTACATCTGAGTTAACAACCCATTAAGCAATTCACACATCCCAGAGCCCTGAGTGCTAACTCATGCAGATGTTACAACAGTCCATGTTCTGACCTTGTTTTATCTGCAAGGATTAGAGAGGCGTGCTTGTTCTAATAAAAGTTTGAAGAACATAATAATAGTGCCAGGAAGCAAAAACACAGATCTTACTTAATTAAAGCATTTGTTATTAGTAACTACTGCCTTTTTTAACTGGATCTCAAACTGTCCCTTGAGCCATCCTACTGTGAAAAAAAAATTTACTTCTTTATGAGGAGTGCTTTAAAGCCATTTTTTAAACTCAGCTGGGGAAAAGGAGAAGAATTATCTAGGAGTTGTAATGAAGTGTGGTAATTGAGATGTCATTTGTGCTAGGATTTATTAGGAATAAAGAACTAAGCAGAAATAATTATTATATTATGTCAATGTGTAAGGCTGATTTGCTTGTAAATGTTTTGTGCAGGTCTGCTAAAAATAGCAATTACTTTGTGTTCAGACTAAAGGCCAGTCAGACTCACCTGTTCTGTCTCCAGTAGTGGTCAACAGTGGCTGTTCACATCAAGGGGAGAAGAAGGAAAGCATATGTGATCCTTCCTTGAAGTTCTGTCCCATTGTCCAGCAATTTCTGCCACTAGAAACAGTTAGTAGGTATTTGAAGCCTCTGGTGGGTCCTTCATGAACTTGTCAAGCCCAGGTGTGACTCCTCTGAGACTGTCATTTACAGCATACTGTAATATAGATTCTGCATACTGTACTGTACTGTTTTTGACTAGGATAGAGTTAATTTTCTTCACAGCAGATCATATGATGCTCTGTTTTGGATTTGTCACCAGAACAGTGTTGATCAGTGTCAAGGCCTTTTCTGTTTCTCATGCTGCCTCATCAGTGAGTAGGGTGAGGATGGGCAAGAGGCTGGGAGGGAACATAGCCAGGACAGCTGACCCCAAATGACTAAAGGGATATCCCATAACATATAATCATGTGCTCAGCAATACACGCTGCAAGCGGGAAGGAGGAAGTGGCTGTGTTTGGAGTTACGGCATTTGTCTTCCCAAGTAACTGTTACATGTGATGGAAGGCTGGAAATGGCTGAACACCTGTCTGCCTGCCCCTGGGAAATGGTGGATGAATTCTTCATTTTTCTTTGCTTCTGCACACACCTTTTATTTTATTTATGTCAACACACAAGTTTTCTCACTTTTACCCTTCTGACTCTCTTCGCCATCCCACTTTGGGGGAGTGAGTGAGCAGCTGTGTGGTGCTTAGCTGCCTACTGGGGTTTAACCATGACATAAACTGTATAACTATACATTGCGTGAAGAAACATTGCTTTTAGAATGGTTTTACCCTACTGTCTGAGTCATTTGTTGCCCCCTGGTTGTTAAATGGGAAGAAAGAGTGAATAATTGATTAAAATACTTGTCTTTTTTGGAGGCTGCATACTTACATCATGAGCCTTTATGGGAGACTTTTTAAGCTTTGGATCATCTTTGCTCCCTTGAAACTTTTGCAGATCTCCTAAATGTGTTTGGATATGAGGTATGTCCACACAACATTACAGATATAGGTACCCTGTGAAGTTGGTAATGGCATAATGTTATATTCTGTCTCTATTTCTCAAGATTCTCAATCCTTTCTCCAACAAAACTCATTCAACAGACAGAATAATGCCTGAAGTCTTAATGCAGGCCATGCTGAGAACAGTGGAACAGAAGACTGGAAGGGATATCTGTTTGGATGGTTGACTCTAGAGGTTGTTGGAGGAATCAATTATTCAGTATCATAAAAAAGTCATCTGTTTTACATGATGCTATCCTAACAAGGCCATATATTCTGCTCCAACAATATTTACCATGTATGGGACTCATAATAAAACAAAAAATCCATAAGCATGTTTATGCCACTGAAAGAAAAAGAGAAAAGAATGAAATTGGTATATCCTATAACTACATGTTTTGATAAGGGTTATGGGTGACCCTAGTCAGGCTGAACTGATGCATAAACATAATTACTTAACTAACCAGCTTAATTTTCTGTTTCTTGTAATTCCAATTTTGTCATGCAATCACTTCTATATGCCACTCAAGAATAATTTTAAAGCATTTTAGCTCCATTTCTCATTATATCTATCTTGGAAACTGCCATAGAAATTAATTTCTCAGTGACCAGAAGCTTTATTCCAATTTTATGTCTTAGATATGTTTTCTGCTAATTATTGCTCCTTAAACTTAATTTAATCTGGGACGTATCTAATTGTTTTTTCAATATACTGGGCTGGACCTATGGTAAAAATTTATCTATAGACAATTTAAAATGTTAAGAATACTCTGTGTGTTTTCTCCATTCCAGATTGTTTTTCTGATTGGGTAAGTATTTCAACAATTTGCGAAATTTCAGGTTTAAGCACTTTATTAGGAACCGTTCAAGCACTTTAATAGGGACATATTAAAGAAAAATAGTACCTTTCTTTGCTGTACATACACAATGGAAAATGTGTTCTATAGAAAAATTCCCAAATCCAAATCAATTTGACCAAAGGTATGGAAAATCCACTGCTAAAATATTTGTAGAAAATTGAGTAATAATTGAGTCAGTAGTAAATCGAGTCATTGGTTTAGACGTCTGAAATGAATTATTAGCTAATGACCAACCTTATAATATGGATAATATTACAACTTTCTTATGCAATCTTTTTGTGTTTGTGATAACTATGATTTCTTAATGAAAAAAAAGAATTGTTTTTTAATCAACAGGATGCTGAAAAAAAGTTTAAGTTTCAAACAGGGCTAGAAGACTAATGAATGCACTGGAGAAACAAAAAGATTGGTTTGAATATTTTACAGGCTTAGGTTGTGATATTCTTTGATCAAAGACTCTCAACTATGTCATAGCATTAAGTCAAACTTTCTGAAGTGCTATGTGAATCTAAGGAATTTCCATTGTTTTCAAAGGATAATTTTTGCAGGCTGGCTTTGAAGTGAGGAAAACACAATGAGGCCTATAAGTAGGTAATCTGTAGAAAACACAGCAGTTATAAAATCACATAAAGACACTTTTGTTCACTGATAAGCTTGTGAATATAGGATTTTACACTGAAATAGAGTATTTGTATATTACGATATATACACAAGTTTTTAGTTTCGCAGCCATAATCAGGAAGTAAATGCTTGAAAATACAATTCTTGAAAACAGAAATCAGTGTTGCCTTTTCCTTGTGTAGACAACTGCTGGTAAGGGCTGGTCCAGTGTCAATATGACCTGATACAGCATCAAATTAAACTTACATAAGATCTGCTATTTCAGTACATAATAATATTTAAAAACCTCTTCAGAGATTTTCAGGTTTGCTTTCAATATAACCAATAATTTTGGTTTCAGCTTACTAAAATATGCTGTATTCCACATCTCACTCTTAAGTATGCAATATTGAAGTCACTGTACAAAGAATTCCTTCACTTTCCAGATGATGCTAGATAATGCAGCCAGATATGAACTACACTAGTAGATGTACTCAAATTAGCAAAGGCTAACATAGATTCATTCCAAGAGAAATACAATGAATTTTTGTGGAACTGTTGTGATTACTGTACTATGACCTTTTCTGTTACTTACAGGAAGTTAGCTATTGCTTGGATTTCACCTAAATTTCAGTTTATTCCATGATACTGGCTGATTAAGGTAGGAATAAATTTTGCTGTGTGGAATTGAATTTAACTGTATGTACACTGAAACATAGATTTTAATGTGTTACCTGTTAATCTGTTAATGTAGTCCCATTTCACTGGTTAGCAAGCAAAATAAAAATTTCTGCTTTTCAGAAAAAAGATTCTTTTTTCTTTCTGGAGTTAAAAAAACACCCCAAAACTAGATGTTCCTAATTTACTGAGAAATGTTATAAAAAATAAGCTGTTATAGATTCACTTCAGGACTTGGATTCTAGCTTGTGAAAAGAGGCATTTGCAATATGTGTCCCATCAGACCAGATAATGTTAATGGTAAACTGTTGCTTTGATGCAAAATAGTTTTGAGTCTTGTAGTAAGAGAATGTTAAGTGTGTTCCTTATTTCCGCTGAAATAAGTCCTTTGCTATATCATAGCTTTAGCATGAAGGATCACAATGTTCTGCTTTCCTGCATTTTTACCTCTGTGGTATTTGGAGCTCTTCTTCCTAAATTCTACCCTTCACCTATTCCTAAGGTATCCCGCCCAGATCTACCTTATTTTTGGTCTGAGAACTGAGAAATAAGAATTAATTGTCCTGTGTGACCTAAACAGTGTATGGACAGTCTAGAGGACGTCAGAGATGCACATGACTTTGCCAAAAATGTCCACTGGAAGCTGTACCCCAACTGGCCATCACATGATCACCTCCAACAGAAGTGCCTCCCCTCTTCCAGTCATGTGCTTTGTTTACTCCATCACTTTCTGCCCCTGTGGGGTCTCCATTTTGTAAAATGTCACAGCCCACTTGTTCACACAGTGCCCTGTGAGTGGCTGGTAGGACCAGCTGTTCCACCCTGCTTTCCGAGAAGTACCTCACGACAGGCTCCTTCCCACTGCATACAAGGGGCCACAGTTTTGTTCAGCTGCCATTTCGTAAGGTGTTGCAACCCAGATGTTTTTGTCAATAAAGAAAATGCGCTGATGGCTTTTTGTGGCACTACGGATACCGCACATATTCTCAGGTAGCCCTGTGATTTGCTGTCAGGACAAAACTTCCTTTTCTGTCTACACTGGAATGGTGCTGCATCATCAGCAGTTCTGCTTTCACTACATGCACTGGGCTGCGTGTTGTTTCAGCTGCTGTTTTCTGGCAAGGAGCTGCCATTTCTGACAAGGCCATGACCCTGTCATCAGCTGCCTATTTGGAACACAAAATGCCTAAACAGAGAAAAATCTATGTTTATGAATAAATTTTTATTTCTCTATAGAAGTTTACATATAAAAGAGTGTAGATATATGCATAAATATAGGTGTTGTTTATTTATACATGCACTTCATATGTGTGTATAATAGCATGTACTTATACATACACATGAAGGTACATAACATTAAAATATACGTACCTGAAAATGTAGGTATATAATGTACAAAACTTCCCTTAACAATAGCTGATGAGATTAATAGGTAAAGTTTTAATGTGAAGAGAAAGGAAATAGATATAAGGTATAAGGCAAATTTGACACCTCTCATTTTATAAGGCTGATGAACAAGCCCTGACATGTTGGGGAGGGGGTTGAAGTTCGTGTTTGGAGCAGGGGTTGGCACTGGAAGGGTAGAGGGCCAAAAACACTGTGACACATGCCCAAAGGCTATGGACCCATCTAAGGAGTCCAGAGAGGACCAACTGCTCAACCCCTGTCACATGCAAAGCAGAGTTGTGCGGGAAACTGGTCTGGCATTCAGCCTCAGACCAGTGCTAGGATGACCATGCATTACAGTGGGCTTTGGGGCTTTGCACCTTGGTGGAAGACACAAGTAACACTGCCTGAGAAAATAGAAAATCTCAGCTTCAGAAGTACATGTATGTGGGAACAATAAAGAAAAACTGCAAAGTGATTCCTGAAATTCCCATGTGAAGCAAAAAAAAAAAACAGCCAGTGGGCCAATGAATCAGAAACTGGTATTTTGAGGTAGGTTTTATATAGAGATGGTGGGCAATGATGGTGGGGTACACTCCCTTTCCACAAAAATGTGGGGAGTTTACTTGTAGGACCATTACAGAGTGCAGGTTAGTATTATATGTGTTTCCTCATCATTAAAAAAATTAACCTCTAGACAGTTTCAAAATCTGCAGCTAAGTTGCTGAGATGTGCCATGGTCTATTCACCTTCCTGTCTGGGACTAAAGCAATAAAAGGGAGGAGAACATACACAGAAGAGACAGTAGTGTTTGAGGAAAAAAAGGAAAAAAGTTGGAGAAGCCTGACAGGCAACCAGCTCCCCTCATACTCTCTTTGTGTATGACATAAATTGCTGGTTCAGTGTTTCTTATGTGTGTCTACTAGCTGCTGGTTAGTAAACATGTCTATGCCACTACTTCTGTTAAAAGTTAATTATGTTCCTGGGAAGGTGGGAAACTTTGAGGGTATAAATCCTCTCTTAGGAGCTGCTAAAAGAAATCAGCTGAACAGAAGCCAAGTGGCAACCTGGCTTTCAAACCTGGATGCTTGCACCTTACACTAGGTAGCAAAAAAGCACTTTTAAAGAGACAAGACTAGAATTGAATAAAACATTGAGTTCTTGTAAATATTGATATTTTTCATATATTTAGAACTACTGAAACTGTTTGCTTAAATAATGGGATTATTTTTCATTTTGTTTCTTCACATTTTAATGATCACATAAAAATGTCACTGTTTATGTCTCTAAACATTGCCAGTGAATATTTTTATCATTTTATAAGATTTATTTGAGGTGATTTTGGCCTGGAAGACTGATGATAAAACCTTAACAAAATTATAACTTCAGTATTCTGATGAAAATAGTTATTAGAACACATGGTTCTCCAGGACTGTGGGAAGATGACTGAGAGTAAAAAGATAACAATATGGAAATTATAGGGGAAGATGCAGTTGCTACTCCCTAGATAGAATGTGGTCAGCATATCCAACTCCCACACAACACAATACAATTTCAGGGGAACTAATTGGAGGGTGGAGTGTAGACACTGCAGCCAGGTTCTCTTGAAACCCTTGCAGAGGAGGGAACTTGCTGGTACTTTCTAGCTGATAAGCTCCACAACAGCTTAAAACCAAGAGATATACAGGAAGATCTCCTGCTCTTGAATCAGCAACTGTGGTGAAATCACTCTCCTTGAACTGACGCATGTCCCCATCCCAAGGGTATCTCCAGTGCTGTTCTGAGATACCCAGCCCCAAGGTACAACCACCACCCACTGAGTAAGATGTACGACTGAAATCACTCAAGCTCTACCTAAACATAAAGAAATAGTATAAAAATGAGTTTAAAATGGAGACATGAGTAGGAAGACTCCATCATAACTTTTGGGAGCAGTCAATGGACTGAACCTGTCTCTTTCCCTGTAGGGATGCCTACTAGGTAAGAACCGTGTTCTTTACATGCTGAATTATTATCTCAGGCTAGATTTTATTGGGGATTAGAGCTTGTTGGTATATTGCTTTGAATTAATATATTGCTTTAAATATATTTTTGTAGTCAGATACTGCCACCGGCAAGTCTCGAACCTTAACCTGTCAAAATTTTATTAATAAAGGGTATTATTCTGCAAACTGCTAATGTGAGTCCTTCAAGGTCACTGGCAGTTGCTGGCTGTGGGTAAAGGTGTGGAGACTCAAGAGGAGGTTTCTCTGCTTGGTGTGTGATCCTGAACAGGTCAGTTGAACCTCCCTCTGATCTAGTGAACTGCTTGGTGAAGGGTCCCCATAATGTGACACTGACAGACTGGTCAGGCACAAGGATCTTGTCTTTCCTGGGGTGCTGACAGACTAATCAACACTAAGGGTTTGCGTAAACCACCCCTTTTCACATGACAAGCACGTACAGATTATTCTTTACTTTTCATACTGTTGACTTCAGAAGAAATATATATAAATAAACTTTCAAACTATTCAACACTTTAAACTTCCTATGTGAGATTTCAGTTGCTTTTTAAGTGCTTTTCCCTTCAGTGTTTTGTGTTCTAAAACAAGCCATGAAGTACTAATTTCTTCCTCAGTGAACAAAGAAATCATGTTTGGCAGACAGGAAAACTGTGACCAAAGACATGATGGAAATAAGAAGCTTTACATTCATTCTGTCACACTGGTGTGCCTGCCTAGAAATGATGTTTTCCTTTACCTGGATATCTAATTCATAAGATTCTATTAAGACACAATAATTCCGAAAACCAGATTTTCCTTTTTGTCTAACAAATATCTCTTTTATTAAGCTTTCTTGTAGGCTGTAAGGGTACAAGAGATGTACTAGGGATTTTCAGAAGACTATGGAACAAATTTATTTTATTTTTTTATATTTATTTTACTTTTGTGTGGACTATAGTTTCTGGAATTGGATGACATTTTAGTACTGCTGCGGAAGACAACAATCCTAACAAATATAAAGGCATAGAGAGGCTGCTCGATTACTCTTTAGTGACAACTATCTTTCAAGGCTTACATTCTTACCAGTATATTTTTGTGACCCTACTAATGGTTCTGAAACAACTTTTCAAATTATCTTGTTTGATATTTAAATATGGAATAGTTTCTTCTTATCTAATTATGAAATATGTTTTCTCCAGCTGGACAGTACTAACACAATGTAAGACAAAAGATACAAACCTTGTGTTTCAAAGTTATATTTCAGTGTTTACTATGCTATGAAATGCTCTTTGGTAGAACCATGTGCAGAAAGTTTCTTCTTATTCATATGAATTAATTTAAAATGTCTTCCTGATTCCTGCAAAGCAGTTTTCCCTTCAACATCCCAAATTTCTCATTAAAAGGATCTGTATACTAAAATTTGTATTTACTATCTGCCTGTGATTACCATGCTGCTAATCTGAGGAGGAATCCAGCTACCGCTCCTAACCAGAAATGCTACATATAGCACTTGGGTTAACATCTTTATCTGAGGTCAGGTGACATCTCTATTGAAACCAATAAAGTTCTGATGAGCCAGTAAGGCAGACCTTGACAAATATATAGCACTGAGAGGGTATTATTACAAATCACAGGAAGAGTACTTAGAATAGTATTGAAAAATTAAAGAAATACTTCTTTTTTTTTGTTACTCAACAGACTTCTTTCAGTCTGATTTATCAATGGCAAACTTTTTTCCCATTTGTCTTGCATAAAAAAGGTTATAACGTGGGTATTGGAAGTTGATAAATTGGGAAGGCCCACCATGAGGCTCAATTATCAATTAAAATAAAAATCGAATATGAACACAAGATTAGCATTTACAGACAAAACAACTGCACAGAAAGAAGTGAACTGTTATCTTCTTTTGCTACTCTGAGAGAGGAAAGTGGGAGTTTTACTGTAATATAAGGCTGAAATACTGACGGGCTGTACCAGAAGCTTGAGAGACTTTTCAGAGGAAAGCTTATGAATCACAAAAGACAGCTGTCATTTTATTGTGAGCAGTACCAAAGTGCCTACAATGTATTAGAAGATAGACACCCAGGAATTTCCTAGGCCTATGGAAAAATCATCAAAAACATCTACATTGGTAGGAAGGAAGAGTGAATGTGAACGCATGGGAGAATATGCCCCCGGACCTGCTTCTCTCCTGGCGTGGGGACTGCAAGCCAATCACAAGAGAACACAATGGATATCACAGTTTACAAGCAGTGGTTCACAACCATCAATTGGCACCTGAAGTGAAAACAGTGTCTCTGTGTGCACTGTGGGAAGGGACTTCCCATGCTGGCATACTCCTGGGTAAGTGGGAAGCGGCAGCTGGTTCTTCTGGACAATGACAGGACACTCTGTGATCAGGTGGGGTATGAGATTTTACAAAATTGAGACCCCCAAAGGGTGAAAGGGGTGGAATAAGCAGACCATGTACCTGGAAGAAGGCAGGGACTTCTGGGTCAAGGGGGTGGGAGGTGGGGGGTGGTGTGTGTGCCATGTGATAGCCAGAGGGACAGGTTTCCCCAGGAAGCTGGCTGTGGAGACATCCATCACTGCTTCCCTGGGAGCACCCTTGTCCTTACTCTGCTTGGCCAAATTTGCCCATGTTCCATTTGAAGGGGTTCCTTTGGAAAATTATTGCCAGTAGCTGGCTAAGAGGCATAGGAAATAGAAGCTTTTTCTTCCCTTTGCTGCATGTGATTTTGTTCTCTCTCTCTTCAGCTACAGAGTTCCATAAACCTTGTAGTAATTTATTGATCTGGCTACTCTTAGAGTTCAACCTTCAGATTTGGCAGAAATTGGCAAACCCACACCCTTTCCTGGGAGATGGGCAGAGCAAAGACAAACTGAACTGTCTGTTTTGTTCAGCATTGAGGTTAGCAGAGGTTTAGATATGATGAGACAGAGGTGAGCACCTTTTGAATGTCACCTGAGTGTGTGTGTGGCAAATATAAACTGATGTGGGAAATAAGGCAGAGACAGTGAAAATGGACAAGAGCACATAGCTGAACTGAATGAAATTTATAATTTCTGTTTTTATTGGATAACTAGATGTTTTGCAGCAGTTAGCTAGGCTATATCCTTTAGCTCTAGATCCAGCAGAAATTGGCTGATGGACATGAGATAGATCATTTAGGTTGGAAAAGACCCTTAAGATCATCATATCCATTAACTCAGCACTACCAAGTACACCACTAAACCGAGTCCCTAAGTGCCACATCTGCATGTTTTTTTAATACCTCTAGGGATGGTGACTCAGCCTCTTCCCTGGGCAGCCTATTCCAATGTTTGACAACCATACCAACGTGTTCCAAGTGAAACGTTAACGATTATTACCCTCAGAATTAATGTTGCAGGACACTGCCTCCTCCAGTGAATATTTTCAGTTTTTACTCCCCATGTCAAATACCTGTTTTCTATGGCTCCCCAGAAGGGTTACAGACTGCAGTAACTATGCACAAAGCTGGCTTCTTACATGGTAGATTTAGGGAAGTTAAGCAGGTCACTACTAAGCATGTAGTATGGAAAAACTGAAGCAGTGAAGGTTTTTCATACTTTGAGTCTTCTCACTAATGAAGTCATATATAAAGTCAATATAAATTCATATATTGAAATATATGTTTCAATATACTGAAATATATTTCAATACTGAAATATTGAAATATGAAGTCAATATAAAGAATGTCAGAAATGGGAAAGAGGCTGAGGACCTCCTGATTGCCAGCCCTATGCGTGTTCCCCTGATTGGAATAGAAGACTTTTTTTCTGTTAAGGGTTACATTAAACAATGTATTGTGCTGTATTTTAGCACAGCTCTTGTATTGACATTGTTTCATGTCGTTTTGGAACTAAATATTTTGACAGCTATTTCTGTCAGTATTGAAGATTTGCAAGTGAAATGAACAGACATGTATGTCACAGATGATTGAATGGATAACTGTCCTGGAGGACTGTAATAAGACTTTAGGAATATGGTAGCACAAAATGCACTGAAGGTGACAGAGATGAAAGATGCAGTCTCTGCTTTTTGCTCTCCACATCCATGTAGCTTGTACCAGCTACTTCCACTATATTTAGGTCATGCCATATGTGCCTGCTCTCCACCAGGACTGCCCCAGGTTTTTGTTTCTTACTTTCAGGGATTCACATTTTATCTCTCTGGTAGACTAGAGGTAGTGGCAGAATAATGAAGTTATGCTCGAGAAAAAAAAAATCATTATCCTCAGCTTTAGTCCAGACTTTTGAAAAGAGCTGTCTCTCCAAAGTGGCATAACTGCTGTTATCTACTGGGTTGCTAATACTAAGAAGCATTCACATTTTAATGTAAAACCTGTGGTTGAGGTGGATTTCCAGCATTCTTCCTTTCCTGGCAAACCATTCAGAGGTAATAGAGTCTTCTCTGTCCTGTTTGTCTAATTCAAGAGGGAGACATGCATATCAGTATTTTGGAAAAAATGGGGTATGGATCAAGTCCTTCTGACTTTTTTTGTCATCTTTAGCACCATTTGTGCAGTTGCCGTAGAAAAGCCTTGGCTTGGTGCGTCTAAGTTCCCAAGTTCTCCAGAGATGAACACCAGAGTGCAGAGTTGTTCTTGGCCACCAGCAGCAAGCTACGGGCAGCCAAATGCCTGCAGCTGCTCACCTGCTGCTCCACCTGTCAACGTCTTTACGGATGGACTAAAAGTTGTCAATTCAGCATGAAAAGAAAACAAAAAGGCAGAGCTGGCAGTATACTAAACTGATTGCTTTTGTACACCGATGAGCTGTGCCGGAATCACTTGTTTTGTTTCTAAGACAACACAGAGGTTCCCTGTTTACCTTTTCTTATTCCCTGTGACTGCATACCAAGGCTTCATTAAGACAGAAGATCCACTGATTCTTTGTAGGCGTGAGAACAGATTTCTGATTCATTTTATATGTTATCTGTCTGAGGTTGCCTGGACACTTAAGTGATATTGGGTTTGTCACTACAATTTGAACAAAACCCAGGAAGTAAAGGCCTAAGAACAGTAGGAGGGAGAATGATCTCTTTTTCGTGCAGGTATTAGTTTACTGACACTAACTGTTCTGTAATCTTTTGTGAAATCATTGCCATCTGGCATTTATTATTTTCTTTATAATCTCTGATCATTGTGACATAAGGGTATCTATGCTGAGGACAGCTGTGTAGTGAAGAGATAAGATATGCAATGTAAGCTTATTAGGATACTTGAAGAATTGTGTCTCCGTAAAGCTCTCCAGATCAGATTATCTCTTATGGAAATCTTTGCTGCCAGGGTTAGACTTATTTCAGTAAGTTGTCTCTTTAATGCAATTTGCTAAACTTTCTTTTCAACTTTTTTTAAAGCTTTAATTTCCATGGCAAAAGCTTAAGTAGAAATGCTACAGGACAACACACACACCCACTTGCACACAGACAAAATAGAAGAACTTTACATTTTTAAACCAGAGTTTATTGAGATCAAATTCATGAGTACTGGCTGGAGTTGACAATTACTGAGTGTAAAACTGGGCAAACTCAAAATTGATCCTACATATATGCAGTATGTGTAAATAGGACACTCAGAAACACAATACTGTGTGTGCTGTAGTTGAGATTACCCAGTATGTGGAATATATGTACACAATAATATGTAATATTATGTCTGTTTTGTGGTTGTGTTAAAGCTCTGGTGTACTGAGGCTTTACGTGCACAGATGTACAACATGCTGTTGCCTTCTGTCAAACAGATGTTAGTGATGTGGTAGTACATGTGGTAACAAGTGCAAGATTCTTTACCATTTGATCAAAAAAACAAGAGCTACAGGAAGGAATGCTGAAGAGAAGGAATCTAGAAGTCAATTATTCCTCTCTTGATTAGACAGGATGGCATAACCAAAATGAGAAATACTGTCTCTGCTCTGAATAGTTGTGAAATTCTGCATTACTAAGTTGTGGGAGAGTATAAACTCAAATTATTATACAGGTTCTGGGTTGGAACTTTTCAAGTGTTTCAATTCCATTTTTCCTGTCAAGGAAGGGCAGCATCAAGTGAGCATCATATGTGCATCAAATTGGCCCTCGTGAGCCTATGCGGAAACAATTCTGCAATGTCAATAGTGATGTTAGTCACCAAGTTCTTTTCCTCAAATAACTTATGTGAAAAGACGCAAAAAAAGCAGAGAAAAGTGGTTGTTATCCACATACCATGGAATGCTAACAAGCAGTATACGATCTCTAAACAATACTATAGAGTTACTAGTAACCTAACTAACTTGAAAAGCCAATACACTTCTAAAAGATTGAGTCAGTGTAAAGAGAAATAATGAAAATAAATTATACAGTTCATAACTGTTCAATGTGTAAGTAGTGTTGACAAAAAACAATCTCTGGATTAGCACCCAGTAATGAAGCATGTGCTACTGGAGTGTCTGAATCAATTATGGACATTGATATGCATGAAATTATTCAAAATGGCTCAACATCCTATGAATAAATATGATGCAGTAGAGGATACTGAAAGTTGTGCAAGTGTTGTGAACAGCTTAGTGTCACTGTCCAAAACTGTAAATAACATCTGGAAAAGTTACTAGTAGAGCTTATTCCTGTTTAGCTCTATTGCATATTGATTAACTTTTAAATCATAGACACTGGAGCAAAGACAAATGGTTCCTTTTTTTTTTTTTTTTTTCCCCCAGGCTGTTCATTAACTACACACTGTCCTCATCAGAAGCAGCACACTTCCTCCACCCTCCCAAGGCTCCATACCATATTTCAGTGCTTGTAAGAAATTTCTTTGAAATTGCAGTCAGCTATTCCTGTAAAAACTGTACCGGGAAGAAAATTCTTGGTACAGTTCAAAGTAAAATGCTATTATTTCTCAATGTCTCTTTCTAAAGAAATTATATTGGCTGAATATATGTCCTTTTTTATCAGATGCTTTGTGTGAGTCAGAACAAAAGTCCCCTGTCTCTCCAAAATTGTGGTCATTTGAAGCACCAGTGTAAAATCAATTGCCAGTGCTTCACAGCTTCTCTCTGGACCCCATTATGATAGCAGTATGTTTGGAGTTCTGACTTTTGTAGCTGGGTTCCATTTCTCATTCTTGAATTTTACTTTGGTTTTTTTGCATCTTTTTTTTCAAGCAGTTTGCTTTTTCTGCCCTTTATTATATTTTGGCAATGACAGTCTCTTCTGAAACTTTCAACCAAAAAAAACTGAACTTCTCATCATTGCCCCTGGAAATAGTTCACCAGTTTGGGTTCAGCACTGTAGATCACTGACCTCAGTCAATGTTCTCAGTGCTGACATTATGTCTATACACAGTCATTCTGTGGCCTTGATGCTTTCTTGCTAGCCTCCATCCTTGTCAGTGGTCTCGACACATTGCTTCAAAATGTTTTCTGTGTAGATTTAAGTTCCCAGTTCCTTCAAATGAAACATAGCATGCGTTCTCCCTACAGCTTGTATCTCTGAACTTCAAACAAAACCGGATTCTAGAAAAAGAAGGGATTTCTTTACTGTGTTACTCAGTCCTGGAGGCTTCACTTCAAATTACTTGAGGAAAGAGATGAATTTTATAACTCCTGAGCTCTCTGAACAAACTTTTCTGGAGCTGGGCTATTCTCTGTTTGTGGTATTGTCAAGGCACTTTTTCAAAGCAGAAAATTGCACCCTTACATCTCTACCTGCAAAAGTGAGTTTGAAAAACAGAATATTTCAGGATATGAATATAACACACCTGTCCCTCAGATTAGCTCTCTGTCAGCCGACAGAAAAACGGCCCATTAGTACTGCTATTAAAGTTGATTTCAGAGCAGGTCTGAAAAATCACAGTGGCAGTTTAATTAATGTCATGAAAATAGTTGAAATAGTAGTCTTTGAATCTTTTAATTGCTTATAAAATAGAAACCATGAGGCATCATAACTATTCTGTTGTGGCTGATACTACAACAGATGTAGAGGTGAAAATGATTTTAATAAATGGTGGGAGGGAGCGGAAATAGGGATAAACTTGCTAGGGAAAAGTGGCACTAAACTTCATCAGTAAAGCTACAGCTTTTGCCTAGCTGCAAAAAACCATGTTTTAGAACATGAGTTATAAATTATGGTATAATCTACAAATTCTATTATCTCTCTATAAACACGTAATATAAACTATAGTGTGTAGAACTACTGGATAACTTCTCATGGAGCTAAAATTGATCCATTTTCCACTTCATTTTGTGGACTGTAATTTCTACTGATATCTGGGAACAGGAAAGATGTTTCGAAATCATGGAGGAAATCAGTAGGAATTAGGTAGTAATCTATAATAACACCAGAATTTGCCACTAGATTACCCTGTTTATGTTTGCTTTGTAGAGCAAATAAGGAAAACAAAAAATTATCAAGGTGCTATTTTTCCTAAATACCATTTTGTTATAATACTAGCTGAAGTCCTAAATCTGCAGTCATTATTGCATGTAACTTCTTGTGAAGAAAAGATAGTAAGCTTTTGCCTTAACAGAAGAGAAGGAAAGATGTACCAGTGAAAACTGATCAGTGTATAAAAAGGAGACTTGATAATTTATAACTTTATAAGCTCTGGTTATATTCAACACACTAAGTTATTTGGTCCCATTAATAATTTACTTACCCATTCAAACTCCAGCTTTTATTACTTTGATAGAATTCTTTAGCTGAGATTTATAATTGGAGAGCTGGACGATTCCTTAGACTAAATAAGGATTGATTTAGCATTTGTTTAGCACCATTTCAGTTGAGAGTCACTGCCCTGATGTATTTCTAGTTTAATTTAATATTTATGGACAATAGGGCTGTAAGGGTTTTCAAAAGGTCATCTAGATCATCCTGTATTAAAGCAAGAACACTATATCCATGTCATTAGTATTAATAGTAACTTAACTTTGGTGAAATATTTTCTTTATTTCTAGGTGTTGTGTTTAAAAATGTACAATTTGCATTCATTCGTAGTACTTTCAATATACTGCAGCTATTCAACTTTTGTATTTCAAGTAGTCAGTCTAAAGCCTGAACTGCTCTCCTGCCCTTCTGATCTTCACATGGAGTCCTGCCTTCTTCAACTAATCACAGGAGCAGTTTTAGGGTAAAAGAACAAAAAGGAAATGAAAACCCCATAAATAACTCTTTATAATTCTGCCTATCTTCAGAAAAATAGAATCAATCATCAAAATAAGTCAGATATCCTCTCACCTAATCTTGTCAACCTTTAAAACAGGGATGTGGATAGCCAGGGTATCTTTACTCAGATTATCCCATTTTGTTCTCAAGGCCAGTTTTGCTGCATCCTTTTCTCTCATATATTGCCTATTTAAATTTTGTCTCTGTGTGTACGGGGGGTAAGTTGATAAGGCTGGTGTTAATATAGTTCCTTTTTATGGTGTTGAGTAACTGCACAAATCTGGGGATTATAGGGGTTCTTGCAGGTAGTTTAGAGGCCTTATCTTGCAACTATACATGTTATAAGCTCATTTACAATAAAGTTTATATGCTACATTATAGGCGTTTTAGAAGAAGAGGACATAAAATACAGTCTCAAATAACCATGACATTTGAACTCGGAGTAAAATTCCTTTGGAGCTGCACCCATCAAGGTGAAATACAAGGTGTTCATGTGAGGTTTTCTCTGTTTTTACCACCTAATTTTACATCAAGAACAAAAACTGTTTTAGAGTATGAGAAAAAAAATGGAGCAAGGATTTTTGAAGCTCGTCCACTAAGAAGATAATCTTTGCCTACCACAAAGAATTACAACCCAAAGAATTCCAGTGGACAGCACTTTGTCAAGAGCAATGGCTGTTTCTTTTTAAAGCATCTGTTTAACAAAACCTCATCTTCTGTTCTGTGTTTATTACAGATGCAGAGATAATCTAAAAAAACTGGTTCTATTCTTCCTTTATGACACATGTGGGGATAATTAGAATGCTTACAATAGAAAGACTTTGCGATACTTGTGGATGGTGGATTTCCATCTGGTTGATATAAATTAATAAATAGACTTAAATTACTCATGGAACTCATTGGATAGATAAGCTTGTAGTTGCTACAAGGAATTATTGTGTTTCAGCTGACGATGTGGAAACTCAGCTAGCACAAGCTGTAATTATAAATGTCCAGGTTGTCCATTGTGTTTTGTTGTGTACTCAGTGCATTGAATAAGGTTTCCTATCAGACTTGTGATCTTCATCAGCTGAGGCATCCTGGTTGAATAACAAATATGAAGTCTTATTATTCTCATTAATTTCATACATCTGATTTAATGTATAGTATGCTATAAACCTTGCGATGCCACTGCTTTGACCTTGCAAATACTACATTGCCACAAAAAGTTTCTGATGTGTGGATTTTGAAGGTTGATGCTCAAGGATCATGTCTGGCAAGGACAGAAGGTTTTGGTGGCTGTCTCTCAAGATGTGAGAAGAGCTGTTGTTATTACCATAGAATTAGTTATTAATTAAAAAAAAATAAATGAGGGGTAGGTTTTTTCTGCCATTGTTTTATAGAAACATTGGACTTATGACGAGAAATAAGGAAGTGATCCAGGGTCTCCTCAAGAAAAAGAAGACTTGGAAAGGCTTCCTTACGAGGTCTGATTTATTCCTGGTTTTGCAGCTTTTTGCATGAAAGTCTCAGAGCATTAGAAGTCTTAATTTTCAAAGTTATAGGAAACTGTACATGGGTATCTAATTTTCTAAAATCTGTCATGAAGATACAGGTATTATTTGTTAACCATGACTGTCAAAGATGGTGTCTCTTATTAATTCTAACTCAAAATGAGAAGAGTTTCAGAATTTAAGGCAAAAGGGAATGGAGAGCCTCACTTTTTCATGAGGAATCCTAACAATATCACTGCATGCAAAATTCAGACTTAGATTAAGCATACATGGTGTTAGAAGAGATGTTTTGATCCTGAACCCATCAAGTATTTTTGGGAGATTTGAATGTCGATTTGGTCCTTTCCAGAGTGCCTATTAGGACTTCATCAAATTGAGTGCTGAACTTGAAGGTGTCCCTGATATCTGCATCCCTAAGTACAAGAATACTTGATATCTGAATTTGAAACCAAAATTAAAGCCTAACCAAAGGCAGACTTTTCTTTGACTTTCCTTAGAAATAATGAAACATAAAAAGTCATTTCCTTCTGTTGCAGCTTTAAAGAGAAACTCTGCAACTCTGCTTTTGTCAATAACTCTATCACAGCACATCATAAATAAGTAAAACAAGAAAAAAAGAAGTTCAATATGAGGGAAGAAATGAAGGAACAAGTAACAGCTGACAGCTATAATCATGCTGCTCACTGAACTTCAGAAAGAAATGTTACTATTAGAGTGGTGAGAACTTGCATTAGATAGGACTGAACTCTTCTGTTGAGCTAAAAAAAGATCAGGCAAAACAAATAATGATTAAATTATATACTTCACTGAGAGAGGCTAAGGAGCATACTTATCTGAAGTTTTTTAGAGTGTTCTCAAACAAGTTCAAGTTGAGGAGGGGTAAAGACTTCTCAGTAGAATGGGACATATTTTGAGGAATTTAACTTATTCACTCAAAGAGATGATTTCACCTTTTTTTTAAGATTGAATTCTTTGATTCTTTCTATATGGAAGTAGCTACAGTCCTGCAAGAATATTTTTGAGATGTTGTATTTTAAGGACCTCAGCAGGAATGAAAAATATGTTTATCTTATAAAAAAGTATGCATTTATAAAATGATTTACAAATAAGAAAAACGATCGAACTTAAATCTGACACAGCCTCCATTGTACATCCAATTACTGTCTTACTATTTTTCAATGCAATCACTTACATGTTGTTAACTGACTCTGAATATTCCTGCTGATGATAATGTAAATTCATGAGCTGTAATCAGCTGTAGAGTAATTTTGCTCAGATCATTCTCAATGAATTTTTATAAAGAAAAATCATAATTATAGTAATGAGCATTTTGATGCTCAGCCAGATTCATCTGGTGTAATATCTTGTGACAAGTTCTGTGGCAGTGGTGGTGTTATGCTGGGGATACATTTCTTCCTTAATCATTAGCAGCCTGGTCAATCTTTTGAGGGTATTCTTCAAATGGAAGTAGTTAGTAGTGTAGCATTTCTATGATTACCATGGTAGCATTTTATTGTCCTCTGTGCAGATCAAGCTATAAGTGTAGTGGTATTACTGGGTAAGTACAAGCAATTTGCCAACTGCCCTATCCCCAAAGCTGGTAACCAAACTTGTAAATTATTTGAGTATTTGACCTGTATAGTGTGTATATTGTTCTTACCTGATGGCTAAGCCTTTGAAAGGTTATGCATCTATTCTGTAGTGCTTGATGCATAACATCTGTTTACAAACTTACTGTGTACATGTTTATTAGTAGTTATATTGCTTGTACCTTCCTTATGTTGCTTTCAGGTAGGCAGATTCAAGATTTTTTGTTGTTGTTGTTGAAGGTGACTGTTTCCTGCACTTATATTCATGCTGACTGTGTTTGGTTGGAAGTGTTTGTTCCATTTATCCAAATTTTCCCTCTTCATCTTGTGGGAAGTGATTTTTGAAATTAAATTAAGATTTCACTGCAGATCCGTAGACTTACCATACATTGGGGTTTTTGCAGAAAATGTTTTATCAGATTTATCCACTCTTCCTTATGTCTCCTTTGAACTGGTCATTGCTATTCTTGAATGCTTATGTCTTTTGACTATTCTTCCACAGAACCTAAACCTGCAGATTTTACAATTGCTAGCAAAAGGCCATAGGCTTTGTGCTAAGTTTGGAAGGCCTTAGGACTGAGATTTTTCAGGCTTGCTCTGTCTGAACTCCTCTTGAGTTGTCTGGAGCCGTGTTTCACATGGCCAATGTTTAACAGCAATTCTTATTTTGGTTGTGCCTACTTTATTTCACTTCAACTTACTTTCGTAAGATACAACCATAGGTTTGTATACATACCAGTAACAAGTAGTTACTCTGTTTAGAGTGAGATGTTCACAACTCTAACATAATGATGTAGTATATGAAGTACTACTGGTCTGGTGTGACAGCAAAAGGCTGCGGGAAGTGGAGGCATAGGATGCAGCACAGAGGAGTACAGGCTCGGTGTGTCAAGAAATGAGGCACATGCTTGGTACTGGAGACCCCACTTCTTCAGACCCATACATTTTCAGTATGTTCCTGCCTCTCTTGTACTGAAGATCCCAGAACTGAACTCAGCCCCAATACATCACACAGACTGAGTGGAGAGGAAGGATCATTTGACCTATCTGCTGGCAACAGCTTTCGAAATGCAGCCCAGGACACTGTTAAACTTCTTAAATGAGGAATGAACATGTCAGCATATTAACATAAAAGCATGTTAGTGAACAAATAAAAATTGAACCCCAGTGGATTCTAGAGAGAAGAGAATGAAGCCTTTGACAGGAACAACATACTCCTCCAAGTGGAGAACTTGCATATGCTGACTTTGTGCAACAGTCCATCTCTCTCCTCCAATACTCTATTGAAACTCCTGACCTCCTTAGGAGTGGGGTAAGGGTGAGTGTAATACCAGGAGAAGGGATAGAAACTAGGAAATATGTTCATTATTTTCATATATTATTACTATTAATTCTTTGACTGTATACAAGTAGTCTTTTTCTCTAACAATGTCCTGCACTAATAATTATTTTCTGAATAGATTAAGAATTTTGATTTACTAACAGTGAATTCTTGGCTTCATATGTAAAGAGCATTTACTTTTTTCCTCTAGACAAAATTTTGAGTTTAAAAAGACCACAAGAAATATTAATTTTACAGTTATAATTTTCCACTCAAATTAGTATTCTGTAATCAGTATTCTGGTATTAATATTCTTTTTTTCCTATGTAAACTACCTGAACAATTAGGGATTTGGATCAAAATTTAGTAGAAGAGAGAATTAGTGTAATCCTGAAATGAGAAATATTATTTATAGTGTTTTTCAGGGTTACACTGGCTGCAGGACTAAAAGATGTCAACTTGACTTTTCATTTTTTTTATGCAGTTATGAACAACTTGCAGAGCTTCTCTGTTTTTCAACCAGTATTTTGCTTTGGAAATTTTTGAGGGCACGTACAAATGGGAAAGAGTTGATTTTGGAAACAGATTTCCCAAACATTGTAAGGGATAAATGCATCTCACTGTTTTGTTGACAGCACCTGCTTTGAGCCAGGGCTATTTTGTGTGTAGCAGAAGATAGGAGAGGTCCCACTTGAAATTGGAGTCCTGGTGTGTTAGCTGCCACACACACACGCACTGCATAGTGTCCTGAGTGATGAGTCATCCACTAAGACAGATTTTGGTGCAGTCAAACTTTGTTGAAACAGTGGTGTGCTAAGCAGACCTGTTAACATTTCGCCCTGGCCATAACTGTGCCAGCTTACATGCTGTAGTATATTTACTGTAAGTGTAGCATATTTATTACTACAGTCATCCTTCATCCTTTGCTATTTTGAGATCAAAGCAGGAGGGAAAAAAAGCATAGAATTTCCATATTTGCTAAAAATAATCCTGCTTCCCTTCACGAAACTTTTTGACAGAAAATGTTTTGTCTTGCAGCTACCATAAATGATATTTATAAACTCAAAGGCTCTGGCACACTCCATCACTGTCCAGATGAAGATCTTTGGAGAATGAAAAAGGATTTCAAACTATGCTGAGATTAAAATGGGGTCATCCCACACTCTTACTGGTATTGCAAAATTATTTTTTAAAAATCATACCTGAAAATTCATATGAATGAAGAAAAACCCAAATTAATATCTGCACTAATGGGAAAAATCTTTTTGTATTGTAGATCATCATACACTGTGTTTTGAGAAACTCTTTTTAATGGCCTATAAAGAGCTAGCCAGTCATGAGTTTCTGCATTCTTAATTGTCAAAATACAAAAAAAAAAAAGTGTGCATTACTTTTATACATTCTTTTAAAAGTGTAATATAAATCTCTGTCAACTTCTGTGTATGTGACATGAAGTTGTGTTAGTCTGCTCCATGCAATAATTTGTTTCCCCAAACTTCTACACGGCAATGTACAGCCTACTATATCCAGTATTTATTATTCTAGTATTAGTCAAAATGTATCGTAGGCAATTGTATTGTATTTCTGTATAGTGCTTGTTGCCCCTTAATCATGTTTGCTTTTTAGATTGGAACTAAAAAAAAAGAAATTATGAATCTCACAAATAGACATTTATTATTTGGTACTATTAATAAGTAGTATTGCTTCAAAAGTACTGGCAGACATTTAAGAGTCGCATTTAATTTGTAATCATTAAAATATCATTCCTACAAATAGAAAACATTTAAATGATTTCCAAAACTTAAGTGATTACTACAAGTAAAAATCATGGTCTACTCTTAATGCAAAATTTATGAGGTGCATAATCAAAACATCCCAAATGTAACACTTTAAGCCAAACAACTAATGTTGAATGTAACAGTTTAAAAGAAGGTTGAATAATGTGGATTTTCTGAAGTTACCACCAACAGCCAACACATTATGTATGAATGAGTTTTCATAAAGTTTTCTGTAGTGTTATATGACAAAATAGACTGTCATATTTTTTCCCCATGTAATGGGGAAATGTAATTAGTTAAAACTAGAAAACTGAAACATTAAGAAAATCAGTTTGCTTTTCATGTGGAATATATTGTTTTTATGTGTCAACAGTTTAGCCCTGT
Organism: Oxyruncus cristatus; assembly: GCA_013399855.1. Classification (NCBI taxonomy): domain Eukaryota; kingdom Metazoa; phylum Chordata; class Aves; order Passeriformes; family Cotingidae; genus Oxyruncus; species Oxyruncus cristatus. The sequence goes on from VXAY01002809.1 coordinate 677,264, forward strand.
GATTTTTGCACAGTTTTTATCAACCCATAAATTTTGCTAATAAGTAAGAAGAGTTCTCATGGACAAAACAGATCTCTTGATATGGGGATTAATATTAAAATTTATTACTACACGATAAGAACTGAGGGAATACTTATATATATGACAACTCTAACTAGTTTTCTTATAATAAGAAACTTATATATTTACAAATACCACCCCTCCTTCTTTTCTTCAAAAACAGTCTAGAGGAAGAAGGAGAAGAAAAATTCTTTAAGGTAACAGTTACAAATCACTGCAGCTCAAAAATCTCTCTCTCTTTCTCTCTCCATCGGAATGCAGGGGAGTCTGCCTCCCACTTCTAGCCGCTTGTCTACGACTACTGAGGGTTTACCATGGACTTCAAGGGAAACACTCTTATCACCATGTCATCACCATGGAGTATAGGGCTCCGTGGAGGTTCCTTCCATGAGAAGTTTCAGGGGGTTTCCTAAGGGTTGCCACACCTCCCCGGGTGACAGGGGTTCTGTTTCTTTTTTTGGCTCAGTCCATACCCAAGAATGTTCTCCTGTGCTATGCTCTGCTGCTCCAAGTAGTTTCTTCTCTCTATATCAATAATTCTTTTGACTTTGTGCTTTTGGCCAAACACCCAATCTTGACTCTTGGCTGTGGTCAGTTACTCTAATTCACCACTGCCCCCCCATTTGCAGTGAAAGGAGTCATCTTACCATCACACCCAGTCTGAAATTGCATCAGGCCCCCCAGTACTGGGGGCTTAGTGTTAGGCTCAGCCCT
>VXAY01002809.1:678096-703865 GCA_013399855.1 Oxyruncus cristatus
GTCGTGAGGGGCTTGGCCCCTCAATGGAGAGTTCACCGTCTTCTTTATCATTTTGTGGCTGTAATTCTTCTGCAGTTTGTTGCATGCAGCTTCTAGGTGATTTAGTTTTGGCTTCAAGCCATCCCTGTCCTCCCCCGGGCCAGGCTAGCCCCCAGGAGGGCTTGCACACCCCAGGCCCAGCCGGGCCAGGGCATGCCGCCACGTTAACTCCTTAACTTCTTCTGCGCAACTCATCTTCTGGTTTGTTAAATATGTCATTCGTAGAGACGTCACAAAAGTCTCTGATTGGCTACTTAGCCAGAATTTCACCTGGAGTTTCCCATTTTCTACCCCAATACTAGGGGGATGGGCTAAACCATGACATTATGTTAGTCTTGCTACACGCAATAAGGAAGCACTCTGGATTTTTTTGGGTCTTCCTATTTTCACATGCTGGTCATAGGCATAGACTGATGTTTAGTAAGTACTTCTTCCTCTTTCAGAACTTTGTATTTTGTGTGGGAAAGAGCCGATGTATAATGAATTACAGAAAATTACAAGTAAATAGGAGATGGCAGCAGCTGGCCTGCTCAGTGTATGCACAGATAACAGAAAATAGATAATCCAAATAGGCTTCTCTTGTACACACAATCTTGTTCAAGGTCATAGTCGTGTTCTTTTGTCTGGCTGATCCATGCCTGTTTGAAAATCACCTTTTTCCTCCTACACAAATTTCATTCACGAGTAAAACATGACATTATAGAGACAAGTAAGCAAGTACTATCCAAGAGTAAGAAACAACACAATATTTGTGATCTGTGTCAGTAAAATAGGTGCTGGAATGTTACATTCATTTTTTCTGTCCAGAAAGTAGTACAGTATCCACTAAATGGTACAAAGTGATTGACTGTGGAATTACAGTACGATTAATCATGGCCTCAGTAATTTGCATTTCTGTAAAATGTTATAACCTCAAAATGTCACATAAACAATTGATCAAATAATTCACTTAATTTTTCAACCTTGTTGCTATTCTCATCTTTAACTGAATTCTTTGAAGTAGCTTTTTTTTTTTAACGAATTATTTATTTTCATTATTCGATGCTTGGTTACAACAGTAGTATTGTGTTCTAATTTCCTCACATTCTTTACATATAAGAAGTGTAGGTAAAACTAGAGGTTTTACCTTGTACTGTATTTTTCATAGCATGCAATATTGCTGATTTGATACAGAACACACCTGTGATTGAAGTTGTAACTGCTTCAGCCTCTGAAAATCCAGTTGTCAACTGTTCATGCTTCGACTTAGATGGATTTTGCTTTATAACTCCAGTCACAGTGTACTGGCCTATGATTGTGTACTGTTATATGCAGTTATCACTCTAACTGTATATAATTTTTACAGCCCCCACATCTGTTTGAAGGTCCCTTTATGCTACTATGCAGTGTAACAAGAAGCAGTTTCCATGTATAGGCATGAGGGCAAAGTTTTGGCAGTTTTAAGGAACTCTCAAACACTACATTTATCATTGTAGTATAGAGGTTTTAGGCATCAGACTACACCTACTTGTCATCTTTTCACAGCATCAGTTTCATTTGCTGTTTGGGTTGATGGACTAATGGACTGAGCTGAGTTGAGTTTAAAGACTTCAGCATAACAGGAGTGGAAGCCTTGAAATTGGAGAATCAAGCCCCAAATGTATAAGCTACCAAAATTTACTGGAAAGATGATATTTCATAGTTTCATGTCCATATTATTTTAAAACTGTTTCTGGTTTATCTGTAGTAAAATGGATGTCTAGAAAACACAAAAGCATATGGAAATAGTATTTCTAATTAACATCTTAAAAAAATATTAACTTTGTGTAGATGACACAGCTATAGCATTGCCTGTAATAATAATCGTAATATATCACAATTGTTGTTTGTGATCTGTTGAAAATTTTTCCCTTCAGTATTATAGGATTATGAGATGGACACAGATACTGATGATGTGTATAGTATCTACTCAATTTGCATCTTTTTGGAATAAATAAAATATGAAGTTAATTTCAAAGATACTAGGTTAATAAGCTAGGTTAATTTAAATGTTGCAGCAGTGGTAAACCCAGGTTAACTACTGGAGATAGTGAATTTTTTTAAATCCAACTATGCCTTAGTTGAAAATTTAAGTTCAGGTTTGACTTTCTAAGGCCTAGGTTATTAAGAAGTCTTGAAGAGCACTTTTTCAAAGTCATAGGATGCACCATATTTAAATTACATACATTAGTGTTTTGGTGCAGAACAGAAGTTTACTTTCATAAAGAATTTCCACACAGTTCTCCACTTGGATACGCACTGTCCCAGGGCCCCAGAGCACACTGATTAAATTATTCTGAGGTGTAATAAAGCTGGGCACCAACTGAAGCAACCTTGAGGCACTTCTAGAGTTAACTCTTCTGTAAAGAACTCTTAGTTCTTTACAGATCCACTCTCATACCTTTACACTACTTGCCAATGTAATGTCACGTCCTATATGGGCAAAATGACAGTAAAGTAGGCTAAATCCTAGTTGTTATGCTAAAATACCATTTGATATTAAGAAGATATGAAATAGTTTATTAGGTATTGTTAGATAACTTTAGTGTTTTAATAAGAATTTAGCCTTTTCATGTTAAAATTGGTATGGGGGAAATTAGGGCCTGTCACTTAATCTCATTTTATGTTAATGCTTTCCTGTCTTATTTCTTCTTCTCATTTATGGAAATTTGTGATAATAACAGAATGACATGTGATGTGGTTTTCTCAGTTTTCACAAATGGGAACCATAGTTTCTTGCTCTTCTGACCTAGTAAATATAACTAAAATTCTTATATGAAAGAAAATACTATTAAGAAAAAATAACTTTGATATTGTTTCTCTGTATTTTCAGTGATGCGGATTAAGATGTGTACACAACTATGTTGTACTGCTTTTATGGTGCTGTTTTAGACCTGTATGCACTGGTCTGATCCTCTAAGATGGTATAAACCACCCTTAGGCAGTATTAAGTAATTTAAGTGCAAAAGCCATTATAATTGTTGCTTTACAATAAGTGGATCCTCTTAAACTACCTTCAATATTACAGCTCTTGTGGTACATCAGTTAAAGATGACTTTGTTTATATTTTTTGTTACTGGAGACACGACACTAAAGAAAGTATGAGGTAAAATAATGCTCCTTGTAATTGACTTCACTTTGGACTACATCAAGAGGTGCTTGATGTTAGGCAGTGTTTTGTAGACCTCACTATTCATTTATGTAAGTGTATTCCAAAGAGTATAAATATGGAAAAAAAAGATTAGTTGTTTAGGATGATATGAAGTGTGTAGTTATAATGAAATATGCTAAGTAGCCTGTGACATATAATGCCACTGGTTGCAGGTTTTTAAAGATTGTTTGAAATTGTAGATGCTATAGATTTGATCTACCTAATACCTGAAATTATCATCTCCTGCCTGACTGTTGTGCAGGTAGTAAGAAGTTTCAATGAAGTGAAATGAAATTATTCTTGGGAAGACTTCTTGAAACTACTACTTACATTTTATTTTTTTTTTCCTCCATAAAAATGACTGTAATATAGGGAGATTGGTTTTCTATGTTTATTTGTGTAGATTGAAGTGTTAAAGGTTAAACTGCTTACTGCTTTTTGGTCATAGAGTAGATTACAAAGGAAACCATGTACACTGGATGTTTAAAACTAGATGAGAGAATAGTAAATAAAACTGGGATATTAAAATATCCATTAGTGAAACAAAAATGCATAAATACAAAAGAATTATGCTGGGTTTTAAATGCAGGTTCTTTAATTATTTTTTTTCTGTAGAACAGGCCTCTTTATGCTCAGTAGGGAGTAATGCAGAATAACAGATATTAGGCAGGTGACGCTATATTCATTCCCTCACTCCCAGCAGTTGTGCTGTTCTCAGGACAGCAGGATAATTTTATTTTTGGACGAAAAAATAGAGGTAACAGTATCATCCTTAAAGAGCATAGTGAAAGCCTAGTCCCGGTCTGGCTCAATGTATATCAAGAATTAACATATTCAGTGGTATTTTGACCTTGAGGGGATGGTTGGTATTTTCTGTAACTAGTTTCATAACTGAGATTGTATCACTTTGTTAAGGACAATCTATAGTGCCAGAATGCCTTCTGTAAAAGAAGTACTAACTTGTCTACCACATGGGGAGAAAATGGGCTCTTTGGAAAAGCTTCTCAGTTTTGAAGCATTGCATTTCCTTTAACTGGCACATTTGTACATACTGTTAGTAATACAGAGGTTTTAAAAGTTCCAACCAACGAGAGACTTAATTTTGTCACCATTTACAGCTTCAGATAATCACTGTTGGGAATAAAAATTGTAACTAGAACTGCATGTATCTTTCTGCTACATTAGTGACTGAGTCACCTACGATATATCCCACGCTATATGTGCCAAGTTAATTTAAGGAATTGTTTTCTTTAGTGGACTCTCTAAAACTACTGACTTTGAAGCCTTCTTTCGAAACACTTTTGACAATTATATAAGACCTGTACAATTTTATATTGTGCTTTAGTTGCTGTTAATGGTAATTCTCACAGGGTGGTCTAGCTAATAAGGATTATCTATTAAGAATATAAGCTCTAATTCCTTTGAAATGTTCCTTTTTCTGGTGGAAGCTAAATACCAAAAAGCTTTTGCTATTATCAGCTAAGGTCTTTATTAATACTGTGTATCTCTGATATGAACATGGTGAAATCTTCTTGCAATTGAACACTTGATTGATTTGTGTTAATCTTTGGCACCATTTCCTCCTTGTGCTACCACTTTCTACCACTGGCCCAATCTACTAGGCTATTTGGTCCTTGTTTTGGACAAAAGGGAACTGTACCTATATAAAGGAAAGAAATTATTGTCGATTTATTTGGAATCTCATGAGTCTAACCTAAGAATCCTATTGAAAAAGAAAACAAAGAAAAAATCTGAACACTTTTATATTGAATAAGTCTCAATAGTATGGTTAAAATTTCTGTACATGCACTTCCTTTTTTCTCCCCTTTTTCTTGTGTTATGCACACAATTTTAATATGGAATATTGTATCATTCATGACAAGGGTAAGCTGCTACAGGTTCTCAGCTTTTGTGTATTTATTTCCTGCTCATCTAATTAGGTAGTGTGCCCTAGACTTTCCTGTGCAGTCAGGCTACTTGCTCTGTTTTTTTAGTGGAGAGCCATTTTGTGATCTGTGATACTTGACCCAGATACATCCATAATTTTGAGGGGACCATAACTGGGGAAGAGCTTCTATCCATTTACAGCTTTTAAGTGACTGAAGGACCTTGGTGCCTTGAAGTCTGCACAGAAATGTACTGCCGGGATAATTTCTATTTGTTCTCATGCTAACCTTCATCAGCTTCACAGACATTGGTTTGCTAAATGCAATATCAATCCATTTTCCTGCAAAGACAGTGCAAACAATTCCTGGCTCATTCTCTACTGGCAAACTGTTAGCATTAGTATGTACACAAAATATGACTTTCCTCTTGCAACCTCCCTATTCTGTTACTGGATATGAGTTATTTTATGTTGACCTATATCAAGTGATCTAGGCAAGACCTAGTCTGACTAGAGCAAACTTGTTGAAACATCATCCCAGCACGTCAGCTGAATACCAGTGTCCTCTAGTGAAACACTACTTGTGAGCTACTACTACAGCTACTTAATGCCTTCAGTCAGATTTAGTTATCAGGAACTCTCTGTCATCATTGCCTTCCTTTTTTTTTCTTTTCTTAAGAAGAGATGTGTCAGCTGACAGTGCAAGTGATTAACATCTGCTAAGACCATTGGTTAGTGTGCACACTTCTCTTTTAATAGAAGTTTTCATCCTCAAAATGTTTCCCTAGAGTTAGAAATGTCATTCATGGTTCTTGCTTTAGTGCAAGCACAAATACATTTTGTTGAGATAAAACACCCACAGAAACAATATTCTTAGTGCTTGGCAACAATTACAATCATACTTTGATTTGGGATTTATTAAATATTAGTGTGCAATGAATCACAGCAATGTAAGCCCACATGCTTATATGCTTAGCCAATACCTTTTTACCACTAAATTTCTTTGTATCTAGTCAATTTACTGAGAACACTTGTCATATTTATTCCATCTGAGCTATCATAAAACTGTTATACTTTCCTGCCTGTTTTGCTCTGCTCGTTCTTTTACTTTATGTAATCAATTTCCACATTTTTATTTATATTCTACAAATTCAGTATAGCTTTACATTATGATATTGTATGGTTTGGTCTTACAGTGGTGTAAGATTTCATAAAAGTATCTATATTCTATAATGAAAAGAAAAAATCTGACATGAAGTACATCCTTCGGCATTATTATAAATCTTGTTAGCATGATGTAAAATTTGTATAGTCATGTTTTAATCTAAAACCTTTATATTAATGGTTTTGATTTCTCACAAAGTTAAGCAAACTGATTCAGAGATATGGAGAAAATGGCGAGATTATTCGTTTTTGTAAAGTTTCACACTTCATTTAATTGCATTTTATGTTATTCTGGCTAATGAAGAAAACTGAAACTGTTAAACCAGAGTAAAAAGATATTGCTCTGATCACACACAAATGAAATTACGTGATACTTGGTATATGGTACAGAAACTGTAACTGTCAACACAAAGTAATGGAAATCTACAAAAATATTAAATATTGGTTACTTAAACCAATAAACCATTAATTCATTTGCAGCATAGGTAATGTGATGGCTGAGTATGAAAAGACTTGATTCACATATTGTTTAGATATCATACTAACAGAAATTAGGTACATTTGGGAACCTCTAAATATGTTCATGCTTCTCAAGCATTCCTGTCATCTATGAGCAATTTTCACGTTACTTGCATGACCATGTGTCATAGAAAAGGCAGTTTTCTAAAATTCAGAATGATCTGTTGGAAGAACAAATTGGAATGCAGTCAGTACATTAAAAGTGTATTTAAGTAGACTGTTAATGTTATAGAAAGGAAAATTTTCAGCTCTAGATATATAATGAGAAGAAGTCTTTATCTTTCCAAGAAAAGAAATGTGTTATTGGAAATACATTTACATTTTGTTGTCAACAGACAGACTTTTCAAGGGTTGACCATGTTGGAAATTCAAGCTCCTTCATGCATACATGATTGATTATTGCTTTTTCCTAAATGATGCTATTGAGTCTCATGGAATATTTAATCCAAAACATACCTACGAGTTTACATTCACTACAAGGACAACATTCTTACACTAGCATTTCCAAAGATCCAATGCACACAGACTATTAAATTTTATTGGGATGTAGAACTTCTCAAACTGTGTCCCATTTAATTTTGTCTGTTTACACGGTGACTGAATTTGATCAAGTCTCTAGCAAACAACTAAATAATTCAGTCCAGTGGCAGCCTTATTTCACATGACTTGTACATCTGTCTTGATTGTGAATATAGCTGTTTTCCCAGGAATGGAGCTTTACTTTGATGAAATGTGTCTGGAAAAACAATTTTTAATACATTCAGTAAATAAGACTTTGTTTGTCATTCAACCCCCATGTTTTTCCATCTTTATAGACCCTCTTTGTTTTAGATTCTCATGACTAAATAATTCAGTCCAGTAGAACCAGAACTTTTTCACTTTGGATACAGCGGCTTGAAGCAGGAGAAGAGTGTCTTGTCCTCTCCTTCTGGTGTTGTGGAGGATCTCTCTCTGATGGATGGCACTGGGGAAAAAAGTGAACAAAAATCCATCTATACGTACACTTTTTGTAGTCTTAAAGGCCCGGTTTTGAAAAATACTGTAGAACTTGTTTGTACAGCCACACAGTGTAGAATTGTTTAGGTTCAATTACATCATGCTGTGTTGCGTTCTAAAATGAAGCAATTGCAATGTGATTGGGGCAGCTGATATATTTCAAATCACTTGACAAAAGGGGAAGTCTAGTGGAAAATCAAATGGGTATATATGGGTAGCAGAAGTGATCAGAACAAATTGTGAACATAATTACCTTTGATTGCTGTCCCTTTTTTAAATGCAACTGCTTTGTAATAGCAGTTTGGTTTGGGTTTATGATGGTAGAGAACTCTCAATTTTAATTTCTCAGAAAGCATATAACAGACAATAGTCGAATGACATGATGATATCAAAATGTGAGTAGATTGTCTTTAGCTGTGTGAATTGGAAGCCCTTTTTTGCTGTTTCAATTCATTTAATTGTTTGGAACAGTTTCTAATCAGCGGGGATATAAAGCTAGCATCAATAGAGGTTTTTCATCCCTATTTTGATGGGGGATGTATCCTTTCTACAGTTATTGTTCTGTTCCTCTGGGCCAAATACAACTGTTCCCAACACATTACACTCTTGGATCTCTTCCAATCTTAATGTAAGTAGCATAAATATGATGGCATTTATTTTGATGGATAGTGTCCTTAGGGATATAAACAAGAATGAATTATCAGTGCTAGTATTTTTCAGCCTTCTACGAATCTCTGAAATTCCTATGCAAAACATAGGAGCAGAAGTCTGCTGACCTATTGGTGTGATATCTTAGCACAGATATCTAGAGTTAGCTGAATTAAAATAACTGTAATACAATAAAACTCGATGAAGCATGATGAGAATCTCTTCTTTCACAGAAAGTGTTTCTATCTTTAAGGCTAATTCCATCTTGTCTCTGGTTGAACATGTACCTGAGGCCACTGAGAGAGTTATAATGATCAAAGCATAAAAAAAGAGTAAGGTGACCAGTCAATGAGCTGGAGCATGTAAGTCAGGATTACAAATAGTCTGTTTTTCTTTTCTGGCCTTTTAAATAATTGCTGAAGCTTTGCACGGGTGCATAAATGCATGTATGAGGGGAAAGGTAGCAATATACAGTTAAAGAAAAGGCTACTATATGTTTTCAAGCAAGTTTTCTGTAAAACAATAGACAGCTAAGTCAAAATATGGATGACGAATTTGTTTGCTGGAGTTTTATTGTGATTTTTTTGTTTGTGTGCTTTTTAAATTCAGTAATGCTGGAGCTAAGTAAGCACCTCAAATGCTGTCTTCTTTGGTGATAGGCCACTGAGACATGTTTTTGCTAATCTTCCCGAATCATGATAGCAAGTAATGTCAGTGGAATTCTGTGACCTTCTCCCACTAACATGGGACTTAAACTCTTTTGAATGTTATCTTGGAGGCATTTGTTTACCATCCTTGCATCTGTAACTTCAGCCTTATTAGGAGCGCCCTTTTTTGGATCCCTCTTTTGTACCTGTAGCCCATTGATAGGAATGGAGAACTGTCAAGATGAATTTATGTGTCTTGTCCATTGTAAGAGCAGTGTGTGTTACACAAATTTAATTCTATTTGTGCCAAAATATAATTTTGAGATACACATTTCTAGCATATCTCACATATCACACTTTATAGAATGGTTGAACATTCATTTGTATCATTAGAATCCATCAAGCTTTCAGGTTTGCCATCTACCCAGTAATCTTTTTTCACTTTGATTCACTCAGATCCCAATCCAAGACTGCCTTTGTTTTTTTTTTCAAATGCACCTTTCCTTTTGGCTTGCTGTACTGAGAACATTTCCTCTCAGGAATGCATTCCTCCTGAACATCTTTGTGATTGTATGCTTTGGTCTTTCTCTCCAAGCCTGAAGGTTGGGATGCAGATCTTTTTTTGGAATTTATGGAATTTTTCATCCCCCAGATTCTGGGATTTGGGCCCGGAATTAAGAAATATTTTCTACTTGTCTAGGAAAATATCTTATATTTGGCTCAAGGAGGCAAGATACATTTATAATGCTGTATAAGGTTCATCTTTCAATGAGCTAGTAGTATATTACTACTACGTCAGTTTTATGCATCTCATGTTATACAAATTTCCTCTTGTAGTTTAGTACCAGTTTACAGCTATATGTGTAACTATATGAAAACATTAAGAACATTATACACAGGAACATCTATTTTTTATAATCATGTAGGTATTAATATATTTAATTCCCTCACTCCTCCATCCCACTTTGTTTCCCATTTTCTCTCTAAAATCCCATATGGATATCTCTTTTCATCTTGTTCATTCACAATCTATAAAATCATATAAATAATTCTGTTTTCTGGTTCAAATGCGGTTCACCCGCACAGAGATTTCAGCAGAATCTTGGAAAACTCAAAACAAGGGAAATTTGTAAAAGGAATATCAGCAAGTAGCAATTGAAGAAAGTTAGTAGAGCAAAACTCTGGTGCCATTTCAGTATTTAGCATTATGACTCATTGTGACACATTTGTCAGTGCTATTGGTTTCAGTCTTATCAGTGACTCAGACCAGCTGTGATAGATGTACATTTCCATATTATGATTTCTCATGCTTCAGGGTGACACCCTGAAATAATTATTGCAATGCATGTTGTTAATAGAACAAATTTTGCAAATAAGCAAGTAGAGAGCATTTCTCAGTCTGTAATATACCTCTTTCTGAAAACAGTATAGGCAAGCTAAATGGTAGCCAGAAACTTCAGAGCATATTTATTTATGAAATATTTTAAATATATAGAGGGCAAAAACATAAGGGTTAAAAATGTGTATTAAAAAAGGAAAATGTATATTATACAATATTTATCAAGGTCAGAAAATATATAATGTGATAGTTTCTCTACTATGAATCTGACTTTAAGAAAAAGGATTTCCACTGCCTATTTGTTTTATCATTAACTAATACTTCAGCAAATGTTGTACAGATACTATAAGACTTTTTTTTTTACAAATTACAAAACCTTAGATAAAAATAGGGAATATAAGGTAACTGAATTCCCAAGCTAAATTAATTTGCTTTCTGGCTTAATAACCATCTTATGTCAAGAGTGACAAATTCTTGTAGATCCCTTGTTGCTTAATTTCCTATTTAATACAGTGTTAACTCTTACTTTTCTACCTCACAACAGTGTTCCAAGATAAACACATTTAAAAAGTGTGGCTTTCTCAGGAAGATGTCTTGCAAGTGCCTGAAATCAGTCTTTTCTATCTTATGTGGGTAAATGGGGACAAAAATATAATCAAAGAAGACAAGAAGAGGATGTTTGTTCTAGAAAGAACATAAAAATAGAAGCTACTTGTTCTACTCTTTTATCTTTAACGGTGGAAGTAGAGTTTCAATGAAATTGGAATGTGAGATTTTCCTTGCTCTGAAAAGTCACAAACTAGGGATGATTCCTAGTTTTGGTGTCAAAGATTATTTCTTTCAATGACCTTTGTGGTAGCTTTTAGGGATCATGTCTGAGCCTCATGAGCACTAACTGGTAATGCTTGGGTGAGAGCATGCTGATTTTCTGGCATAAAGAATTTGGTCATGAGAATGTAAAAATGTCCTAGAGATACATTTACTGTTGGTTGAAGAGAGAAGACAGAAGTCCAGAAACAGTTTCAGGAGAGAAAGTTGAAACAAAACAAACATTTTCCTCACCAAAAAGAGGCAAAAGGGGACACTTACAAATTCGTCTTATCTGACCAGCAAAACCTGACTTTTCTCCTTATATGTGTAATTAGCTGTTATGTAGGGAGGTTGTGAAGTCTTTTCTCTACAGACTGCATCTGACAGGAGGTGATTGAAGACCATTGTGGTTTAGGCTGGCTGCTGATGGATGTGAAGCTGAAGAGAGAGGGAGAGGAGGATGTTTAAATACAAAGTTATTTCGGAAGGTGTAATGATGGTGCTTTTTCCTCTTGAAGAGGATTTTCTTATAGTTCCTTTAGGAAGAGGTGACAGAAGCAGCATAAAATATCATGATCTTAATTACAGATCTTATTTCACTCTGAGGGAAGAAAGTTTTCTGGGTGAATCCCTGGTAGCACAAGTAATGTGGCTTTGGCCACTAAAAGGAGGAAATGAAAAACCTAAAGCCTGAAGGTTCTTCCATAGCAAGATATCTTCCAGGTCAAGATACTTTTACCTCTATAAATATGTGCCATGAGGAGGTAAAGACCAAGCTGTTTATATTTACATGGTAATGAAGATGAGTCTGTCTTCCAAATGCCTGCTTTACCATGGCTATTTCTGACATATGTCCCTTGCCATGGTTAAAAAATCAAGGGTTGAAACAGTATCAGAAACTCTGAACATAATTATAAAGAGAAACTGTTGGGGAAGCCTGTTTGCCTTGCATCAAAGTTGTCTGAAGGAGGAAAGAAGTAAGGGGACTGAGAGTTGCTGTCACATTAAGGAGTGTTAGGACAAAGGCAGAACTGGACTGTTCTGTCTGTACTGTGAAATGCTGGTATATGATAAGTATGACTTTTTTTCAGCAAGTAAGTAGACATATTTGTCTGTGAAAAGCAGTGTGTGATAAACTGCTAGCAGCATCTAGTAGATCCTGAAGAAAATTATTTCATTTGACAATGATTAGCCATCCAAGTATTCAAAATCTAAAATGCTGGTGTTCTCCAAGAGCTGTTTATATGCCCTCATCTAAGCTCTATTTCTACATCTGTCTAAGTCAAGAAATGAAATCTGACTGACTTTAATGGAAGCAGAATTAGGCTCATTTTGAATTTTTGGAACAATGTTAACATTGCTGACAGCAAGATTATGAGTTCTGCTCTCATGCATTCCCCTGACATCTGCCTGTTTCAAGGTATAAATGAACTAACATGAGGAAATTTTCACATCTGTCCGTATTGGCAGCCAGAAGCAATGTTGTAAAATACTGGAAGGCTGACAAACCCTGCAGCTTTCAAAAGTTAGACTGCAAATTTTTTCAGTTTAGTTCCCTTAAAATAGGAATAATAGTAAATAGGAGGCCAGAATTTAGATTTCTTTTTGATCCAAGACTGCAAAAGAAAGAACAAGTACTTCCTCTGAAGACCTATAAACAGTCTGAAGTACAGGTTTATCTCTATTTGCACAGTGAAACTAAGGGTACAAAGAGATTACTTGATGCCTTGGTCAAACTTTCTTTTAAAACAATAGGTTAAATGCCTGTGAAAATTTATTTTCCACTTTACAATCCTTCTGCAATTGATATGTTACCATTACTTCATACTTTCTACTCTTCTGAACTTTTAATTTTTTGTATCTGCTTCTGGTATTTTGTATGCAGACACAATAATTCTCTGTCCTACATTGTTTGAGTAATATGTAGCAGATGTCTGTTCTGTTTTTCCCATTGTACAAATCAATATATTTTCTTAAATGGAAAGGAGAAAAAAAGGAAAAAGGTCATCTTAGATGTTGAAGACAAACTGAGTTTGTCTAGTCTGAAATACAAATGCAAAACCTATAAGCTCTTTCCAGTGAAAGCCAGAAAACGGTTTCATTTTGAATAATACTGAAAGATTTAACTTCCAGTATGTCTCATTAAATTATTTCAACAACTTGTTCCAGACCTTCCAAAAGTACTCCACCTTGAACACAACCAAGAATAATCTATTTGCTAAATTGGATTAAGTTTTTCCTTTATATCGTCAATTATTAACAATTGTATGTCCTTAACACACAAGCTAGTGTTACCAGAAGGAAACAAGAGGTTTTTAGATACTGCTCCAAGACCTAACAATGCAAAGGTGCCGAGTATTTCCTCTGAAATGACAAACTTCTTCAGCTTTTTCTGGATTTTCAGTGAGCAGGAATTGAGAGCATTAATTACCTCACAGGATGTACTGAATTGCTTTCGGGTCATGGGATGAAGTTGCTCCAAAATCTCCACTGCTACAGACTGTACTTTGGCTTAAATATTAGCAGATATAATGTAGCACTTTCTTACCAAGATGATTTTCAATTTCCATGGTAGCAGATAGTTTAGGCAGAATTCAAGCTGTGGAGTTGTTTTGTTTGGTTGGTTTGTTTTGGGGGGATTTAGAGGGTTTTGTTTTCAGTTTTGTTTTGTTTTAAGAGTAGGACTAATGAGAGCCCTGCGTTTGAATTGAAGCATCTCTGTTCTGTTTGTTATACAAAACTCTGTATGTGTCTGTTCCTGTCAAGAAGATCAAAAATGAATGGGATAGATATGAAGGAGAAAGGAACTTGAATGAGATAGTTTTGAAGTAGAAAGGAACTAGAGGTAAAGGTTGGAAGTATCTTGCCTGGGGTCTTTCAGTCACGGGGCCTTAACTAGCGTTTGTCCACTTCTTGGAGCTTTATGCTATGGATTGACTTTTTTTTTTTATTATTATTTCAGTTGTTTTAAAGTGTTATGTCTCTAAATAAGGTGCAAAATGCATGTTACATTTAATTGTATTCTTCTCCAAATGTTTCTTTATCCAGTTCTCTTCCCTCTCCACATTTCATACTGGATCTGAGTTTGGAATGTGGTAATGCATAAAGCAGATTGCTTGTTGTTAGTCCTCTTGCTTAATTTTCAATGGGAATTTCAACTACTGTCATGATAAGTGTAGGACAGAGCCTGAGCTAATACAGTTATAATACTCTAAGATCAACTGAAGTCACTTTAAAGAGTGAAGGTGCCCATATGTGCCATAGCACTTGACTATAGGGTTTTATGATGCGTTTTTTTTAACTCCATTTAAAAATGTACTTCACAAGGATGAATTTTTCCTGATACTGGAGCAAAGCTAGGAGTCCAAGCAGAAGACCTTGGATCTTCAGAGGGCTCAAAAGATTTGGATGTAGGGGCATCCCTACAGTGCAAGGGAATAAAAATCGATCACTTTTAAAGGTCTGACAGAAAAATGGGGAGAAAATAACTCTATATCACAGTTTCATGTTAAGATGAATAAGTGCCAGCTTAGGTTGCTGGTGAGGATGACAAACAGCTGCCTCAATCACTAACAGTATTTGTAACACGCTGCATTTAAACTCAGCCATGTCACTACAAGCTCACAATTACAAAGTTAAGTCAAGACACAGATTGTGCTGTGTGGTTACCCATGTCTTCTACTGTAAGTAATAGCTGAAAATATTTTTTAAATCTGTTTGTATTAATTATTGGTGGATGTTGCTTAACATGAATACATAAGTGCTTTCCCAATGAAAATGCTTCTTATGGAATTGTAGTCATGTGAAGTTAGAGTCTCATTTTCATGGAAAACTTTTGCTTCTATATCATGAGATATTAACACAATGCATAATTTTGGAATATCCCCCCCCCCCCCTTTTTTTTTTCTTATAATCCTAAATGCAAGGCTTTGGATTTTATGCTTTCAAATTTCGAACTTTAAAACAGATTTTAATCTTCTCACATGGTTTTAAACCTTTCATAAGGTAAAAAGCTACAGTGATGGAGATAGAGAGTATCTCTAAAATTTTCTAGTACCTTTCTGTTGAGTTTAATGGAGTAGTTGAATCTGACTGAAAGTAGTACTTGGAAATTCATAATGCTCTGAAAATTGGTTTCAACCAATGTTACTTTTTTACATTTGTTTTTAATTTAAATGCTTAGTATCACGCTAAATAAGTATCTTGTAAAGGTCTAAGGCTTGTTGAAAATCTGTATTAATGATCCAGAAAACTCCTCAGTAAACTCTCTTAAAATTCTCAGGTAAAACATAACTGAATCACAATTTTTAAACTACTAATTTAAGGAAGTGCACTGCCATCTGAAGTTATTGATGAAGTGGAAGGTAATTCTTATTCTGTGCAACGCATTTAGCACCACAGTTTTCCCAAATACTGATGAGCTATAAACATATACTTCTATGTGCTATGTGTTGCTGTTGACAGATTTTCCATTTACCATTATTAGAATATATTTTTTGCATCTTCCAAATTAATAGTGAGATATTTTATGTTTTGCTCTGTTTCCCTAGCTTTTAATGTATAGTCAATAATAAAAAAATCCAATCTTCATGTGCTATATGCTACTTTTTATTATTTGTAATGTCTGGGGTGTTTTTTTCTAATCCTCTGAGCCTATGCAAACTTTAGTGTTTTGCAATTACAATTTTTTTAAATATATAACATAATATTTTTACTTGGAATTCACATTTTTCTCTTCATAGAATTAGTTGATTTAATTTATAATTTCCTACTAGACTTTTGAAAATACTATTTTTAAGCACCAAACATATGTAAAGCCTTTTACTCTCCTATTCCACTTGCACATAGCAAATACATTTTAAACAAGAGCACCTTCTACAAAATAATTTTAGTTCTTTGATTATAACTAAATTAATTCCAAATTTCTCTTAATTAGGTGAAACTGTTCCTAAGTTAGGAGACTGTCACATATGCTGTAGACTCTGATTAAATAAATTATATCAGGAGGGTGAAACACCCGGTATGCTTCACAGAGAATAAAGGTTTGCTGTGATACCATGTTTTTACTTCTTATGTGGGTGACTGTAAGAGTTGGTCTCAAGATTCTCTGAGCATTACTTAAGAATTTGAGTAGCAATCCATAATCTTTTCAAGGATCATTTGCTTGTCAGATATAGATAAACGTTGTGGGTTAACACACTGGTAGGCAGCTGAGCTCCAACAGCTGGTCTTTCACTCTCCCCCACCCCCTGCCTCACTGGGATGAGGGAAAGAATTTGAAGTGAGTAAATTTCTGGGTGGAGACAAAGACAGTTTATAGGTAAAGCAAAAGCTGCACGCACAAGCAAAATAAAACAAGGTATTCATTCACCACTTCTCATGGGTTGGTAGTTATTCAGCCATCCCCAGGAAAGCAGAGCTCTGTCACCTGAACGGTGACTTGGGAAGGCAAACGCCATCACTTTGAACTCTCCTTCTTCTCCCCCCTTCTTCAGTTTTATATGCTGAGCACGATGGCGCATGTTATGGAATATCCCTTTGGTCACCTGGGGTTGGCCATGTCCCCTCCCAACTCCTTGTGAACTCCCAGTCTCCTCACTGGTGGGGTGGGATAAGGAGCAGAAAAGGCCTTGACACTGTGAAAGCACTGCTCAGCAATAACAAAAACATCCCTGTGTTATCAACACAGTTTTCAGCACAAATCCAAAACATAGGCCCATACTAGCTACTGTGAAGAATATTAGCTCTATCTCAACCAAAACCAGTAGAATAAGATAGCATGCTACTTCACTTCCCACTTTGCTTTCTCTGTCCTTTCTAAATTACATCTTATTCTTCAAGTTATGCAATTAATTTCACAAGGGTGCTGCAGTACCAATTCTATTGAGTTTGTGCACATAAACAAACAATTCTGATTTATCTTTTTCATTACTCAAGCCTCTAGCTCAATATCTTCATAATTTCTGGATCTCTTAACCTAGACAAAAAATTTTTCCAGAGACAGACACCTTCATAGCCATAAATGTATATACTTTTAATATTTCTAAAGTTTATACTTTTAAACAGTGACCCCATAGTCCTGACACAGCTTGAGGGAAAAATGAGGAAATTCACTTTTTACCTTGAGGTCAGCAATTCTGTATCATTTCATTGTTTTTAGTGATAAAATTATTAGCAAGAATATATGATTCAGTTTCCAGTCTCTTGATAATACATTATTTTGAAGTCAAGGGAACCTTGGGATATAAATTAACTGCTTGCAGAGCTCTAACTACTGAATAAATATTTTAGGAGAAAAAATTATTTTAGTGTCAATACATTGGAATTAGCAACTGCAGCTTATATAAACAATATGTGGTTGAAAGTGGTTTGTACTGTCTTGTTTAGGATTAAATGTTTGGTATTGAAAGTAATGTACTTTTTAGATAAAAGACCACAGCTTTTTGGTTCAGAATTTTTGGGAAAACAAACAAACAAACAAACAAAAAGTGGAGAACAATTTATTTTGCTTTCAAAAGTGACAGGTATACAATAGCTTCTCTTCAGGTATCTGAAGATATGTACTTTATATCTGGCAGCATTCTACCTCTGACTTCTTATCATAAATGATCTTATACCACTGACCAGATAATCTGCTTTTATAAGAAGTTATTTCAAGTCAGTGATCTTTCTTGTAATCTAAAGACTTGAGTGTATTCTTTTATCAGTCTATAGACTTTAAAAGCTTTTTTTTCTTCATCAGTTATCCTAAATTCATATTTGCCTTCATTTGTCTATGACGGACAGAAATTCCATTTGGTGACTTGAATGCTATCTAAAATACAAGTTAGTGTCACAGAAGTATTTTCCTTTTCATAGCAATTATGCTTCTTTTGTTGTAATTTAAATATTCTAAATTTATGTTCTAAATCCACTTTCTGTTTAAATATTTCTCTACACTTGCTCCTGAAAAACCTGTCTACCTTACTTAGTTAGAAATACTTTTTCAAAGTGAATTCAGTAGCATCAAAAACTATTTAACATCTTTTATTTTCATGTTTTGGAAGTAAATATCTTTTGTTATTTAACAGATATCAGGATTGAAGTTTTGCTCTTTTTGTTTTGGTTTGGTTTTGGTTTTTTTGGTTTTTTTTTTCAACACATAACAAAAATGTCAGGTGCTCAGTAGACTTTCATCAGCATTCTGTGGTGCTGAAATCTAATGCACTCTCCAGCCTCAGCCCTGAGGCCCCTAGCCTTTGGCAGCCTATATAATAAAAATGCAGCACATAGGAGGTACTGCTTGAGATCAACGTCCTTATGTCTCAGAAAACTAGAGAAGCTTCAAAGAATGTAAGTGAATGACTAACACAAAATACTTTATGGAAAGTAATTCTGAATTATTCACTTCTGCTTTCACATGGTCCATCACATATTTAAGTATTGCAGCCACTATATAGTTCAAATAATGCCCTTCTGCACATTCCTATTAACCAGTTGTTATTGAAAGATTTTTTTGGTAACATTTTTTGTGAGAAAGTTACTTACCTCTACCATAGTCTCAGATTTTTGTGCTTTAAAATTCAAGATATAAGTATTTATCTTAGCAAGGAATTTCAAGCAGAGAAGGTTGTAAAACACTTTCTAACTCATGAAAAATACACCAACATGAGGTGAAGGTATTTTGGGAGAAACAAACAAGGTTTGTCAAAGCATTCACTTGTAACAGAGAGTCTCATTTTCTTCTGTTTCTGACTGAGGTCATGAGAGTCTGAAGTTGCCAACTAAGTCTATTCACCAAACTATTGGTGTGGCACAAAGTCATCACTTTCTCTTCTTCTGTTCTATTAAAAAAATTAATCATGAACCAGATTATCCAATTATTTTTTTCTTGATGAAAATCTTATTGAAAGTGTTTCAACATAACATTTTAGTTACATAAACTGGTTGCTGTAAAATAATTGTGCTGCAGTTTCTCAATCAGCTCCAACTGTGATGGTGTTATAGCTGCAAAGTGTTATTTATTAGTTCTTTTGCTTCCCCTCCATTACTTGACTTTGTGTTTTCCAGAATTATTTCTATTTTAAAAACAGTAAGACAGAAACTGTTGTTAAAGCATCTAGTTGCACAATACAATGCTTCCAAAGTTAATAGAAGAGTTAAGGAAAAAAAAAAAATCAAGAGACCAGCAAGACTTTAAAAAAGTGGAGAAATATGGGTGATTATTTCATCTAGTTGAAACGAAATTTAGCCTGCTTCTTCCTTGGAAGAGAAATTGTCATTTACAATCTAAAATGATGATAAGGATGTTATTTTATTCATTTCAGGTCTGCGTATATATATATGTATCTGGTTTTGGAAGACTAAGAACAAATAAATGTGTAGAATATGTTCTATATGTATTGTGCTGCAATATGAATGAGTTTTACCTCAAGTTGTTTATATGTCATACAAATTTGCTTAGACAAAGATCAGCTTTGACATGAGTTGTGGTTATTAACTAAGCCTTTATAAGCACACATTTGCGGCCCTTCAAACCAGACACGTTTATTTCCAGTATAATCAAACACATCCTATAATTTAAGGCATTACCTTTAAAAGGTTCGAGATTGTCATTGAGTGAAGATTCAGCATTTCCAATATGCAGAGATCTGTAAGGTTTGATTAGAATGCTCACAGATGCAAAACACACACTTTAAAAATAAGGCAACAGTATTCTCTTTGAACAAATATTTTCTTGCCACCCAGGTCTTTATCGGCAAGATGACAGGAATTTGGTAATATCTTCTATAGCTTTTGGGTGACAGATTATCTCCAAAACTGTAGTTGCTTTGAGGTATTGTGGAGGCTTACTAGCAAAGATATGGTTGACTTCAAGTTTCCTCTTCAATATTTTAGGCAGAATGTTTGCTATATTCTTTTAAGGATTTAAAAAAAAAAAAAAAAGATTAGGAGTATAATTTCTAAGCCTTAGCTCCTTACTGGTAAATCCATTGCCCAAGGAATTTTTTTATGTATTCAGAAATACATCCATGTTCTCCAGGAAAGCTTTACAGCTGTCTCAGAAAAATAACCTTTATCCTTAAAATACTGGTCTCTTTATTATGTCTTTCATTGTGATCCTTCAGGTATAGATTTTCTTTTCTAATCTAATCATGATAAAGTATGGTAAATCAAATCATGGTAGACTAGGAGCTGGTGCATAGAGCTAAAGCTTAGCACTGTATATCTTCTTAATGTGAAAGAGAGAAGGATTGTTAGACATCTAACATCATTGAATGGGTTTTTGGATACTTTAGCAGTCATCTAAATGCACTTGATGATTTGCATTGGCACAACGTCTGTTGAGTGTAGGTTGCAATCATATAGCAATGATAATTATTAATAATCCACTAGATGTTCTTTAAACTTGCAACCTTGTTGTTAAGGTAAATTTCCCAAGTAACCAATTTTTAGATTAATAGGCTTTTATAGAGACTTTTTTCCTTTTTTTTTTTTTTTTCCTTTCTCAGAATCCTTATTCTGCAATTGGATTGTTTACTTACTCTTCAATTTCTTGGTTTCTAAATGTGTACCCCCACAAAAGAATAAAATCTGTTTTGAGATTTTCTGTTTTATCAACATTATTAAGAAAAGCGTCTTTGTTTTTTATTGACTAAAATTTCTATTGTTTTACTATTACATTTTTATCCTTCGTGTGCTTTAGCAAGGACCATGAGCATCCATGATTATGGCCTATTATCTTACATGGCAATTGAACAGTCTCTGCAGAGTTGTTTGCTATTTCATTTAAAAAAAAATTTATTACAATAGTAACTTTGTCTTTTCATGCTGCATGTTCTTGATAATGCTGTTTTCCCTGTTTATCTTCTTTTTTCTTTTTTTTTTTTTTTTCCTTCTGGTTAACATTTGGTCTAGCTGTCAGCAATTTCATTTAAATTATTTAAGTTTTTTTCACTTGCTTGTGAAAAATTTTGAATTCACTTTGATTCATTTCTTATGATGCTTTTTATAGTGGAGTTTTTTTTCATTATTCGTTTTGCATGCAATCATATACAGTGTGGACATTTGGCAATTCAGTTCACAAGGCTCTGTCACATAAATAATGTATTTCTAGACTTCTGCACATGCCTATTAACCTGATTGACCTCAAACCCCTTTCCAATTTGTAAGAAGTTTCCTTCTATAGCAACACGTTATACTTTGCACCTGATCCAGTCTTTTTATCCAGTAGCCCATTTTAACCTTTATTCTTTACCTCAACCACTAATCTCTAGTTTGGAACCTTGTCAAATACTTTTGAAAATCTGAGTATATTACATCCACTGAATTCCCCTTATCTCTTACAGCAGCAATATCTTCAAAGAACTCCAATGGGCTTGATAAGCAAAACACTTCCCTGACAGAGTCCTTGCTAGTTATCCTTAATCAAACTATGCTTTTCCAGGTGTTCTCCCTACTGCAAAAGCCTGTGTGAAACAGTTTAAATTATTTTCTTTGTGAAGTACTATCTACAGTTTGCTGTTAAGCCATTTCTGATTACTTCAAGTTTAAATCTATGTTTTTCCTTGGTTTTAGCTCATGCTGTTTTTCTTCTAACTGGCATATATGCTATGACACTATTTTTTGCTCACATTTTAAATATTATTAAGAATAGATGAATAATGTTTTATTTGTATCTGGTCTAACCAGATCTGTTACTGTGAGCTGTGTTTGACACTTAAAGAGAAACTTGCAAAGTGGTTCTGCTGTCTTTTAAGTAGATTAATTGCTGCTTTAACAAATAGCAAAGAGAATCTATTATAATGACCTTGAAATTTTAGTCAAAATTTATATTAATTTTTGCTCAGTTTTGGACCACTCCTAAATTCACACCTGTAATAGGTTGACCCTGGCTGGATGCCAGGTACCCACTAAAGCTGTTCTCTCACTCCCGTCTGCAACTGGACATAGGAGAGAAGATATAATGAAGAATTTATTACTTGAGATAAGGACTGGGAGAGATCACTTACTGATCACCATCATGGGCAAAACAGACTTAAGTGGGGATATTAATTAAATTCATTACTAACAGAATCAGAGCAGGAAAATGAGAGTGAATTAAATCATAAAAATACTTTCTCCGCACCCCTCCCTCCTTCCCAAGTTCTACCTCCTCACCCCCCATGTTACAGGGAGACGGAGAGTGCGGGTTACAGCCAGTTCATTACAGCTTGTTTCTGCCACTGCTGAGGAAGAGGAGTCCTTCCTCTGCTCCAGCATGGGGTCCCTCCCATGGGAGACAGTTCTCCGCAAACTTCTCCAATGTGAGTCCATCCCTCAGGCAACAGTTCTTCACAAATTGCTGCAACATGGGTCACTGTTTCATGGGGTGCAGTCCTTCAGGAACAGCCTGCTCAACCATGGGTCCCCCACAGGGCCACAAGTCCTACTAGAAAACCTGCTCGAGCATGGGCTCCTCTCTCCATGGTTCAGCAAGGCCCTGCCAGGACCCTGCTCCAGCACGGGCCTCTCATGGGGTCACAGCCTCCTTTGGGCATCCACCTGCTCCAGTGTTGGTCTCCCCCATGGGCTGCAGATGGGTCTCTGCCCCCTGATGGTCCTCCATGGACTGCAGGGGGGGCAGTTACTCCACCGTGGTCTGCACTACGGGCAGCAGGGGAATCTGAGATCTGGTGCCTGGAGCACCTCCTCCCCCTCCTGCACTGATCTTGGTGTCTGCAGAGTTGTTCACATGTTCTCATTTTGCTCTTCTCTGGCTGCAATTTTCATCTGCACAACATTTTTTTTCCTTCTTAAATATGTTATCACAGAGGCATTATTATCATTCCTGTTTGGTTCGGCCTTGGAAGAGTGGTGGGTCTCTCCTGGAGCCAGCTGGCATTGGCTCTGATGGACACTGGGGAAAGCTTCTGACAGCTTCTCACAGAAGCCACCACTGTAGCCTCCCTGCTATGAAAATCTCCCCTCCCCTCCCCT
This sequence comes from Oxyruncus cristatus, assembly GCA_013399855.1. Taxonomy (NCBI): domain Eukaryota; kingdom Metazoa; phylum Chordata; class Aves; order Passeriformes; family Cotingidae; genus Oxyruncus; species Oxyruncus cristatus. Next base: position 701,271 of record VXAY01002809.1, read on the forward strand.
CTCCTCTCCTTTCCCCATCCTGTCTTTCTACAACATCAGTTTGTAAAAGTCAGGTCCGACTCTGGTTGTTTTCTGTATTTTGGTCTCACATTTTTATTCTGTACCTTCTTGAGGGGTCAGTAAACAACACACTAAACAGTTCTTCTGTATGAGAGATCAGAAATATCTTACAGACTTTGTCAGCAGTACCTGTCAAGACATCAGAAATGAGTGTCTTAAGAGATTCATTCCCTCCCCAGAGCAGTCTGGGGTACAATGGGGGTGTGTGATGATTTGCCTGTCCTACTAGTGCATCATTTCTCCATTGCTGACTGTTTTGGGTTGAGGTTGTCAACACAATCCCACTTGTCAACATTTTTGGTCTCCCCAGACCATGTAAGATTGGTCTTCATTTGTAACTAACCTGTCTTTCTGCAAAGTTGCCAGCCACAGTTCTGTAATAGACTGGTATTAGACAAAGCTTAGATAATTAGACAATGCAAATGGCAAGTACTTAATCCTTCCCTTCATCCATATGTCTGTTTTTCCTGCTGCCTGCCCTGCCTTTCTTTGTTCTGTTTCGTTTCACTAAAGGTGTCTGCTTTGGCAGTTGCCAGAGACTTCAGTAGACCAACCATTTGAGTCATTGCAGCTGAAGGAAGTATATTGTGGGCTTGTTTCTCAAAAATCACATTTAACTTTTATCAAGCCTCTCTGAAGTGTTCACTTTACTGCCACAAGGGATGGAGTCTCCTGTGCACGAAAGAGCCACATAAGCAATTTCTGCCTGAAATGGAAAATTTCCTTGTCATCCTACTGCCTCTATCTCTGAGTTGCTGTGACTGAATTTGGCTACAGCTGTTCAATAGTTCTGAGATGCAATAGTTTTGCATCTGACATGCTTTATTGTTGCTCTTGATTGAGATAACACTAAGTGCCTCTACTATCAGGAGAAGCCTGAAAATCAACAAGTGGGGTGCAATTTCTCTTGCTTAAAATGATGCCTAAATTGCTGTTTGCTTTCAGCAGTGCTTAACTGATGATTTTATAGTGGGAATAATTTTTTTTTATGATTCTTTCTCACCACTCTCAGAGCTAAAAAAATTTTCAGGTATATGATAATTGCTCTGACTTTGAATACTTGTTCCTGGGAATGATTTATATCTCTGCAGCTCTCTGATGGGCCTATAAGAAGATTTAACAGAAATTTGCCCTGACAGTCATGGATGTACTGTCTGTGACAAAGTTACAGTAGATAATTTTTTAACGCAAAAAAAATCCTCACTTTAATGTGGTTGCAAGACTATGGCTATCATTCATTTAAGCTGAATAACAACAAAAATTTAAATATAAAAATTAGGAAATAATATTGAGAGGAATAAATCTACAAAACAATATATTCATTTTTCTTGTAATTTTCTCTATGTTTATGACTGTAACTTTTACCACAAGGAAAACATTCTTTTTTTTTGTAGCAGAACTTTGCCACCTCTTGGACATGGTATTGTTTTTCTCTTCTCATGGCTCAAGCTGAATGAATCGGCTCCTTACCATACGCCTTAGCTCTGTACCCTGTTGACTTCAACTGAAAAAGTTAGGACTGGCTCAGAGCTGTCTGCTTGGATCACAGGCAGGACCTGACAAAACTGGCTAAGGTTACTGTCCACAGTAAACCCAAAAGGCTTCTCAATATATGTAAGCAAAGTCAGTTCATATGCTTCTGGTACTTTGTAGATATCTTGTGACTGAAAAACGGGGCTGAGCACTGAGAGAATCAAATTGCAGAGTATTTTTGGTTCTGTGCCAATGTTGGCTGGAAGAATTCAGAGTCAAACACCTTCTGTTAAAGAGTATCTGTATCTGAAATCTGTCCAGATTTAATAAAGATAAATCCTTTATAACAATTATCCAGTTGATATTTATTTTTAATTTTTGTGAATTAAAGTGAAACTTGGGTCAATTAAAGCTTTGACAAACATCACAAGTTCAGGATATTTTCTGAAAATACAGGTATCGTTCTTTATTTATAGCATAAAATTATGCTTCGGGAAAATTGCATTGCAAGGTTGAGGATTGTTTTGGAAGACTTTTTTCCTTAGCGTCAATCTCCAGGACCTGAACTGAGCAGAGCAGGAGTCCAGAGCAGAGAAGTATCTCTGTCTAAAGGCATGGCTTCAGAGTCTTCAGAGTTCATTGACACACTATTAGATTTCTCCTCCTTCTACTTGGTAAACATTTTACTTATCATTTTGAAAGCATTTTCACTGGAAGGAAAACTGAGGATAGGATGACCTCCAAAAAAGAGGATTCTTCAGTGCATTTACTTTCATTAAATATCTGGGGTTTTTTTTAAGCTAGTACTTATATAGAGGCAAGGTCTGCATCATGCTGAGAATACGTATTCCTTGAAATTTATAGAATAGTAAATGCTTACAGGACTTAAAAAGGATTAGCCTTACAATATTGTGTGAAAAATTAAGTTTCTGATTTGATCCATACAGCAGAACATAATTATATTACTTTCTTCTCATGATGCACAAACACTTTTTTATGTTTTTTTTTTTTTTTTTTTTTTTTTTTTTTGTTTTTTTTTTTTTTTTTTTTTCTTTTTTTTGT
>VXAY01002809.1:703897-765562 GCA_013399855.1 Oxyruncus cristatus
TTTTTTTTTTTTGGTTTGGTTTTTTTTTATATTATCCTTCATATTATCTTGCCTATAGCAGAACTCTGCATCCTTATTGTCTTTGAACTGGATCAGAAATGAAAATTCCTCCTCCAACCCTCATCAGTATTTTACTTTCAGGATTATTATTTTAACTTGGTTCAATTTTCTGATCCAGTTCACTCTGTGGCTCTATAGACAGTTTTATTTACAAAAGCAAGCAAGCAGCACAGATGTGGAAACAAGCATAAGGCAGAGAGAGGAAAATAACTGCTTAAACTTGTAATGCTGCAGAGAGAAACGTCTGTGGACACACAGCCTCAGTTAAACATTTATAAGGAGTTGTGTGGATGTACTGTGCACATATCTAGGATCAGTGCAATTTTTCTTTCTTTCATAAAGCACTTGTCATCAATCTTCTGCAAGCAGTAAGTGAAAACAGAAGCTGTCATCTATGCCATATTTGCTTTATACCCTGCAGGCAGCAAACATCAGCTCAGTTCTTTTAAACACGAGACCTTTCTACTTTGCCTTTTGATAGCCAGAAGTTTTGCTTTGACTGTCGTATAGTCCAACATAAAGATGTGTTAGATTTTTTTTCCCTTCCTTCATTTTAAGGATCCAAAGGATGATGCCCTTCTCTCATCACATCTGTGTGCAATACATGCTAGGCATGGAAAAACAACTGTAGCTGGATAGCAGTCAGGAAAACTATATGAAGGATGTAATAATCTGATTTAACATAACATACTAAACAAAATACAATAGAGCTACAGAAGAAAATGTCAGTGAAACATATGGTTTGACTTTGCAGTCTTTCAGAGAATAAAAGTTTTGCCTCAAGAATTACAGTCTCAAGCTTTCAATCTTCATTGACTGAGATGATTGCACGATATTAAGCATTGTGTTCTTCAGCATCTGGATGTAATGAGATGCTTTAAGGAGAGTGTCATTCTTGATATTCTGCCATAGCTCCAAATTGCTTATTCTCTACCAGTTTGCATTACAAATGTGTTTCTTTGCCTAAAGTAACATTAAAAAAATATATACTCTATTTTGTTAGAAAACTTACCATTAGTATATGTGGTTTACAGATTCATGCTCCAAATTATGAAATGAGTATATAACAATCTTCATGGGTAATTGAGAAAATAATAGAGTTTGTGTTGTTTGCTAGATAAATGAAAAAAGGAAAGATTTTACAAAAAGGCTCTTATCCCTGTTCCAAATTCTAACAGCCCCAAAGGAATCAGGACCTGATAAATCATAACAGCTATTTTTAGTCTCTTGTGTAACAACCTACTTTGTAGCTTTCAGAAACTTCTAACTCATAAATTGCCTTGGTGATCTGCACTAGCTTTTGTGGAGCTGTTAGAATTTAGTCGATATGTTTCTTTAAAAAGTATAGTGGTTCATTTCTTTAAATATTTTTCCAGCTTTCAAAAGACTTCAGTATAAACTAATAAAATGATAATTCTAATAAGTGAAGACTGGTTTTGACCTAATATGAATGTCATACTAAATGTAGAGTACAGAAGAAACATAGGTGTTGATTAGGATTAGACTGGCAATCCATATTTTCCAGCATTCTGTCTCTGTAAATGTACAGCATAGGGTGCCGCAGAGACAGATGTAAGAAAGCTTTCAGGGGACGAGTTTTGAATTGCTGTGCATACAGCAAGATAGGGTGTCAAAACATTGAACAAAATGCTCAATTGGACTGTGCTGCTTTATTTCCAAACAAATAAATATTTATTTTATAAATGTTGTTCCACAGTACATTGGCATTTTAACTGAGCTGTGTATATTAACACTTATTAAAAAAAAAAAAAAAATAAATCCTTATGAAATGATTGAAAGCTCTTGAGCTTTCAGAAAAATGCTTGGATACATAATTCTCATTGAAATTGATGAACATTATCAAATAATTTAGAACTTTGATCTGCAATGGCTATATTATACTGGAAAATTTTAGTGGCAAATACAGAGTATCTTTCAATGATTTTGAGCCTGGATAGGACAGGACAACAACCTAGATGCATACTGGCCATATCTAAACTGTCTACTTGCCCTTTTTTTAAATTCAAGTTGGTGTCCAGAAATTGTGTGAGAGGCTTATACTTGGTCCAGGTTAAAACTACATTAATGACCATTCTAACAGTTTTACGGATAAGAATATTTTGTTCCAGTGCCTGGAAATGTTCTACAGCACTGTTTGTTTTACTAACACCAGAATCACAGTTTGGGTTGGATGGGACCTTTAAAAATCATCTAATTCCACCTCCCCTGGCATGGATGGGGACACCTTCCATTACTTCAGGCTATTTGAAGCCTCATCCAACTTGATCTTGAACACATTCATGGATGGGGAGAACACAACTTCTCTTGGAAACTTATTCCAGTGCTTCACCACCCCTGTAGTAAAGAATTTCTTCTTAATAGCTAGTCTAAACCTACCCTCTTTTAGTTTAAAGCTATTTCCCCTTGTCCTATCACTACATGCACTTGTAAAAAGTCCCTCTCCATCTCTCTTATAGGCCCCCTTTAGGTACCAGAAAGCTCCTGTAAGGTCTCCCCTTCTCTGCTGGAAGGCAGAACTCGAGGTGGAGTCTCGTGAGAGCAGAGTAGAAGGGGAGAATCTTCTCCCTTGACCTGGTGGCCACACTTCTTTTGGTGCAGCCCAGGGTGCGATCTACTTTCCTATCAGCAAACACAAATTGCTGTCTCCTATTTAGTCTTTCATCCACCAGAACACCCCAAGCTGTCTGCAGAGCAGCTCTGTGTAGCATGAATTTTCTTAGATTACAAAGGTAGCCAATGCACAATTTAGTTTCATGAAGGTATATTTTAAGAGATGGCATTTTCAAAATGCATTTGAAATTTGCCTTGCAATTTCCAATAGATGTTTGAGTAAACTGTGTTGCCTTCTGTATACTATGAAAACCAGAAACTATATTGACAACATTTTAGAAGCGTAAAAGTATTGCTAAAAATGAAATAGAACAACTGGCTTGATGAAGTCATTCTTCAAATTTATGCTACAAAATTTTATCTCAACTGCTCAGAATAAATACAATTAATCTTTTAAAGGATTGCACAAGTCTTTTGTTGCTCTTTTTTGAGGCTATCCATATAAATGAATTGTGTTATTTTCCTTTATTTAAGGTCCATTCATTATTTGGCGTAAATTTTACTTGCCCTCTTCTTACTCCATCCTAGTCTTTCTAGTTATCACAATTTTCTGGTAAAATTGTTTCACATTTGCCTAAAAAGTAATTTCTTTTAAATGAAATGTCAGCAGGCAACAGTAATTGATTAAAAATCCAGGTTTGCTGTGTATCCTTCTCTTTTACTCTATGCACTATGAAATTGTTTAACAACTAAAACTTAAAATGATTCTTTCATAGACTAGGCTGAGTCTACATGTGTAGAATTTAATCTTGCTGAAAAATAATGATACTTAATGTATCATTGACCTCATGTTTTCCTGAGGTTCATTTGATAAAGACCATTAGCAGTTCCTCCTCATCACTGTGCTGACTCCACTGATCAGAAATGGTAAGATATGGAAAGGTAAAAATGTCTCACAACAGAAAAGAAGTTCCATTTATATAAAAGTGTCATGTAGCTACTCTAATAATAAAATCTATTTCATGATCTCTGTAGAATTTTTGCATTAAGTTTAGAATACATACCTTCAGATTTACAGTGTTAGAAAGAATAATTAGCCTTTGAGTTGTATGTGGGGTGACAGGAAAAAGAATGTAATTCTTTAGTATTTCCCAGGTTAAAAAATGAAAAATAATTTTTTCAATAATTTAAAAATACAGAGTGTATTTTATAAGGTTATTTAATGCTCAGTCCTTTTCTTCTATCTTTCTTTTTCTTTTATTTTTAAATCTTTTTCTTCAATCTTTTTTTTCTTGCTGTAAAGAGGGAGAAGAAGTGGATATGTGATGAGAGGTGATGCAGAAAAATCAGTTCCATGGGACAGACACAAAAAAGCTTTTCCATCCCATCAATTCCACAGGACAAAGAATAGGAAAAGTGTATCCATTTAAAGCCTTCAACATGTCAGTTTTTCTAGGTTGGTGATATTTCTGTGCAAGTACGTGTGAGAAATCTATGTGTAAAATAGCTCTCTATTTTAAGGTCTTCTCTTATTCCTATTAGACTGCTAATAGTTCACAGGAAACAACATCGAATGACATTCCTAATGTATATTTAAAAATAGTTGAACATTAACTCTGGAAAATGCAATGGTCAAAGGTATATGTTTCCCATGAGAAAATATCTGGATAAGGAGTTCCAGCTTATATCCAGAGGGAACTCAGTTTATTTCCAGGAATATGAGCACATATGTGGTGAGCTGACTTTGACTAACTGACAGGTGCCCACTCAGCTGCTCTATTGCTCCCCCTCCTCAACAGGTCAGGGAGACAAGATACGGTGAAAAGCTCATGGGCTGAGGTAAAGACAGGGAGATCACCTACCAGTTATTTACTAGTTACTATCATGAGCAAAACAGACTCATCTTGGGGAAATTAATTTCATTTATTTTCAACCAAGGAGAATAGGATAATGAGTTATAAGAAGTCTGAAAAATGCCTCCCTTCCATCCTTTTGTTCCTCCCAAATTCAATATCACTCCCAATTCTTCTACAGGTCTCTGCCAAGTGGCACAGTGGCACAGGGAATGGGGTTATGGTCAATTTATGATGCATGATCTTTGCTGCTTCTTCCTCCTCATGCTCTTCCCTTGCTTCAGTGTGGAGTCCAGCTGACTGGAGACAGGCTTTTGTAAGCTTTTCCAACATTGGTCCCTTCCACAGGGTGCAGTCCTTCAGGAATGGACTGTCCCTGTGGGGGTCACCCTCTGGGTGATAGGTCTTGCCAGAAAAACTGCTTCTGCCTGGACTGTTCTCCATGGGCCACAGGTCCTACCAGGAGCCTGCTCTGTTGTGGGTTCTCCATGGGGTCACAGTTTCCTTCAGGGTACATCCACATGCTCTGGCTTGGGGTCCTCCAGAGGTTGCAGGTGGACACCTGCTCCACCACGGACCTCTGTGAGCTGCAGGGGGACAGTCTGCCTGACCAAGGTCTACAGCACAGGAAATCTCTGGAGCACCTCCTTCTGCTCCTGCTCCACTGACCCTGACATCACAAAGTTCTTGTTCTCACGTGTTCTCAGTCTTCTCTCTTAATTACTGCTGTTCAGGATTTTTTACCTTTTCTTAGCTATATTATCACAGAGGTGCTACCAGTGTGACTAGTGGGATCAGCTGAGGCCAGAAGTGGGTCGTTGGAGCCAGCTGAAACTGGCTGTGTGGAACATGGGGACAACTTCTGGCATCTTCCTGATGGAAGTCAGTCCTGAGCCCCCAACCGCTACTAAAACCTTTCCATGTAAACCCTGTAAAATTATGTCAGATGCTATAGCATTTTGTTGAGGTTGAGAAAATAATTAGACAAATTCTTAGAGTCCTGAGAAATTCAATTAATTTCCTGAAGAATACTTAAATAAACTAAATAGCAAGTCTTGTCCAGAATGATTAAACATCCTACCTAGTCACAATCCCAGCTTAATTTTAACTTAACTAAGAGTACATATTTTGAAAAGCTGCTGTTTGTAAAGAAAGTTTTGCAAAATAATGAAATTTATAGATTATATAGATGCAGAATCATTACTCATACAACATTATTGTAGTAGAATTAGCTGAAACAAGTAGGAGATTAGCTTGAAACATTTTTTAAAGGTATGGATTTTAAGCAGCAACTGGTGAAATGCTGGAATTTGTTGTCTCAGGTAATTGTGGAGAAAGACAACATCAACAGATAAAAAATGGATTATACAACTCAAGGACTATAAATAAATAAAGAAGGCCTGGAAAATTATGTACCTCTCAAGACTAGAAATTGGCTTGTAAATTTCTGGAATAGTTTAAACAAAGAACTAACTTTATCAAGGGTTGTTCTGTTTTTTGTGAGTTTTTTTTGGTTTTGTTTCTGTTGGGGTTTTTGTTGTATTTTGTTCTTGTTGTTGTGCTATTATTGCACAGCTTTTGTTTAGTCTGCTCTATTGTTTTATTTCTGGTTCATCTTTGAGGACATAGTTTCAGATGTGTGTAGAGATGAGGGGATATTCAATAACCATATGAACTGAATTGATATATGACTGAAATTCCTGGGTTTTGTATATATCTATGACTGTAGCTTCTAAATGCAGGAAACTGTCCTTTCACAATGACAGTTAATGTTGATTTTTTTAGAAAATGGCTTGGATGATGCATGTGATAATGTTACTTTACAGTAATTTACAACAGCACAATAGTCCCATTAACAAGTGATTCACATGAACTGGAAGCTTTTTTTTATATTTACAACGCAATAGACCTCTACTTCTCTTCAAATAATGATGTTCATCACAAATCATTGTGCTAGGATTTATGTTTTAAGTTTTTCCTTTATTAATTTTCTCTTTCCGTGCTGGCCCTTTCACATCTTGTCTAACATAACAAAATCATTGTTGCTAACAGTGATTTTTAACCACAGCTGCACCCAACCTGCTGCTGCAGTGAATGAGGTACAAGAGTGGACAAGGACCATGTTCAGTGATTTTTTTTCTTTAAAAAGTCTTGGGTAATAGTATAATCACTGATCTTTTTCCTGTTCTGCAGTTGTAGTTAATTGTTAACTGCATCTGTATCTGAAACTCACTCCTCTGTAGAATAGTATGAAATATATAAAGCTGATAAGAAGGAATGTTTGTAGTTTGTAAACAACTTCAATAACAAGTATCTTTTATTTCCTTATCCTTTTCCTCCAAGTGATTGCTGGGGGCTATTACATGTCCTAAAAATGAGACACCTGTCACTAACCGGTGTTCCATTTGGAAGACGATTTCATTACAGAATAGGGGTGTGTACTTCTCCCTTAATTCTGTGAGGAAATAAAAGGGATCCTGAAGGATATATAAAGAAAGAAAACAGAAATTTATTTCAAAGAAATTTATTTTATCAGGTGTGCCCTGGGCAGCTGCTGCAAATGATCCATTATTAACAATCCATCAGAAATTACAAAGAGAGTGTAGAATACACATTTTTGATTATATTCACATAGTGACAAACTGGTCCCAGCATCTGTAACTAGGACACATGACAACTGCTGAAAACTGTCATTAAGAAACCTGTAGGTACCTAGAATAAACACACACAGAACTTTATCAAAGTGCTGTGGGTTTGGTTTAAAATAAAATGATAAAAAAGATACAAGATATGGAAGTATATTTCTTGTTGTTATTTATTGTAATACCCAAAATGAAAATTTGAGAAAACTGATGTGTTTCACCAAGAAAATACTGAAAAATCTACACCTTCCTTTCTCAGTAGTTTTAGGCAAGGGTTATTTCTTTCATTGTAAAAAAATCCCAAACCTTCACATATTTTGCCCCAAACAAACAATGAAGAAAAATGCCAAGTCTAAATTTCTATTTATTTTTCCCATGTCAAATACTTTGATGTGATTCACGTTTAAGAGTCCATACCCTAAACTGGAGACGTGCACTTATATTTTTAAATACCTTGGAGATCCTTGAGTAAATGACTATTTGTTTGTCAGGTGAGTCTTCCCAAGTTCATGTAACATAACATGTGATTCTAGGAACATGAGATACACATGCTGTACCTAATTACAGAAACATGGCTTGTAAACCTGTGAACCAAGACCCTCCCCTCTTTAGGCATGAAAGTAAGGCTTTGAGTTGTGAGATCTGGTCTTGCATCAGACTACACTGATATCTCTGTTTGGATAACTTTTCATCCCTTCTCATCCACCTGGTGTTACTACCCCTGTAACAAGGAAAAATGTGTCCAGATTTTAGCTGGAACAGTTCACAGCTGAGAGTATTAAACCCAGTTGTCATTGTTTATAGTTCAGTGCACTTGACTATGAAAGGTGGCAACTCAGGACCCTTCTTAAAATATATGTTGGTTTTAACTGCCACAACTGAGGTAGCTGCCAGTTCCCACTGTGGCAAGAAATATCCTTGTCTGTGAGAATAGAGTTGACAAGACTGTCAAAACACCAAAAAGAACTATGAAAGTGTAGGAATACAGCTGCTGGGATTTGGCAGCAGAAATAAAATTCTGGATGGATCCAAAAACAGAGAGCACACTTAACAAATTTGGGAATTAATGAAATCTATTTGGGATATAATGTAACTACTTTCTTGGTAGAGGTTTTCATATGCTACACTAGGATGCTTCACAATTACATTCATTTAGCACTTTTATAATCTCTTACCTCAAGATTCTGTAAATTTGAGCCAAATGTTTGGATGCTGTAACATGTCAAGTGTGATAACATCGAAAACTATATATAAACCTATAAATCAGGCAGTCCAGTCAGGTGCACAATGACACAAGATACCCTTGCATGGATGTCTCACATCCCAGTTCATTAGAAATTATAATAGTTCGATTTGTGCTAGATTGATCCTGGCAAGTAGGAGATAGGGAGAATTGGAATTAGCATTGCTGTTATTCTGGAAGTAAAGTTCATCTCAGGCACAGTTTTAGCAATTTATCTTCTGTCATCTATAAGTGAAGGATTTGTGTAGAAATTCTCTCAGAGATTTTAAATGCAAAGGTGTAATATGAGTGTGTTTCCATCATAGTAAAAAAACCTCAGTCAAACAAATTCAGTTGATCTTAGATCTATGCACTGTAAAAGTGATGGTAATTTAGGGCTCAGTAGTAAAAGAGGCAGATGGAAGAGAGACAGAGGAGTGAATTTACTGAAATGTTTTCTTTTTCTAAGACGTAGGATAAACAGCTTCATCTCAAAAGATGAGCCCATCGAAGTCAGAGAAGGCAGATGCCTTAGGGTCTTTGTTATGCCATTTGAAGCTCTGTCATGATGCTGGTGAAACAGATATGTCCCAATCATTTGTTGACGTAGCTTAAAAGTCTGGTAGTGATAAAAGATTTCTATGTGTTTTCTTGGTTTTCTTGTATGATGAATGTGAGAGGTGTTAGCAAACACTGCAGAAAGTCCTTTAGTGCTCCCTGGGAAGTGAGGATATGTCAGCAATTGCAGAGACTAGATCTTCCAGAAGAGTATGGTAACAGAGCAGAAGAATTACGTACAGGACATCAGCACTGTTTGATTCCAAACGTTGCTTGGTGTCAGCTCTCACATCAAAATACCATTCCAGTTCTGTAGACAAGTATAAGATGCACAGTGCTCTTATTTCCCTTAAATAACTTATTTCACTGTTGACTTGGCAGGACTTGTTAAACTTCAATACATTCTTTGAGGTCTTTCTACTTGCACAAACATTTAAATTCATCATTTATAATACTTAAATATGGATCTTTGAGGGGTGCTTCAAGTTTGTTTTCAGGCGATGTTTGTTAGCATCTTCTTAGCTCACTGAGTTTCTTTCCCCCCTCTCCTTGGGTTTCTGTAGAATCAAGAATTTTATTTCTACATAATAGACCTGTATTTTCTGGTTAACAGAGTGAAAGAGAGAATGTGGGATCAGATCCTTAGCTGATGTAAACTAGTTTTTTTTTTTTTTTTTCTTTAAGTAAATGTTTTTAACAGATTACTTTGTTCACAGTTTTCAGAAAGTGAGATTTTAGCCAATGGAATTTAAGGAAATCTGACTAAGAAAAGTGATCTCATTTTTTGTCCACTTACCAAGAAAGAACCCAAAATCTCAGAGCCACTATTTTCCACCTTGCTTTCTTTAACATGTCTCCAGAAACCCAAGTGGACTTTAGACAATTGTGCCCTGATTCTGAATTTTTTGAAATCCCTTTGAAAAGAGAGTAGTATATTAAAATATGTTTCAAGAGGGGTTTGCTACAGCATAGGCAGCTGCCCTTCAGTTCTCTTTGTGCCTGTTTCTATTTAACTGCTCTTCTCGTAGCCACATCATGTTATAGCTCAGTGATGGGCATTTTGCAGCGGACAGTCAGTAGTATTAAACACAAGGTAATTGGGAATAGGAGTGGTGGAGCTGGAGTGGTTTAGTGAGAAAGAAAGGGACAAGGAAAAGGACAGAGGGAGAGCTTGCCTTGTAGCATTGCTTCTTACCAGGAAACTCAGACATGACGGACACATTTTTCTGATTCATGCCTTGCTCCTTCCTTCAAAACTAAGACCATGCAGGGCTGTTGGTCTCTCTGTCTCTCCTAATCATTTTCATTTTTCTATCCTATGTAAGTTGAGCAGCAGATACACATGACATCTGCAAGCTAGGGCTTTTCAGATGGCTTGATCTACAAACTCCCACAGAAAGTTTTTAGAGGAAGTTTACTGTTACCGGACGTGTTTTCTTACTCCTTTCAGTCAAATGAATGTAGTTTTAGGGTGGCTGTTCTACGCAGTGTCAAAGGACTCTATTTTAAAATAGCACAAATTAACGTGAATTTTTGTAGTCATTGCACTTCTGAAATAAAATGGTAGCATGTGCTCTGCATTTTAGATTATACTAGCTTGATGTACGATAGTATTTTTCAGGAACTGCTGTCACAAAAATACAGGTTTTCTACTTGTGTAATCTCTTTGTGAAAGAAAAATCATTCTTGGAATGATTTATGAGCATGTATTTTGCAAAGTGATTACTTTAGGCAGTTGACCTGTGTTTTCACTTAAGTCTGCCTTATAAATGCAAAGGATAGAATGGATGGACAGGAATTTTTTTCTCATTTCCTTCATAAAAAGAAAATACTTCATACTGAAAAAAAAATTAGGCAGTTTTGGAAAAGTCAGTTTGGAAATCGGATGGAAAATTTTAAGATTTGTCATTACAGAGAACTACTTCTGGTGAGAGAAATGTTATTTTCCCTTCAAATCAATCTGGGCTTATGACATGCCAGTTTAATTATGGCCAGGCAATGATGGAAAACCTACCATCCTTAACTGACGCGTAAGCCAGAAGATGAAAATGTATTTACATTTTAAAAAATCACTTTTTGTGATTTGGTATACTTAGTTTATACTTGTGATGATCTTGATGATCTTGTGATGATCTTTTCTGAAGAAAGAAAGTGTATCTTAGATTCAACCGGCAAGGAAGGTGCCCAAATTAGGAGTGAAACTACCCATAATGTTTGAGAGGTCATTGGGAAAGAAATGGTCCTTCTACAGGTGAGTTTAAGTCCACACACATGATTCTAATAACCTCTCCAAAGGTATTGGCAGAGTATAATCTCTCTTAACACCTTTTAAGCTAAGCAGTTTGGTTAGATGGCATAAAACTGTCCCACGGAGTGTTATCATTCTAGTGTATAGGAAAGGCAGGCAACCCATGGTAAACAAATACCCAAATACTGTTGAGGAGGGAGAGAAGCCCTACAACTCCTTAAATGAGACTAGCCAACACAAATGCAAATAGAATCATAGAATCATAGATTCAACCGGGTTGGAAAAGACCTCTGAGATCATCAAGTCCAACCCTTGAACCACTACCACTGTGGTATCTAGACCATGGCACTAAGTGCCATATTCATTCTCAAAATAGATGTATTTTAACTTTGGCTTTAGTGTCTGGTTTTTTTTTTCCCTCCCTCAACTGGCGATGAGCAATGCAGAGCATTGCATGCAGCTTTTGCATAAGATAATCAAGAAATCCATCCCTGAGTGTCTCATTTAAACTGAGTGAAAAACTGGAGTGAGAAAGCATTGAGGAAGAGTTGGCAGGAAAGGGCAGCTAAAAACAAACCCAATTTATAAGCAGTAGAAATTAAATACTACAGTTGTATGTCTAAATATAAAATAATGAAACAGTTAAGGTGATTGTATTTGTATAATCCTATTTTTTTCACTACATGCACCATTGTGAAAAAAGTTGATACTGTGATTGTGTGAATTGAAAAAGAGAAACTCTTCCTTCTCCTCATGATATGAAGAACTATGGGGAAAAATAGTCCTACTGCCTGTTTTTTCAGCATCTTCTGTTATAAAGATGACTGGAATGCATGACACCTGAGGAACTTCTCACTGAACTTGGATTTGTCCTGCAAAAGGTTGCTATGTGTATTTTAAAAGTTAATCACTTTATGTCTAAAAAAGTCCTTATCAGTAAGAATATGTTGGTACTGCAATACATCAAGAGTAGGTCCAAATGTATAGTCACAGGCATTTGTTTCCTGTGGAGAATTCATCCTCATTTAAACTACATACAAATACATCTGTTGTAGGTACTGTCTATAGCACTTAGCAAGACAAAAGAAATAACTGGCTACAGAAAAAAAAAAAAATTGCTGCAATAACTGGCTGCAATTTTGCACAGCAAATAGTGTCCAGCACTGAAGTGTGGGTTGTTAGGATCATAAGGAGACTGCTAATTCTTACTGGCCCTGCCAGCCTTCCTAGGGCTCACCCCACCATGCTCAGAGAGAACACCATTTAAGCCCCCCAGGGCCATCAGTCCCTGCCCCAGTAATGTCACATCAGGGCTGGTCTCCAGCTCCATAAAGCCATGCCCTGCTGTCCCTAGAGTGGTGTCCAGTGCCCAGGCTGAGGCTACCAACAGTGCCTTTTTGAAACAAGTTGTTGTTGAACTATCTGTTATTGTGGCAAACACTGGCAATATGCATATTCAGTTGAATGTTTCATCAAAATAATTTCTTTGATTATTTGAATTATATTGGTATCCCTTGATGGTAGAATAGATCAAAATTGAGATGAATGTTTTCTCTGTTGAAGGAAGATGCTATTTAAACTGAAAAATAGACACATTCAATTTTATTATGTCATAGCCTGCCTTATCCAAAACAAAAAATGTAAGATTATGTAAATTATTGGATTAAAATCTCTTTCTTTGTACAGATGTCACACTATATCAGAATTGTTGCACTGCCATTAGATTCTTATTATATTACATTATGATTCTTATTATCTTTTTTAAATCTTTTACTGGTACAATTAATTACATTTTTTTATTCTCAACTTTGAATAAATGTTTATACCTTTATGGTAATAATCCTGCTATTGGAGTTGAAACCTGTCCTTCACTGACATTAATGAAAAATCCTTAAATAGTTTTCCCTTAATCGACATAGTCAAATTTCTGCTGATCAGGTTCAATTTCACACTGTGCTCTAGGACACTTACAGGTAAGCATCACACTGAATCTGTAAGCAAAGTTGTAAGAATGGTCACTGAGTAGTTGTTCACATATACTGATAAAATTGTAAAACAGACAGATCAATAGATATGTGTTGCAGGACAGAAAGCACACTCCCTTGGAAAATCTTCAGTCATTTATATATCAGATGGCATAAAAGGAGGTAGTGCTTTCCAACAGCTAGAACAGACTTTGAAGGTTGAACCTCTGAGTGGGGATGGGAAATTAATTTTGTGCTACAGTTACTGTATAAAGCAGTGGTGATGGGAGTAAGTCACCTCAGTTATACTAGGGCTCAACGTGAGAAGTTAAAGGGCGGAAGTTATGCTCAAGGTAATTCAGCAGAGAGACTCAGGGGACTTCTGGGGAGAAAAGAAGGGCCTCTGTTACTCTTCATTTCATCTTTTGCCTTATAACATTAATGTATATTTAGTTACTGCCAAAATGTCTCGCGCTGCCCTAACCTCTTCCTTCTACTTCCTGCTCCCTTGACCTCATTATTACAGAATCACAGAATATTCTGAGCTGGAAGGACCCAGAAGGGTCATCGAGTCCAATCCTTTGCCCTGCACAGGACCTTCCCCAAGAGTCACACCATGTGCCCGAGAGGATCNAGGTGCCCGAGAGTATCATTCAAATGCTGCTTGAACTCTGTCAGGCATGGTGCTGTGACCAATTCCCTGGGGAGCCTGTTCCAGTGCCCAAACGCCCTCTGGCTAAAGAACCTTTTTCTAATGTCTAACCTAACCCTCCCCTGACATAACCTTCCCATTCCTTCAGGTCCTATCACTGGTCAACACAGAGAAGAGATCAGTGCCTGCCACTTCCCTTCCCCTCACAAGGAAGTTGTAACTGCAATGAGTTCTCCCCTCAGTCTCCTCTACTCCAGGCTGAACAGACCAAGTGACCTCAGCCACTCCTCATACAGCTTCCCCTTACGGCCCTTCACCATCTTCGTTGCTCTCCTTTGGACACTCTCTAATAGCTCAGAATCTTTCTTATATTGTGGTGCCCAAAACTGCGCACAGTATTCAAGGTGAGGCCACACCAGTGCAGAGCAGAGCAGGACAATCCCCTTCCTAGACCAGCTGGCGATGCTTTACCTGATGCCCCCCTGGGACACGGTTGGCCCTCCTGGCTGTCAGGGCACTGCTGACTCAGACTGACTGAACAAAAACGGCTCTGCACATCTACATTCATTGGGAGTTGTTCATGCTTTTCCAGATCTTGTTAGTATGCCTGTGAAAGCTAACTAGAAGCGTAGCATAGCCAGGAAGAACATGACTGGCAGACCTGGAGCCAAAGGTAAATTCAATTATTAATTTTTGATTTAGGAAATATTTAATTTACCCAATTCAGTACAATGGTGAATAAAGAATGCAACAATGGAAACTTTGGAGCAAATGGATTTAAGACTATGAAATTAATATTTAAACATGAGGCTGTGAGGACAAATCAATAGACATACATAGATATGCTTCCCTTTCATTTTCTTTAGGCACACCCTGAAATGTTTTCTAACCAAACAAGCAGAAACTGGAAGAGGAGTGATGCCTTGCATTGAAAATCAGTATATTTTAAAACTTCAGATCAGTTAAGCAAACCAATAAGTCTCTGTCAGTATTACAATTTAGAAAGAATGCATGGAAAAGCCTTTTGCCTCCTACCAAAGGCTTGTAACTCTCAAATCCTGTTAACTTGCATGTAACTCTCAGATCCATACACATCTGTTTTCGTGGAGTAAGAGAGACACTTCCCAAAAAGATTCAGAATTCACATTTTTCATTTAGATCCTTGAAGCTGAGCAAAATGAAGTTGGGGAGTGAGGGATGGGAAGACTATGCATACAACACAGCACCAATGGCCATGTTTTCTGTTGCTCCATCTGAGCTACTTTGACTGTCAGACTATAAAATATTCAAAGCCACTAGCATTATGTCCACGTTATGACTAGACTAAGAAAGAAATTCCCAGACTGTGGTATAAATACCATTTACTATGTGAAGTAGTACTACATAAACTGGTACTTGAACTTTTGTGAAATGTGAGGTGAGATTTTTCTCACAGTCAATCACCAATCTATGTAACTGCCTGGATGCATCTTGGGTGGGCATCTCAGTGCATGCGGTTGCAGGTGATCTGTTGGTAACTACCTGGCTGGCCAGAGAGAGAGCACTTGCTGAGTTTACAAGGGATGGTGTTTTACTCTGTCAGTTTGGTGATAGAAAGGTGAAGGTGGAAAATGGTGTACCACTTTGGGAAGCAGGAGGGAAGGAAAGGATGACAAGTTTGATCCTTGAGCCTGACATGAGACAAAGATACAAGCTATTGAAGTGTTGTTGATGGTGGCAGCTTCTTGTTTCACCAAAGGGAGAATGCATGTTCAGACACAAAGTTTTTGTGATTTCTCTGAGAATAATGAATACCATATTCATATTTTCACCTTTTAACAAAATATTTGTCATTTATGTTGGGAAAAAAGTGGTTTTTTAAAGTATTTTGCTTTGCTTGACTTTTTTCACCTTCAGAAATGCAACACTCAAAATTGCTTGGAAAAGAAAAGGAAAGTCAGTTGTCAAATACTATTTTGAGTAATTCACTATTAACCTTTCAAACACAAAATTTTGCTTGCAGGATGCTGATTTTTTTGTGATTCATTTATGATCTATGGCAGTCATCTCAAAGATAACATTTATGAGATTGTTACATTGACATCTTTCTTGTAATAAACATTTGTAGAGGAATTGAAATTTGGTAGATGAGAGGTGCTCAAGGTATTGAAATTGTTTACTGTGGGATGTTAGGCAGGCATCCTTTTAGCCCAACAGAGTGAAGTAAAAGAACAGTACTTATCAAGCAGATGTATTAGTTTTCTTAATTCCACTCTCTTCAGAAGGGATTAGACAAAATAGAGTGTGCAGGAGCAACTTTTTTCCCCATCCCTTTACAAATTATTGTTTTTCAACAATACTGAAATGTAAAAAGCTGTTTCCAGAATCCAAACAGAAGTGTAGCTGGTTCTACAAACACCAAGATCCATGCAATACAATTTTGAGCTTATTTTCTTGATACCTAATCAGTTATCTATATGTACTTCTGCATGTGAAACATCAGATATATCTTTGGACAGAAACATTTACATCAAACAAATTCAACAGAAAATTATTTTTGACAGAAATATGAATAGATTAAAAATTACCATGAAACTTGTTAATTACATTAAAGTTATTAAGAAATGTATCTCTTTGCCTTGGAACAAAAGTTAGAAATTAAATAAGTGGCACTTATGAGAAATGGTTTCTATGTTGCAACGTAAATTGTATCTTCTGTGATGCACACAGCCCTGGACTCCTGTAATACTCTTCTCCTAGTGGAAGGTATCTTAATCAGCAACAAGATAAATTATTTGAAGTTGGGGTTGTGAGAGTAAAATAAACTGAGAACTGCTGAAATTCTCAAGCAATATTAGGGAAAATCCTTTTCTTGGATCTAGCAGGTGGAAAGATGAAGAGCTGTCCCTTTGTTTGCAATAGTAGACAATAACAAGGACAGTTAAACCCAAAACTAAGTCCTGATGGATCTGACAAAAAAGAGCAGAAGGATTAATTATTTGACTAATGCACCTTTGAGACTTGCTGTAAACTTAATTAATTGTTTGCGAAGCACTTTGATTTCATCATATAAAATAAGTTTGAGAAGTATTAGTGGTAGTTTTTCCCCATAAAAATACATTAGAGTCTACTACTACATAACCTTTCTCAGTGAAATAAAGTAATAGTAAATTTGATTTTTATTATGTTTCTGTTATATTGTAATTATTTTTTATAATTAGATATATGTTCAGTACATAAGCAAAGAGTTGCTTTATAATTAATTCTCATTGTTATTTCCACAGATTAAAAAATACTGGTATAGGAGTCATATGCTGCAGGGGAATATGTGCTACGAGTTGAGTGAAATGCTTATCATTCCATACACAAGAATAATCATCACAGAGAGAAAACTGATATTTATATTGTCTCAAGCATTTATATATCAAGTTATAAGTGTTCTTTGACTTAACAACTCAGGAAGTTAAACTATCAAAGAGTGTCTCTTCTGATAGGATTAAAGACTTTTTTAAAAGGATTCACTCTAAAACATTTTAGCACATAATTCAGCAAAAATACCAATATTCAGAAATGTAAGCATAATTATGTGCAAATTTCTACAGAAGTAATGGTGGAATACAGCAGCACTCAATGGGAAGGAGAATACCTGGGGGGAATTGAGTCTGACAATTGTGATGTCACAATCTACTATTCCTCTAGGTGCTAGCATTTTTGGACTTTTTGGTAAACATGGAGATACTTTAGGAGAATATGGTTTTTTTTCAGGCAGGACTTTTTCTTTTAAGGGCTTGTACAATATTAAGTTCTGGGAAGAGTAACTGATTTCAATACAACGTACAAATATAATTTTATCAAGTATCTAAAACAGATTTTACTGTAATTATTATTATTTATAATTAACTTTTATCAGGTAAATGCAGATAATTGTTTAAAGCCTTCTTTTTCTATGATAATCTGCAAATTAAAATAATCAATAATTAAGTTTGTCACCATCACAGCCTCTATCTCTCTTCATAATGAATCATGGGAGAAAACATACTACAATTTATTAGTAATTTCATCTAGAATTGAATTGGTCTTGTGAGGTCACCTAGATCTTAGTACTTAAAACACATAATGAATTTGGCCCTTGTTATCTTTCCCATTAATAAATGTACAAGAGTTCCACTTCTTTGTGGATTTAGTATTTCGTGATTTTCTTCAGTCCTCCACTTGTCATGTAGTTTCTCTTTACCTTCTCTTGGTTAAGTTGTCAGTCAAAGTTACTCAAATCTCTCAGTCATAGAATCATAGAATGGTATGCCTTGGAAGGAATTTTTATAGATTATCGAGTCCAACCTCCCAGCAATGAGCACGGACATATTCAACTAGATCAGGTTGCTCAGAGCCCAGTTGCATTGGTAATGCTTCCATTTCCTGAAAGAACGAGGAAGAGTGTCTGAAAAATACTTAAATTTTATGACATCTAGAGATGAGGCAGGACAAACTGAACATGCAAATTCTGATACTTAGGAATAAAAATAATAATACGTGTTGTTCTTGTAGTGAAATATAGCATTGTTTTGTTCACGGACACAAATGAGAAACAAAATCAAATGTCCCATCAGATCCATTATCTAATTCAAAACATAAACTATATTTCTATTATCTTATGGTTACATAACTCGATTAATAAATAGGTAATGGCCTTTTCCTGCATTCTGCTCATGTTAACAGTGTTAGATAGAGGTAATTTAATGTGTTAGAGGTAATTTAATAATATTTAGTTCTCGTACAGTTGTTATGCATAGAAAACTTGGAAACTGTAAAATAAAATTGACTTATATATCAAACTGGAAAAAAAAAGTCTTGTGCATTATAAAACCCCTGCTATATAATCTAATTTGTGCCATTGGCAAATATACTGTATTGTCTATATTGAACTTATGGCTTTTGTAGTTGGTGGTGCTATAATGAAACTAGTTTATTGATGTTCTAGCTAGATGACTGCACAATTATTTGTTGTCATGGATTTTTATGGCAACTTCAAATATACTTATCATTTGTAATTACCAAGAAAAATAAGCATAATTATTCTGTGCTGTATAAAATTGCCAAAAAATTTATCAGTTTAGTCATATTAGTATTTTATTTCTTTGAAGCATAACAACACTATACTGTAAAATACATTATTTTCTAAAACTATGAATAGTCAGTGAAGCTCAGCAAATGTAAGAAACCACTAATTTCAGTCAAGTGAGCGTTTGCCATAATGAAAAATACAATAGAAAATGAAAACCTGTGTCAGTTCAAAAGTACAATTCTGATGGCTGAAGTAATCTGAGACATAATAATTGAGAAAATTAAATAGTAAGATTATAGGCAAGACATTCTCAAGAATGTTTAAGTTGAATTTATTTGCTTTGTGCTGTGAGAGTCACATACATTTCCTTTAAGGAGAGTTCATGTCACATCAAGTTCTTAGTACTCAGTCTGGGTAATCAGAAGGTGAGCGTGGTGAGGTTCACTATGGCATCTATGGATAAATATTTTAGAATTTAGTTTTTTTTTTTTTTTTTTTTTTACAGATAGTCTGGTGTACCTACTGTAGGCATTCTACTCTCCTTTACGTTTGTAGGATTTTTTTTAGATTCAGTGATAGGCTATAGTATTTATTTCTCTAAATAATTTCTAATGTTAGAAAGAGAAGCAACAGACTAATGGAAGTTCACATGTTTACCTATGCGTCTTTCCTCATATTGCTCATATAATCAAAAGCATGACAACACTCTTACTATTTCTGCTTTAGATTACATGTGAATATTGTGAATATTCTGGTTCTTAAAAAGAAGGGAAAGGTCAAATGATTAATGAAATCCAATGATATAAAATGTTATAGTCTTTTTCTATAGCTTTAAAAGTACTATTTTGGCTATTTTTAGTGAAATTTTTTAACCCCATAGCAATGTACAGCATAAGAAAATTGGGACCCAGCAGTTGTGAAGAAAAAGTAGTGTAGCTTTCTCAAATGCAGAAAAGCTTATCAATGTCAGAAACAGAAATGAATAAAGTTGAAGAAAAACTAAGATAAAATAAGGACAGGGCATACTTATATAGTAAAACACTTAAACTTCTTCAAGTCTCTTTCCCTATTTACTTATATTTTTCTAGGTAAAGTCCTAGGCTTTTTCCTCAGTATGGAAATTACTTCTGTTTGTTTGCAAAGACACGGATGATGTTTCACTTATTGTTTCTGCTGTTTCCAGTATTGACCTTTAAGCTGAACCACTGCACTCTTATAGAATCACAGAGTCATTATGCTTCCAAGAGACCTTTGGGATCATCCAGTCCTACTGTCCAACAGGCACTACAGCTGTAATCACTAAACCAAATAACCCAGCACCAGATTCAGGCACCTTTTGAATGCCTTCAGGGATGGTGATTCCATCACCCCTCTGAGAAACCTATTCCAATGTCTGACCACCCTAAGAGTGAAAAAAAATTTTCTGATGTCTAATCGGAATCTCCCATCTCAGCTGGTGGCCATTTCCCCTAGGTCTTTTACTGTGGGCATGGAGAAGAGACCAGTCCCCACCTCACTACAACCTCCTTTCAGATAGTTGTAGAGAGCAATGAGGTCTCTCCTGAGCCTCCTCTTCTTGAGATGAACCAAAACAAGCTTCCTCAGCTGTTCCTCATAAGACATGTAGGTTATATAGGGGTGGTGCCTCTAACTTCATACATTAAACCCAAGCTGAATGTCTAATGATCTACAGTTTTGGGGGTATCTTACAAAAAACAGGTAAATGACTCATTTAGGTCTCCACAGTCCAGTGCAGTGTATCTTTTGTGGTGCCACGTGCTAGATCCCTGCACTAAGCGTGTGCATACTGAATCTACTGGATGAAAAGCAGAAGCCTACCCTCTCAGTTGATCATAATTTTGCTCTACTCATTACCAAGGCAAGTGGATGTAGTTCCCCTGCCATGTGTGTGCATGCAGTGTGAGTATATGCACAGGATGGCTAAGTCTGGCTATTTGAGAAAGTGTCCAGAATAACTGTTCAGATACTCTCCAAAATCAGAGTCAATTAATTTCTTACCAAGACTGTGAATGTAGGAATATAGCAATAGATGAGAGGGAGTTCCTTAGTTAAAAACCCTCACACACTTACTGAATTACCATGAAAGAAAAAATCTCTTACCAAACTTGTAAATAATAGCCTTGATTAATTATTTCTTATTACCTAATGTCCAAGAGAGGAGAGAATGAAGGGACAAGAGAAACTTTCAGTGCCATGATACAGAATTGCCATATTTTTACACTGGACAAGCACCTTTCATTTTAAGTGCTATCCCCAGTTTGCACCAGTGGAAGAAAACAAAAAGTAAGCCTGTAGTGTGCTAGATAATAAAGCAGATGAAAATCAAATAAACAAATTCACTGGACTGTCTTAGCTGCATTATAACTCTCTAGCGATAGAAAAGGGCACACATGGGTCCCATGCCTTTGTCAGTTTTGCTTTAGTTTGCTTTTTTTTGCAAGGAGTGCAAAGAATTTACAGAGATGTGATGAATACACCAGCAGATCTGTAAACATTTTCATACTTCAATATAAGAGTTCGATACCAGAATGATACTGAAGAAGA
This sequence comes from Oxyruncus cristatus, assembly GCA_013399855.1. Taxonomy (NCBI): domain Eukaryota; kingdom Metazoa; phylum Chordata; class Aves; order Passeriformes; family Cotingidae; genus Oxyruncus; species Oxyruncus cristatus. The sequence continues at coordinate 725,274 of VXAY01002809.1, forward strand.
CAAGAAAAGCTGCATGGAGATTGAGGGACGTGGACTGTGTAACACATTACTAGGCATTGGTAATGGATGAGAGGAAGATAGCCTTCCCCCTTGCTGCTAAACCTCTTTCTAACATGCAACCAGAAACCTTGTTTATCTATTACTCTAGTGTAGGCTCTTGATCCAATCAGTGCCTGCCTCACTCCCTCCCAGTCCCATGATTGCTCTCCAGGGCCCTCTGTGCTTTTCAACAACTGTCATTCCTGTTTCTGTTCAGGGGTTTTATCTTTAGCCTCCAAACAAGACTTTAGCCTGGTTTCTGCAGTGTTGTTCCTCTGCTCAGAGGTGTTGGGTGTTATTGCTTAACTCTTTCCACACTAACAAGTGTTCTTAGAAAAAAATGCTTCCTTCAAAAATAAGTGGTAAACCCCATCCCAATAAAAACTATAACATGATAATGCATCACAAAAAAATGTCCATTTTTAAGGTGAGAGTACCAAGGAGGAATGCAGACTCTCTATTATTATAACGCGACTGTGCAGTTTATAAACTATTGTAATGACAGAATTCTGTAATACAGAGGTTTAGGTGACACTGATGAGTAGCTGATGATCCTAATGGTCACTTGAAGTTAAGCGCCAGTATATTAAAAATGCACGTCATAGAATAAAGTAAAATAAAGTATTTTTCTCCCAAATTTCATAAAAAACAGTTTAACGGGAGAGACCAGACAGATAAACTCCCATGTAAAATAAATTACCTCTGACACTTTATTTATTATACAAATGTATTTTAATGTAGCTATGAATTAAATATAAATGAACAAGGGTTGGAGTCAAGCACAGTAAATAGATCCTATCGGGCACTGCTTAACAGGCCAAAACAGAATCAATAGCGAAGCTGCAAAAATCTCAGTGACTTATTTTCAGAGACCTGACTTGTGAGACCTTTCTTCACAGCAGCTTAAAATAAAAAAAACTCTTAATCCTAAATTTTCTAAAGTCACTGTGATTTTTAGGTTATCTAATGCTATTGCAGATTTTTATGTGAACTGTTGGCTATTTATTTGGGCCATTATTGCTAACTAAATACAAGTTTGGGCAATTCAGGGAATTGAATTTCTAATAAACATAGCTGATGGCAGATGAAACCCCCTTTTCCAAGACTCAAGTTGATATGGATGATTTGTTACCTGGCAGTTCTTATCTGTTGGTATAACATAAGGAATGGCAGAGGCATTTTCAAAAGTGGAAAAGACTTGATAGAATTTCTTGGTAGACTTTCACTAGATAGACAGTTGGTAGCTCCTAGATTTTGAGGTGTGCAAGTAACTTAAAGACCAGTCCAAATTCCCTCAGGTCCATAATACCTATAGGCGAAGTTAGGTTTATGAATTCTGCCCAGCTCTCATCTCTCATTTCAGAGAAGTAGAGGTGGGGCGAGAATAGGATGCAGACAGTCCAAAAAGGACTATGTCATGACAGCATCAAATAGTTAGGTAGCTGCTCCCAATATGTTCGAAGGAGATGTTGTACTCTTGGTCACTCTAGTTCTAAAGAATACACAGATTGGGTCAATTAATAGTTTGTCTTTCATTATTTAGTCTTGGAGTAAAGTCTTCCTTGCTCTTTAGTATATTTCTACTTTAGAGGTTTTTCCATTTTTTTTCTTTTTAATTAGTTACCTAATTAGAAGTTTCTAGAACATGAAGAAACATTGAAGGCATTTAAAGCTAGACAAGAGAAGATTAATGAAAATAATAGAAGGCTGGTTCATAGGGAAAGGTGATAATCTATCCGCTATGCCCAGGACTAGAAATAGTGGTCTCAAACTGCAAGAAAGGAAAAGTATTTGGCAGAAGTTTCTAGAAGTTGCCAGTGCAACTGATTTCTGGAACTAGCTGTCTGGAAGGCCTGAGGGGTCTCCAGTGCTGAAGATATTAAATAAAAGGTCTTTTGTGCATGAACGTAATTGGATTGAATGAATTGAATGAAATTCTGAGATATTTTTCAGTTTTCCTATGATTCTATGATTTTATGCTGTCAGATGGTACTAAGAAACCCTCTATCGCATGATGCTACAGGGAAAACAGCAGAGATGTAACTGTAAAAACTACAGGATGCTAAGCCATTGATTGATATTTATGGCTGTCACTGGGCTGAAAGTTCAAATTATTTCCTCTCCAAAGAAACAGGGAAAGCTGAATGTACTTACTCCAGACTAACAAGACAGTGGTATCTTCCTGATAGTACTGTTTCTTAAGCTTAATTTTGCCACAAACCTAATCTAATTGATACTTGGTCGTTCTTAAACCACTAAATATGAAAATCCTTATCAATGGAACCTTGAAATTTGCATTTACTTTTCTATGATTTCCACTTTTTAAAATTTCATTGCCCTATCCTGAAATCAAGAAAAAGAAACCTTTATATTTAATGATTTGTATTATATAACTCAGGTGTTTTGTTATTTAAAACTCTGTTGTAAAAAAAAATTATCTCAATCCTTCTGCCCAATTAGGAGCCCTTATTTTTTAAGGCCGGCTAATGTGAGCACTATTTCCAGTCTGAACTTATGCAAGACATCTGCTACTTCTACATTCCCTGTTTATATCAATTAAGTTTTCAAAAACAGGCAAGCCTGTCTGCACTATTTTTTTGGCTCAGTGTCAGCAAAAGCAACTTTATTTTCAATATTCAAGCCTGATTCTGTTCAGATACATCTGAAACTTTCTCCATGTTGCTTCAAATTCTCATTCACTGATGAATTCATCACCTTGGTGGCAATACTTGTTCTTCTCCATCTACCCTTGAGTAGCCCTTTGTGATCATGATGATTGATAAGTCTCTTGGATCAATGCTATGAAATTTTTAGCACAGATTTTGTAATACATATTTTAATGATGGATATGTCTGAAGCAAGATGCATAGTAATGATATGTTTTGAAGCCCTATTTTGAGATCATTATCCTTCTGATCTTTGAAGGTCTGATTATAAAAGACTCTTATTTCCATGATAAATAGGTGCTAAATTATTCCTGCCTTCCTTTACTCATAGTATCTTCTCCGTGCAATTCAGGATGAATGAACAAAAGATTTACTAGTTATTACTGATGTTCTTGCTCATAGAAATACAGGCAAGTAGTATAAAAGTAAAGATAATTTTCTAGAAGAAAGAACACTACACAGTGGGGAGCAGGTAGGAGAACACAGATACTTCTGTTTGGAGCTGTGAAGCTGAAGGTCTGTCACAGGGTTAATGGTTGGGAGGGGGTAAGACAGTTGACATGTCAGGTGCTGTACCTTAAAAGCAATCACTCTTGCTGTACCTTAAAAGCAATCACACTGAAATTAGCTGTGCCTGTCTTGGTTTGTCTTAAGTTTTGCTGGATGGTATTCCATGTCTTTTGTGCAGTGTGGCAAATGTGCATACCTAGCCAAAATGAGAAATATGTTAGTCCTGTAATAATAATCTTGTGTTTTACTGCAATACATTAGGAGAGTTAAAGCATCTCCAACAAAATAAAGATCCTTCATTTCAGGATATCAAATAAATAAATCACTTGATGTTGTACCACAGAATTTCCTTGCTTAATGCAAAAAGCAATATCCCCAAGGGATACAGGTCTCTACAAATCAACATAGTTTTTGGTTTCTTCTTTTTCTTTATTATTTATCTATTTGAGATCTTGAAGTGCAGGCGTGTCGTTCAGCTGATATATAAACATATAAACATCTCTGTGAGTACTCTACATTAAGTAACTTGGATTTTTTTTCACTGCAGGAGACCATACTAATGTGATGTTGCCTCCTATCAAATTGTTGATACGCTTAAACGTTCCTAAAGCAGGGCTGATAGAATTACTCCCTGTAATAACTGCAACTTCTTACAAAATAGGTGAATTGACCATTGCTTTTATTAAATATATATGCAATTTATAAATTTTAAAATAAATAAAATTTGCTTTTCACCAAGCAATCAACAACCTTTCTTAATAGCTTTATGTAATGGACTTTATCAAAATCCTTTATCAGAACCTTCTTCAATCAGCTAACATTAATGGAGCACTTTGAAAATAAAAAGTGCAGTATAAATGTTCAGTACTAGAGTTATATAAAAATTCCCTTTATAAACTATCTTGCTAATGGTTTAATTTTAAAAGTTTACTTTAATACAAATTTTTAGAAAAGTATTAGTTACACACAAAATATCCTGTTTTATAAACTAAAGAAAACAATTTAAAAATGGAATTAATATGTACTTCATTCCTAAAAAGTCTTCATTTTTTTTATTTCATTAATTCTTTTGTGTGCCTAATTTTATTCCTTCCTATCTTAGATACTTGAGCCTTCAATAGGCTGCACAATAGCTCTTTGCCGTCATTTTGTTAGTATCTTTCCTCTCTCCATGTATATATGCCAACTAAACACAACTGGCTATTTATACTTCATACTTAAAATAGCACCTAGTTTTTAATTTACTCTTCAAACTTATTCTCTTCGCAATATTTTGTTTTCTGACTCAAAAGGCTTAGTACAACATAACTTCTTTGAATGCTTATATTTGGGCATTTCTCTGCTTAGATAACAGACACTATCACTTTGTGTCTTATCTAAAACTAATTGGGCTCACTGCCAAAATGTCTTCCTCTTAATTAGCCTGAATCTTTGATGAGATAGTGGATAGAATATTACATGTATACACAGAAATGAATATTGAGCCATGCAATTGGCCACAATTGCACTACCATATAATTTAGCATAGCCTGGTTCTACATTTTTAGGGTTTCTTAAATGATTCCTTGGTTTATCATGCAGATGAGATAAGCAGTAAATTTCAGAAATTATTAATAGTTTTCAATAGTGTAACAACCATGAATTATTTCATTTGCATAATCATCTTGCAGCATTTCTACACATGAGATTATTCAGATTGTTGTCTCTCAAAACTAATCTCTATTAATTTGTGAGGGGTGTCAAGGGCATTTATCTCAGCTGGGCAAAATGAAATTTCAGATAAATTAAATCAAAATTCTTACTGGTTTTAACAATGAGTGGGTAAGGACATAAATAAATAGCATTGAATGGGTTTCTCAGACCAGGCAATTTTTTTTCTTAGGCCTACAGAAAGAAAGAAGGACAAATTGTCATCAAATTTTCTCTTCCTGCTGTTACCGTCTTAACTGGAGTTACTCATCTCCAGAGCATAGGAGCCAGGGGCTACTGCCTCCTCAGATACCTCAGTTCAGGTGCCTGTAGGATCGCTTTAGTCCATATAAACCAGATTAGCATGGATATATTATTTAAATTTTTTAAGCAGTCCTGGTTTGTCGTGAAAAAAAAAGTCCTGGGGAGTACTCACATGGCAGGTCAGAGAGACAGCAGTTGCCTCTGGGGCTGGTGACAGTAATTTTTTCAGCCAGTGTAACTGCAGCTGGAAGAAGATTGTGACTATGCTAATGATATGACTGTAAAGACTTAGCTCTAGGTTAGCTTAATGCATAAATGCATTCATGTGTACAGATTAAAGTCCTTGTTAAATCTGTACATGGTTAGGCCTTAGGCTGTGACTAGGACTTGTGGTGTCAAAAATTTACAGTGCAACATCCTAATTGGAACTGCAGTGGTCATAGGGAATTAATTTGGTTCAAATCTTCTTACAGTTTCTTTTTAGCCCATGTTCCTCAACTCTGCCGAGAAGGGGTTTTTTTAAAGAGGGGTGGAGAAAACAGAAAGCTACAAAAAGGAAGAGCTCTCTAAAAATGCTGGCTGCTGCAATGTGTCTTCCTATGTTAAGTGATGTGGCTGCAGTCATGCAGCTGCTCAGTCCTCTTTATTCAAAGCAGGACAGTATTTGCTTTAATTTGTTATGACAATGGTAGCTTATGGATGTTGGAATATTTACACACGCTTGCTTCCCAGATAAGTAGAGTATCATTGCTCATTTAGTGGACAAAATTCCTTCATCAGTTTATCACTACATATTTGTAAAGTACTTTAGTCTATTTGGTCATCCATTCACTCTGTAAAAAGCCATGATGCTTTCTGGTGTATTGTGAGGGCCAGATCTAAAAGCATTACATGTTCTAAGCTGATAACACCCACAAAGGTAAAGCTGTCATTCTGAAAAGTCTCACTTAGCTCCCATGTAAAGACAGCCCATACTTTATAGGAAGTCTTTATGCTCCTCATATGACCAGAACTGCATCTTTTTGAATCTTTCAGATGATCCTGGTTTCAACTGACTTGTTTGCTATGTTATTACCAGGTCCAGCCAGGATGTTGAATTTCAGTCTTTCACTTCAGTCCCCTGAAAAACTTCAGTCTAGATGATATTCTCAGACAAACCAACAGAACTAAGCTGTAAGGCAGTAGAGTTTCATTGATACTTTCCTAAAAAGAACAGAAGGAGGAGGCGGCTGTGAACGTATTTTCTAAAATACCTTGTGACAGAGTATATTCTGGGTAAAGTAGGAGGCCCCAGTTCAGACTTTCTTTTCTGCTGGAATTGATTCAAACTCACATCTCCAAAAAAATGTGCTCTAGTTAGCCAGATTTTAAGTAGAGAAAGCATGAATAGGAAACCTGAATACTTCACCTACAGAATCAACAGTGGGAAGCACGGATTGTAGTGCTGAGTGATATAAAACCACAGTCTGGTCATTTCTTTTTCTATTATGGGAGGATAAGTCAATATTAGAGGGTCTACAATTCTAGCAAAGAGATGCCCAGTAAAATTAATTGACTAGAAGTGAAAGTTAGATTATTCAGAAAAGAAATTAGTGAGAAGAATAGACCTCTGGAATAAAATTATTTAAGGAGAGACCATCAGGTCCTTCTTAAAAAATTTAATGATTGTGATAAAAATGTGGATTCCACATATTTTGATTAGTTGACTTGGACTCAGTTACTGCTTTGATTAGATATTTTTCAAGAAAAGTCTCAGTGTTGTTTCTGGAGTCACCTAGATTGCCATACCATTATTTTACAGAACATTTATATAGACTGCTTGCTATCATCCCAATTCTGCAGGCGTTGTAAAAAATTGAATTATTGCCATTAAAACCTCAGTAGTGCTAGATTGGATCTTATATTGTATTTACTTGAGTGGTATTGATCTTTTGGTTTCTATTTCATTAGCCAGAACTCCTTATTCATGGAAGCTCTGAATTTAATGATAAGCCTAATGTAGAACTCACGCACTTGTATTATTTTGTGAGCAAGAATCTTTTTGTTATTTTTAAAATACCCCAAAGCAAGAGAGAGAGAGAAAGAAAGGATGATAGAGAGAGAGAGAAAATAACAATCACAGCAACAGATCTTGGTAACATAAAGGCAAAGTTTTTCACTGCATAATCATCCATTTGTCATCTATGGCCACTGGAGATTCATGTTAATTATGCTCATTCATCTGAACCAGCCACAGGGGAAGTTCTCTAAACAGCTTAAGGCAGTCTGGCAGCAAAAGACACTCCTTTTACTCCTGTCTCCACATTGCGTTGCTCACTTAACTTGCTGCTAGTTGATCAGTCAAGACTAACACCTGCAAAATCAAATGGTAAACTAAAGATTGTAGTAGGGTATATATACTTCAAAAATGTCAGGATCTGAGATAAAAATAATGTGTAATTTTAAATAAACTATAGCATTCATATAGAAACAAACATTAAAGGAGTTTTAAAGTTGTACTGTCAAATGCCCAAAACTTAGCGAGTAACAGATTTCTAATTCTCAATTTCTCCCCACTGATCACAGCAAAATAAGGTGTAATCTTTGATAACATAGTCACGTTATATTTTCTTTCATAAAAGCCTACTCATTGCTTAGTGTGACAATTATTTTTTTTTTTAATGAACAAAACTATACTTTCTTTCCAGTTGAAAATGGATGAACTGGTTTTCCTGAAATTTTATTTATAATTCCTAACATAATTACGTATATCCATGATATGTAAAACATCATCTTCACACTTAGTAAACTTGTAGCCAAAAGGATGCAAGATTTGATGAAAAAAAATCCCACTGAGCAATCTTTAGAATTAGATAAAGATTAGATGACCATGTAAATACTTACAAATTTGTAGTAATCATGGCTAGGCTTCGCGAACGAAGATTTGGGAAGGGCTCTACCCACGTTTGTTGCAAGCGCGTTGGTGGCTAAAAAGGTCAACATGAGATAGGCAAGTCCGGTTGCAAAAGGCACAGCAGAAAGACTCCTTAGATGGTATGTTCTGCAAGGTACGATTCTTTCTGCGTTACCTTTTCTCCTCAAGGGTGATCCTTCGTGCTTTCTCAAAAGCATCAACAGCATTGTAGATGGTGTGTCTCCAGGCCTCCCGATTGGAGGCCAGAGTAGACCAGTTATGGTGGTCAATATGGCCAAGGCTGAGATGTTGTTTCAGGGAGTCCTTGTATCTTTTCTTTGGGGCTCCTCTCTTGCGGCAGCCGGAGGCAAGTTCACCATAAAGCAGGATCTTAGGGAGGCAGTGGTCCTTCATCCTGGAGACGTGCCCTGCCCAACGCAGCTGTGTTCTCAGTAACATGGCCTCAATGCTTGTGACTGCTGCTTGTTCCAGAACAGAAGTATTGGTCACATAATCTGACCAGTGGATGTTAAGGATTGTGCAGAGGCAGCGTTGATGGAAGCGTTCTAGGAGACGCAGGTGGTGGCGGTAGATGACCCATGATTCAGATCCGTATAAGAGAGTAGACAGCACTATGGCTCTGTAAACACTGAACTTTGTGCTTTTCTTCAGGTGTTTATTTTGCCAAACACTTTTATGAAGCTTACTGAAAGCACTATATGCCTTTCCTAACCTGTTGTCTATCTCCCCGTCAATCTTACCATCCGAGGAGATGAGGTTGCCTAGATAATTAAACTGTTGCACTGATTTGAGATCTGTTTGGCCAATGGTGATGTGGGGATGATGGGGGACTTCCTGAGGTGCAGGTTGATGGAGAATTTCTGTCTTCTTTAAACTGACTTACAGCCCAAAGAGCTCAGCAGCGTCTGCAAAGCAGGATATTAAACACTGCAGGGCTGCTTCTGTGTGGGCAACAAGGGCGGTGTCATCAGCAAGATAATTGTAATTTATGAAACCTCAGTTATTCCTTTTCTTCTGTGCGTGCTTGTGACACATATGTTTGTTAGAGAGCAAGATCTAAATAAATTGTAACGGGTAACATCTGAACTAGCAGTAATTATCGTGCTGCAATAAATACAAATTTAATCCTGTAAGAAAAGGTATCAAATCCACATTTGTCTGGTTACAAAATATAATATTCAAATCAGTCATATCAGATAAGACAAATTAATTCAAATTAGTTCATCTGAGAAAATCCACCAGCAACTACTGTAGACAATGATTTACAACCCTGAAGACATAAAATAAAAATCATAAAGTTTGGCTTATCATATTGAGAAATGTCAATATAATATTCATTGTACTTAAAGAACTAGTAAGAGATACATTGTCTAAAGAAAAATGTGTCTTACAGTATTTTTTCACATGCCTGATGGATTGTCTTTGATCTTCCTGATAAAACTGTCCTCCCATTAGAGCTGATATCTCGCCTTGCAAGTCAAGGACATAATCCACAGGGGAAAAAAAAAAAAAAAAAAAAAAGCCATTTCTGGCTCATGAAAGATATTTGTGAAGAGGAAATACTGTGGAAATATTAGTGAGTCAGACAGTGCTCCAGAAGAGGAACCCTCAATACTGTGTGAGACAATGGGCAAACCAGACTTCTTGAGACAGAGCAGACCCCTGCCTGTGCTGACAAGTCCCTGCCTATCCCAAGCCTTGCACTCCAGGACTGAGTACTCTGCTCTCTTTTCTGAAAACACCATCTATGTCAGGGTGCCAGACCACTGACTCCAGTGCCAGTAAAAATCAGATGACATCTTCACAAGATAGAGCCACAATCTTACAGCCAAGCCCAAGGATAAATGCAATCAGTTTATGGATGATGAACAGATTGGCAAAAGGCAATCCTGGGCAAGGCAGAGACCATGCTCTGGGCAAAGTCAAATGTCTTTTCAGATATTATAACTTCTCTGTAGATATTTTGTCCAAAAGAAAACATCTTTGTTGCTCTGTTTAGTTCATAATTTTTTTTACTGGATATTGTGGTTCAACCATGGCTGAAAGCTAAGTCCCATGCATTGCTTGCTCAATTCTCCCACATTGGGATAGGGGCAGGAATTGGAAGAGTAGAATTGAGAAAACTTGTGGGTTGAGATAAAGGCAGATTAATGGATGAAGAAAAAGTTTCACTCACAACCAGAGCACAATACAGAATTCATTCACCACTTCCTATGGGCAGGCAGGGGTACAGCTATCCCCGGGAAACCAGGGCTCCATCACGGGTTATGATTACTTGGAAAGACAAACACCTTAACTCCTTTCCCTTTCCCCCTCTTACTCCAGATTTGATTGCTGAGCATGATGCCCTGTGGTACAGAACATCCCTTTGGTCAGCTACAGTCACCTGTCCCGACTGTGTGCCCTTCCAGCTCCCTGTGCACTCCCAGCCTCCTCTCTTGGGGGGGTGGGGTGAGAGGGAGAAAAGGCCTTGACACTGTGAAAACATGCTCAGCAGTAAGGAAAACATCCCTGTGTTATCAACACTGTTTCTAGCACAAATCCAAAACACAGTTCCATACTAGCTACTATGAACATATCTAACTCCATCTAAGCTAAAACCAGTATATTGAGTAGTGCTTTTTGTCTTCTGAGGTCACGCAGAAGATCTATACTGCTCTGTGCATTTATGCAGATGAGGAATAAAGACCTGATTTCAATGTTTCATAACAGCTCTATGAGATGTCAGATATAGGGCAAATAATGATTTGTATGTCAACAACATTCAAAACAATGTAGGACTCTCTGTCTCCTCTTTTTACGGAGATAGTGAGCAATTTGAAACTTGAGATGACACATCCTATATATATATATATATGTATATATGTATATATATATAATTTTTTTTTTCTGAGAGCTTTTTAATGAAGACCATGGCAGAGAATTTTGTTCCTTAGGTGTAGTAGTACAATATAATACAGTATAATGCAACAACTATGGAGACAATAATTGAGAATGGTAGAATTTTCCCTATGGCATGGTCCAAAACTGAGAAATTAAGCCACAGAAATCATAGCCATTTCCAACGTAAACTAAAAATATGTATAAACATGATTTTTCTCTAATATAAACCATTGCAAATTGTTTTCTTACTGACCTACTGAAAATAGTTGTCTTTCAGAAAAAAGGTAACCCCACCATTCAAACAGAGCAAAACAAACTTCACGTCTCCTTTTTTGCAGAATATAGAGGTGCATTCGGTTCAGGTGTCAAGGTGTTGGCAGCAGGGGGTGTTGCTGGGGTGGCCTTTGTGGGAAGAGGCACGGAGCAGTCCCATGCCAGTCACTTCCCTCTGGCTCAAATGGATTCACCACTGGACACATCTGAGCTTGTCAGCAAGAGGGTGGCACATCTGGGAAATTAAGAAAGTGAGGAAACAAAACCCCACAGGGAGAGAGAGGAGGGGAAAAGAGTGAGGAACAGCAAGGAGAACGCTGAGGCTGGAGGACGAGGGAGAAAGAGGAGAGGAAAGAAGAGGTGAGGAAAAAAAAAGAGCATGGAGAGGAGAAAGAAAGACATGGAGAGGAGAAAGAAAGCATGGAGAGGAGTCAAAACACCCCTGCACCCTTTGTCTCAGTGAGTGTAACCTGCAGCAATAAGGAAGGGAAGCAGTTTGAAGTGAAGTTGACCTTGAAATGTAAATGTTTGTTTCTTTTCCTGAAACAGTGATTATATAAATACATACATTAATTAGAAGTAAATTAAGGTAATTTTTCCCCAAACCAATCTGTTTTCCCTGTAAATGTACTTTGGAAATGAAGTTACAACTAAAGTTGCCTTCAGTTCAACCCATGAGTTTCCTCATTCCTTTTCTTTCTTTACCAGATCCTGTCCCACTGAAGCAGGGGAGAGAGCACATGTCTGTGTGGGAATTTAGCTACCACCTGGGGCCAAGTCACCACAAGAAGTCTACATAAAGTAGTGTAAAAAATATGTTGCATTAGCATGCAAAAGGAAAGTGTGGACAAAACACCAGCATTGCTGTGAAAAATTAGTGTGTGAATAAGCACTGAAAAGTCCCTGTCTGTTGGCATACACAAAATCAAATACCTGGATGCCAGATGTCTGTGTCACTGTGGACATGTAGCATGTAGTTACAAAAGCATGTAGCACATGCTTTCATGTCATATTCTACTTTATATCAAATGTTTGTATGATTGTGTAATAAATTTATTGAAAAACATCTCTCTTCCCATCTCTCACTTTTCTTCTTTATTCTTCCATCTCTTTCTGTCCCCCTTTGAAAAATAGGTTCTATAGGCAACTGTCCTACACACTGCATTTCCCCTTTACCTCTAAAAAGAGGATTACTGAACTGTTAGGGTCTGAAGATTTAGTGCACAGATATTAGTGACTAATTAGTCTGATAATTCTACTAATAACTGTTGTGCAAGTGCATGATATTTCCTTTTAGGGGACAAGCTTTAATATTATAATTACTATTTCACACATTTTCATTTTGTAGGATATAGCAAAACTATATTTAACTTTATAACATAAATATGTTAAATATGAACAGAGAAGTTTTGAGCCCATTTTCATTTTAAGAAGACAAACCAGTGACAACAAATCAACAGGAACAAGCATTATGGATCTTTTCAGTTGGTTGGTTGGTTTGGTTTTGGTGGGTTTTTTTGTCTGTTTGTTCATTTTTTTTGTTTTATTTGTGGGGTTTTTTTGTTTTGTTTTTATTATTATTTATTTTCAAGACTGTAGAAACATGACAACTCAAAATTGCATCATTTGTTTTAGTTAAATTGAATAATTTTTTTTCTTATGACTGTCCTCAGAACCTGTCTTAGAGACAAATTATCTATCAGAAAAAAGGTTTGTAAACTGTAGTAAATTTGCATGTAGATGGTGGTTTCTCTCATCATCAAGTGTCACTCAGCTTTATAGCTTCTTTGACATTCCTTAATTGTGACTGAAACTGTTTGGATCAAAATATATCTGAGAGCACCTTCAGAATTTCTCTAATTTCATCACTGTTTTGGACTTGTCCCTAGGATAGCATTTGGATACACTTGAGATTTCAAAATGACCATTTAGACCTGAGATTTAGCTCTTATTTCTTCAGCATGATACTACAGTGTCCCCATGCTCATGGCTGAGGTGAGCACTTATTGTCATTCACTCATGAGGTCCCCTGTGTCTCATTCTGTATCTTACTGTTCTGTAGTACTGGCAGTGTTGAACCTATCTAAAGTTTGATTTCCCTAAGCAGAAGCTGGCATTTGGCTCTAGCCTTTGTCTCTCATAAAACATCACAATATTCTTGGAACTTTGACTTGATTCTGGTTCATTCACTTCTTTATAAGTGGACTAATCTCATTTAAGTCAGTACATGTGTAGTGTATTAAAAATAGTGAAAGTGAGAAGAAAATTCAACTGTTGGCTTTTTACTTGTGTTTTTATTTTGGTTATCCTTTTATAGGATGTCACAAGGGATAACACCTATGTTTCATTAGCATTCTTCAGAACTTTCTTTGGCCAAGAGTTACAGAACACCATTAATTCTGTATTCTGTCAAATTGCATGACAGTTACATTTCTTTCTGAAAAAGGTATACCTGATGTATTGAGAGTGTTGAAAGAAGCAGAAGAAAGTCTAGATCATGAACCATGCTGACTTAAAAGGACTAGGACCTCACAAAAAAAAATAAGGACAAAATTAGTCACAGGCACAGTACAGGTTTTCCCCGCGCTAAATTCAAGTAAGATCACTTTTGACATACATACCACTCCCCAATGTGAGGGGGAGGACAGTGTCTCCAAGAAAACCCCAGATAACATTCAATAAACTTTAGGATTCTACTTTGCCTTATGCCAGTCAGCCTACTGTACTATGTCTGTCTCCCTTTTTTCCTTTGACTCTGTCCATTGAGTTATTTATTTGTAATAGATAAATAAGTAAATAAATAAATATTGACCTGTCGGCTTAATAGTTGTTGACTGATAAAAAGTGGAGACATATTAGTCTCTCAGTGGAAAAAATAACAATATCTGTAAACTAATATTTCAGACTTTCTGTATTTTATAGTACAAGATTTTCTCGAACTTTATTTATGTCACTATATAGTGGAAAATGAATCCACATGCCAGCAACACTCCCAGATGTCAATACGTAATAACAAGGTGATACAATTTAGTGAATCTCAGGTTTTCTTTTCTGAACCTAAAATCAAGACAATAGAGGCAATTTCTCTGCAGAGACCAAGGGAATACTATTGAAATATTCTCCCAATGTAAATGTTCTCAGAAAGCAGATCTAAAAATCTTCCTTGTTCTCTAACATTCTCACCTAGTAGAGGTAGGAATTTATGCAGCAGTTACTTTGGGCAGATCTTTTAAGATATGTCTCTTGACTCTGCTGGGCATTATCTACAGTGTTAGGTTTTGTATGGAAATGATGTTGTCATTTCACAGTTTCCACTTAGTTTATATCAACTTGTGTTCTGTTCCAGTTGCAAAATGTCCAGCTCAATTCTTGTCTCTCATAAGGGATTTGGAAACATTTTCTCAGAACTGTGATAAACTGATACATCTGATGTAGAAACTGGCAATTTATCTTTGGTATATGTAGCTTTACGTCTGCAACACATTGAAAGGCACAAATATAGACATAACTGAAAAACAGATTTTTATATACCTGTGTTGAATTTTCATTTCCTCAACTTAGCTCTTCAAAGTTTTGGAAAAATCTTGTCTCCTTCATTAACTCAACAGTTCTTCTTTTCCAGATACCTATATCACTTTTAGTGCAAATACTTGAATGTTAGATTGATGTGGAACAGCAGCTGAAAGTCTATCACTGACTTTAATGGGAATTGATTAGATCCTTCTGTCATTTATGCAAGTGAAATTCAATTCCTTGAATGTGTGCAGAAAATTATCATAAACATGATGTAAGTGTAGCAGAAAGTCGTTCATTTTTTAACCTGAATCAATGTTTGCGGAAATAAATATACCATACTTGCTGCAGCCTGGAGAGGATAAGGGAGGTGGTGGTTATTTAGTAAACTAGTTAGAAAATTTTGAGAGATAGCCTTTTAGTTTATCAAGAGGAAACTTCTCTTCTATGTTTGGGGAAACTCATTACAATTTGATAGATGTTATCATTTTCTAGATATTACTGACTGTGTTGAAGGATGATCCACTGTCCTCTTTCTCCATTGACGGTTATTGCACTTATTGGATCAGACTCAAAACTTGTATCTATACTGGCATAGAATTGTATTGAAGTTTGTTGTCTGGCCAGAGGAGAATGATAGCTTTTGGACTGCATGGATACTTAGAGCTCAATTATCTTAAGTTGTTCTGCTGGCCATTAAACTAATAAGAGCTGTTAATTCCTTATTTCATATATTCCATGTTACATGGTGTGCTTTTCTGACTAAGATTTCACCTCTGCAGCAACCTGAGACACTTCTAAGATGACTGAAAGATAATTCAACTGCCATATATTTTAAAAAAAAATATATGTTCTTTTCTACAAGTTAGCATTTCAGCATAAATAACAAGGTGTCATGACCTGACTCAGTCCTCAGGATTCATTACTTAAATCCATTTGTGTTCTCTTATAAGTAGTGTAATTTCTGAAATGCTTATTGCTTTTTTAGCCTTCTGCTTAAAAAAAAAAAAAATCTTATGTCATCCAAATTAAAGCAAGAGAGCACATAAAAAGAAAGAAAAACTTAGCACTATCGAATGATAGATCTTGCAGTCCTTCCCACAGCGCTCAGAATTGTTTTCTCTGAGTGAGATTTAAGAAAAGAGCTTCTTAACTTTCCTCTGAGCCATTACCAGTATAAATAGCTGAACTCAATAGCTTGGTCTTGCATCTCCCTTTTTTCCCTCATAATATCTTGGAACTATCTTTTTTCCATATTATTTGGTTTTTTATCACAGGAAACATTGCCAGTCTAAAGCTATATTCCTTACCCATAATAAGCACTTACCAATTGTAATATGAATGAGATATCCTTTGCTAGCAGTACTGAAAGGCCACAGTGATACCTGGTCAGTGGTTTTCCACTGTTTTGTAGTCTGATGTGCAACACAATGGTAACAGACTTCTCTTCTCATGCTTGGGGAAGTCGGAAAAATAAGTGGAACAGTAAGTGATATACCCCAGGAGCTAACATTTATTCCTCGTTTACTGAGGCTATAACGCTGGCCTGAGTAAAATCGAAGGGAGCTTTACCTCTGACTTTGGTGAAACCACGATTTTCTGCTCTGAGTTGCAAATGGTTATGACACCATTTTACCTTTGAAGGCCTTACATTTGCCAAGAGTGGGAATTTTGTTATGTATTGCTGCAGTGGGGATCACACATAGTGTTCTCTTCCATAGATATTACTTTTGTTTTTTCCTTGCTGATTTTTTTTGTTATCCAAAAAGGAGCCATTTTATGTGGAAATTACAAAATAAAAACCAACACTGAAATAATGGAAATATTGCATGCTTAGGTTCACTATCTCTGGTGTTCCTTTGACATAAAGTGAGTGGTTCTCTATTACAAGTCTAAGAAATGTAGCATCATTAGTGTGATGTCTTTAAGAACAAATAAATTAATTTCTTTTCTTATTTAATGAGTGGGTGATGGCTTGAACACATAAAACCTTGACTTCCCAACATAGCCAGTTCTAGAAGTAACCTCTGCATCTACTGTTATATATGACTTTTTTGAGTTAGATATATACTTTTCTGCAAACAATAACATGGAGTCAGTGTGAATCCAAATTTCTGTTGAAGGCTAATGAATAAGCTGTTAAGTAATTTAGTCTAATTGTAGCTTTGTTGTGCTAAAATATAAAACTAACAATTCAGCTTTTGCCCTGACTCTTTTAAATTACACTTTCACCCCCACGGAGCAAAAGTCTAATTAAAAGCTTTTAGCTTTCCATTGTGTGTGCTTCTAAGTGATGTTGTTCAATTTATCAGGATTCAGTTATCTCTTGCTTTAAACAGAAAAAAAAGGAAAACTAGAGAACAACATGCTTTTTTGCCACTTGCCTTGAAAATTGTTCTGTTGGTTTGGTTGTTAAGCAAACCCCATGAAAACAAGAAATACAGAAATAATTTCTTATAAAATCCATGGTGTTTTTCGTGATTTAAAATGAGAAATGAAAATATAAACTGTATGTTTTTTAAAATAATGTGACTTGCAAAAGAGTAGATAAGTGTCTTGTGACTTCTAGAAGCGTTAAGAGTTAGTAGATTTGATTTTGGATTTTTTTTTCTTTTAAGTCTTTGCTTGTTTGTTTTTCTTGGAATTTTGTGAGGGGCGGATTGTGTGTTTATAATTATGTAGGATTATTTTGTTTACTTGTTTGGTTTATTATATTCACATCTGACAGTGGTGAAATTTAGTAAAAGATGAAGTCTGGAAGATGACACAAAAGGCTTAAACAGCTTGCAACAAAGAAAGCCCTATCTTCAGACATATAATCTCTACAAGACCTTGCTGAATCACAAAATTGCTGCTGGTCTCCTCAGCCTTGCTCTGTGGTCTTCAACTTTACTCCCTTAAGATTGCCAACAGGGTCATCATTAAATTTGGAAAGACTGTGAAGGGGACTGGGAAACTTATTAGGGAAACTTTCCTGCTGGTCAGAAAAGTGGTGTTCCTTGTCTTTTGCCTAGCCACAGGTAAGTATTGTTTATTGTTAATTTTAAGCTACCTGCCAACACTTAAATTGAAGGCGTGAAGAGACTTTGTTTTTTAGTGCTTTAGTAGTCATTTGACAACCCACGAACTTACAAGTGAGTACTGGCAAGACTGAAGACTAGGTATTTTCCAAAGGTAAATGCACTTGGCAGGAAATCAAGCAAATTTGTAACAAAACCAGCTGGTCATGACATGCTGTACTTAAAGTAAATGAACCTTAGACTATCCATTCAAATAGTATGGGGAGCCAAGTACAGTCTTGCTTCAAGTGCATTGCCACACTTTTGTCCTGGGGGGGTCTAGGGGAAAATGGGAGTGAAGGTAGAGCTGAGAGGAGAAAAGGATATTGGATCTCAGAAGCCACAGTTTGGAAATAACAGTGGCCTGGGTTTTAGACTGCAAGAGTACATCTATGCTAATAAAGTAAAAAGTGACAGGGAACAGAAATGAACACTGGAATACTATTTCTGCAGTGTTGAATTTTTAGCAGGGTCCTTGGTATGAACTTGGCCTGGGCCAATTAGTGTTATTCAAAGTTGAAAGAATTCCTAGGCCTGATCTGGAAGCTACCATGTGTGAAAAACTATTTGTATAGCCAATCCTATTTTGAAGCTAAGAGGATTTAATCAAATGGATATAGGCTGTTCCAGTTGTCCTCAGGTCAGCTAATGGACCCAGGCACAATGTCTATTATTCATGTAGAAACAGCTCAAGAGTCTAAATGGAAGCTCACTCAGAACTTTGAACTGGAATTTTCAACCTTGGAATAACACACAGTAAGTGTGATGTTACATATGCTTCTACAATATAAATATACACCTTAGACTTTCTCTTAATCAGATGAAGGCATATTTGAATGGCTTAGATGACCTACCCCATTTTAGAAAAATGACTAACTAAGAATCTCTAGCTAGACTATGGAATACTCCTGGAAATGAACATGAGATTGCTTAATTTTCTTTTCTGTTTCATCCTTTGTAGTCTAGAGACCATGCCACAATAAAGGTAAATGAAACATAGTATGGTGATATCTGACTGATTCATGACTGATTATAATCTATCAGTATTCTAGTTACTTGTGATCACACAAAAACCTCTTCTACACTGTGAATTAACATCCATACCGATCACCTATCTTCTGATATCTCCTCCCTATGTACTTGACTCTAGGAGGCAAACAATATCATGTGTCATTCAGCTGTTGAGGGCAGTTATTTGCCAGTCACCAAGATATTCTTGCCTCTCATCTTCTACTGTTTTCTTTGGGATTTTGCTGTGTCTTCTTCAGCATGTCGTTCCCCATCAGGTAACAATCTTGTGACTTCAGCTTCAGCCTGATGTGATCATGCTAAGATATGGGTCTACCTCATCCCCTCTCCACTTAAGCATCTTTCACAGAGCACTTCTCATGATGACTGGTGATGACAGTCTCTTCTCTGTCACTTCCCTTCTTCTCTTTTCTATGCTCCAGATTGATTTTGGATGCAGGCCAGTGACAGAGTTAAAAACAAAAGATGTTTCATAAATCTCTGTGCCTATTTACACTTATATGTTATTTAGCTTTCCCACTGGGTCAGTGGAACTGGCACTGATATGTTAGCAGGAAGCAACACATGTTGACTTGCTGTCAAGGCAGTCATGAGGGTGAGTTTACAGAGCTTGGAACTGTGAGGAAAACATCGTTTTTACTTGACACTTAAACAAAGCTAAATTGGAGTGGTAGGGATAACGAACAGAGAACCTCCGCAAGATGCCGTTTTTAGAGCTACTTTCCAAAATAAAAGTTGTTTTTTATCCTTGGCTCTGTTATTGACTGCGTTTAGACTCTGCTCTCTCAAAGGCAATTTTACAAGCTACAATAAAGCACTTCCCAGCATGTAACATTAGTGTTCAAGTGAAGCTGTTACTTTTTATTTTTCAAGTGGAGTTGAATGATTAGTAAAGGACCAAGAATTTAAATTGCCTCATCTCTAGTAAATGTTAACACATGCCTCATGTGGCTCCCTCTGAAAGTCTGCATTATCTGGCAAGCGAATTGTATGTATACATATAATTATGTAAACACATTCTCCCCGGTGTGATTCATGGTGATTTAAAATGCAGTCAGTGGTAGTTTTTTTGATCACTGTCTTCACTGTGAGTTGTTTAAACATCTGCCTGTCTAGTTTTGAGTCAAACACAGAGGCTATATACAGATGTGCAATCCTGTGCGTGGTAAAAATGTTTACTGCACCTCTCATGGTATGAGCTGGTCTCCTCCTGCTTTGGCCCAGTCTTGCATTTTTTTCCTGACTGTAGTCATATCTTTCTTAAGAAAGATTTATTCCTTCATCTCTATCTTTTTGTGGCCAAAACTTCAGAAGAACTGTCTGTTGAATTGTACTCAGGTGTGCTTTATACCATGTGCTTGGCTTAATGCAGCTGACCTTTCATGATTAACCGTTCAGCAGACAGACAGTATGCAGCAAGCCATGGTCATTGCCATGCTTGTCTTTCTGAAACCGATCCTATAGGCGGTATTCTTACCTTACACCTTTAGACTTGATTCTGCACTGAGTTTGTCCATAAAAAAAAAGTCTATCAGCCTAAACCTGTCAAAACCCATGCTAGCTTTGCAGATTTTCTGTTACTATTGGTGGAGTTATTCATAATATCTTTGCATTGAGTGAATTGTTGAATGATTAGTTTAGTTCTGCAAAAGGTATGGAAGAGGTAATATAGTGTCTTCGAAAAGTCATGTATGATGAGCCCAACTAAGCTTAGATTTGAAGCATATTCATGAGTCTATGTGGTTCCCGATATAATCTTCCAGAGAAGCCTGTGGCTAGTCACACACTTGCTACAGATGTTCTCCCTGCATATGGGTGTGCATTCACATGTGAGAGACTTCTCATGGCAGCCAGTGGAGTCAACAGAGAAATGGGCACCAGTTTTAGCAAGACTCTTCTTCCATCTCTCCACCTGCTTACTCACTTCTCCAACCATGCATGCATCCATCTAGGCAAAAGTTTTGCTTTACCTATACTACTTGCAGATAAAGTAGCAAAACCCTCCAGTCCAAATATGTTTCATCTCATTCCCGATAAAATGGAACATATTGTAAGTCAGCTTAATAATACTGCTGTAATTGTTTCACAGAGAAGACTGCAGAGATAAAATCTTCCAGGCAATATTAAGAAGGCCAGGATTTTTAATACAGTATATCGATAATATGTTGCTGCATATCTCAGCACCTCACAATCACTTTATCAAGTAAAGAAGGCAGTGAGGAAAGCAGCACATAGTTTTAACATGGATAATTTGGGTTTATAACATCTAAAATGTCCAAAAAGCATGTTTATTTCTCTCTGAAAGTCCAACAAATGCTGCTGAATTCCTGTATACCCATATGAACAATGATCTTTCACAAGACATTGAGTTAATGATAATTCTCACAGGGGTGAAGCTGCAATGAGCACAGGCAGCACCATCTTCAGTTGAGGAATACTGATATAATAGCAAATGATGCTAAGGAATGAGTAAATGTGGAATAGTAATTTTAAAATTTGAATATACTTGACACATTAAGACACAATCTGATTAACGATGCCAACTGTCATACTTTCACATCTACAAGTAATGGATTCAGTCTTAAGCAGTGGAACTGGAAAATGGTGACTATGAGAACGCCTAAGATTTGTACTGAACAAGAGTTTCAACATAAACTAGTTGTGAAAATGCAGTTATGTGAAATATTTATATATAATTATGCAGTCTAATAGAAGGAAAACAGTGATGTCACTAGTCTAGTGGAAAAGACAGGCCAAAAATGAAAGCTGGATTATGAATAAAAATAACTAAAACAGAAAACTAGTTAAATGTTTTCTTTTGCAAAGGGGTGGTAGTCACTTGAATCAACTGCAAAAGGAAGTTGTATGTTCTCTGTGTCTTGTTGAATTCAGCTGAGGACAAACTACTTTTTAAAAAGACATTACTTAGCTAAAACCAAGAATGCTTTACTCAAAAACAGGTTGCCAAATTGAGGAACCCACTGCACTTGTCTTACTGAAAGGGGATTGAGTATTTGTTTCCAGATTATTAATATTTGCACACTAAATGTGCTTTTAGTAGTTGGAAAGAGCAACCTTTAATGAATCATAGAATCACAGAATGATAAAGGGGTTGAAAGGGTCCCAATCCCCCCTGCCATGGGCAGGGACACCTCCCACTAGACCAGGTTTCTCAAGGCCTTATCCAATGGGGCCTTGAACACTGCCAGGGCTGGGTTATCCACAACCTTCCTGGGAAACCTGTTCCATTGTCTCACCACCCTCACAGTAAAGAATTTCTTCTGAATATCTATCCTAAATCTCCCCTCTTTCAATTTGTACCCATTACACGTTGCCTTATCACTAAAGTTCCTGACAAAGAGTCCCTCTCCGGCTTCCCCGTAATCCTCCTTCAGATACTGGAAGGTTACTATGAGGTCTCCACGCAACTTTCTCTTCTCCAGGCTGAACAGCCCCAACTTTCTCAGCCTGGAGGTGCTCTGAGGGTTTGTTTCTTGAATGAGGGAAAGCACAAAGTTGCTAAGCTGGCATTTGCTTATTCTGAAGTGAAATCCCTACTGAAAAGTTTCCATTAGCTATGAATCGGAGTATACTACTCCTCGTGGTAGGGTTTCAGTCTCTCACAAAGATATAGCTATTGCAACATGTATGTAAACTAATGCTAAGAATACATCTTATACACTGGCCAGATATTAAAGATCTGGAATATGCAATAATCTTCTTTCCTCCTTTCTCCAACAGGGTTATCTCTAACTTTCTGGACATTCTTATATTATAAGGCAAAATTTTCTGCAATACAGCTGGTAGAACAGGTGCTCCAAAGGCATGAAAATCGTAGTCCTGGACAAAACAATGGGATTTTAATTTTTAAAAATGTACGTGATATGAAAGACTCATATTGGCCCATATGGTCCAACAGCATCCCAAATTCTACAATGGTTTTATGAATGATTAAGCACTGGCAGAGGTATGTACTGATTAAATATATCATTGGGGGCAGCATCTGGAAGCTGTGTGAAATCGTAGAGCATATTTCGCCTTTACTTGTCAGTGTTTTATTATCCAAAATAAAGATTTGATTGCAGTTGAAAACTACTGATTGAATTGGTAGAGAGGAAAGCAAGACAGACAGACTCATTCAAGCCAGCTATGACTTACCTGAGGGCACAGTAGCTGTCACCAGTCTTGGAGGAAACAAATATGTGTGGTTTCCCTGATAACACCAGTGAAACAAGACTGGAAATCTCATGCTACCATACATTGTGATTCCTGAGTTTGTTTCCATGTGTGCTCCTTCTACAAAAACAGCAATGTGAAAAAAAAAATCAGTGTTCCTTGATTTTATTACATGTGATCTCTTTAATTAGTTTCTGTTCATTTATCAAGGCACAAGAAATACTGGCACACAGGTTTATTTTTAATATGATACATATTCAAGATTCAGTTTAGACTGTTTTGTTGCAAAATGTGGACATCCCAAAGGCAAAATTTGGCCTTCATAGGTAACATTTGTGGAAATAATGCCAGATGTTCCCTGCAACCTGTTTGAAATTGTTTGGAGATTAATAATTACATCGCTCTTTTACTCTGCATTTCAGTTCACCTGAAAGATCAAAGTTCTCTTCATCATCTTAGATAACTGGTAATTAGAAAGATAAATAGAATACCTCTGCTGATCACCATTCCACCTCTGTTAAATATTCTGTCACTTTTTAGCCCACTGCGTCCGAATCAGGATTTCTTAGCATGAAACATAATGCCAAATGCCTTCATGCAAACTTATCTATGGAAAATCCAGAATAACTACTGCCAAAAGATTAAAGTGAAGGTGAAACCATCACATCAAACTAATTCCAGTAATGTCGCTTGACAATACCGTCTAGTGGCCAAAGACCTAGTAATTCCAAATACCCAAAATAATTGTTCCTCTTTATTGAAATATTAATCTTGATATTCTTCTTATTTCACTTTTCAAAACAATATCCATGAGTATAATATCCATATACATTTAATCTGTTTTTATAAATTGATAAAATATGAAACTAAAGCATAAAGACATTAAAAATTAGCATATTTATTACAGTTTTTATGAGACATGCTGCTGCAAAACACATAAAATCCTCTAGGATAAACCTACATCTGGTGCTGTCTTGATAAGTGTTGAATTTACAATGGTGAAATATTTATACAGGCTTTTCTTTTAAAGAAATAGCTGAAATGTAGACTACTTCTGTATGAGTTGTACTCTGTCATTTGCTGCTGCAAGCTACTGGTGCGGTGCATCAGTGTGAAAGTAAAATATGTGTGTGCCTGGAAGTGGGTTAATTTTTAGAAGTGAAATATGTAGTTTCTATCATTCATTTTCTATTCAGTTTATTTTTTGCCAGCTGAGTAGACTTAACTGAAATATTTTTAATTGGCACCAAACATTTTGCCACTCACATATAATGTCAACCATACCTTAAAATATTCACTTTGTCTTTTTTTTTTTTTTTTCCCTTCCATAAGTCTCTTTAACTGGTTTAAGCAAAAAGATATTTTTTTACTGTGGATAGCAAAATGAAAGTGACAAAGTTTGGGACCTTGTTGTGAAGTTTTAAATTCAAATCACCATCTGTGATCTCAATTCTCACTAAAACCTCAAGGTTTGCTAGAAAGTGGTACACTGTGCTGCATCTCAATGATTTTTTTTCCCCACCAGTCAGTCCAGGGATGGTTACTTTATGGCTACCGGGATACATTTGCTCTTAAAATGTAGGAAGGTTGAGCCTTGTGTCTTGCTCTGAAGATACAGTGAGCTAAGTAATTCTAATGTATCTACTTGAAAGGATGAAGTCCTGCTGAGATGGCATTGCAACGTAATCCAGACACTTAATTTTGTTATCTCTCCCACTTTCTAGTAGAGTGATCAGAGTGTCCATGAACTAGTCCTGAAGAGCTTTCTCCCCACAGCCTTCTGTTAGTGTCTTGCACATCTTGGTCATAAAATGTGGATATAAATTTTATGAGTCAGAAATTCTGGCTATCCTGTTCCCATCAGTAATTATCAAAATAAGCTGAAAATAGTAATTAGGTAAGGGTCCAATAGTAACACGCTAGATCATCGGTTGGTGTAAAGCTGTAGAACTAAGTTGCAGTTTCACTAATGACAGTGTATGAATATGACTTTAATTTGGAGTTTTCTCAGGACATGATATTTTCTTTTTTTTTTCTTCTGAAAATGGAAAAACTTCCTTATTTCCTTGGCTGCCAAAATATTCTATGGGTTAGAGAACTGAGGCTCATGTTTATGTCCTACAACATTTCAAAAAGAATATCAAATATTCTTTTTAACTTTCTAAAAGACCAGGAGGTGGACAAAATTAATAAAAAGGATGTTTTTTGTTGATTGGAACAATAGCCAGAGGAAGTTGGGTGAGAGCCATATGACAATTAAGTTAAGAAAAAGAGAACAGGCTTCTTTAAAGAGTAACCATTTGGCATACGATGGATGTAAGGTATAACTGTAACTTTGGCTCTTCTCTTGCATGTGAGACCAGGAAACAAAGCATAACTGCTTTCTAGAATATTCACCTCATTTTTGCATTAAAGCTCTGAAGTAAGATTCAAGTATACTTCTAAAATTTAGAATGCATATTACTGGTGAACTTTCAAATCTTTGAATTTTGCCAATAACTAATCCCGACAGAGCTATTATAAAGAGGGGAACCATATCAGTTTTGTTTACACATCTCAGTTTTGATCTGCTGACTTTGAATGCAATTATCATTTCAGAATTAACATCTTGTCACTGTGTATATGACTCTCACACTGTTGCTTTCTTTGGTGTAATGAACCAGTGTACTTCTCAAAAGATTTTCTTTTAGATGGAAATCCAAAGGAACCTACTACTTGTTCTTTTCTATTAATTTTAATTATTTATCAATTGAACTTACATAATTACTATGCCTATCCATTCTCAGTATAATATATTAAATACTGTCCAGTTATTCAGGTTTTCCACTGTGGTTTCTGTATGCCTATTAGATTGAACACTGAATAACAAACCCATACTGACCTATGAGCACACACAATGCTCCTAAACCAGCTGCCCATCTTCCTAGTTTATGTAAAATCACAGCTGGAGCCCATTATGAAAAGAGAATACTTTGTAATTGCATCAAATATACATACTGACTCTGTTTCAGATTTCCTTTCTTTTTTTTTTTTTTTTTTAACTTGGGAAGAAGTTTAATCAGCTGTCACGGTCTAACCATAATAAAGAATCTATGAAATTTATTTTTACAAGAACTGATTCTCACCTACAGGTACACTGTGGCTGTAGAAGTTAAAAAATTGAATAATTTTAGAATTCAGGAGCTATCAGGCTTGGAAAGAATATGATCCATTCTTCTCAGAGGACTGAAGGGCAAAATGCACATCTTAGGCCAACCTCCCATATTTAGACTTGTAGTAGACATTCATTGAACTTAATTAGTGTTTGCTTCAAAGGTATTTAAAGTCAAAGATTTTTATCTTGCTTTTAGTGTATGATGTCCTTTCAATTCTGTTTCCCAGTAGCATGGAAGAGTAGCAAGATAGCTATGCATAGCTGCCTCTTTCTTTTATTGTAGACCTGTGTATATGCTTTTAAGTCAAGAAGAACAAGTTTGCAGTCTTCTCTTTGACTAGCTATTTGTACCCTGCTGTCCTTCCCACAGCTCATGATATATTCCTCTTGAGAACATCCTTCCTTCTATATTTCCTTTTGATTTATGTTGCTAATTTTTGTTCTGTATTTCTCAATACAGACTGGACTACAAGTGTTGAGTGGATGTCCATTATCTATTTTCTTTCATTATACTTTCAATTATGTTTTGAAAAATTCAGTCAATAAGTAGAACACATAGCAAGAATTGGAAGATACCCTTGAGTGTCTTTAATGACATTTCATTAAAAACATTGTAGAAGTTTTAATTAATTTAACCTTTTCCTCTGGTTTTTTTTTTGTATAGTGAAGAAAATGATATATCTCCAGCTTTAGTGATGCAAAAAAGCATTTCTTAAGAAGTCTTTTTACATTCATGTTCATCCCATAATAAGGGGATGGTTTCAGTAATCTTAGATGCCTGCTTTTCTTGCTTCACCTTTCACGAGAGGTTTAAAAAAAAAGAATCAAGTTCCTAAATTTTCTCAGTTCATTCTAAATTTTGTTCTCAAGTTTGTGTGCCAAGCTTAATGTCTGATGTTCAGGGTCCTGAGTGACATGCAAAAGCTCTGCAACCCTTTTTCTTCCTCTTCCTGGGGAGTTTAACTGCCTGTGTTTAAGGTCAGCTCTGATGTGACAGAGCTATATGGTCTCAAACCTGCCTGCTGTGAGAATGCACTTTGGGGGTCTCCTGCCCTTGACTTGGGAGCTACATTAAACCTGAGAGCCTTACTCAAGGCTTTCACATTGATTTCTCTGTTTTTTTCAAGAGGATTTGTGATTCTTCCTATGTTAAGACCATTTTCAAGTGAAGCTTTAATTTGTTTGGTGGCATCTTGGGGTTTTTTTTGTATTTTATTTCTTTACTTTCATCTGTTTTCCTCTTTTTTTTTTTTTTCCTTTTTAATTTTACTTCAACTGTATTGTAATTTGGTAAACCGAATCCACATCTTTCTCTTGAACAGCTGGAAATATCAGCTTTTTTTTTTTTTTCTTCCTCCTGACTTTGTTTCTGTTCTCTCTTTCTTGTCTCGTATTTATACGGTATTTCAATTTTTTTCATGACTCTTTACCATATTGAATACTTTGTTGATATTTTCTATATTTTCACCTCATATATATTCATTTAAATGATTTGAGGATAGAATATGAATGTAGATCAGCACCTGTTTCTATACTGATATCTCTTGTGGTTTAACATCATATTTCAATCTCTAAAGTACTTTATGGCAAGCAATATTCAGAAGCACAGTTCCTGAGATTTTAATCTGCTAATGATTTGGCTTCCAGTTTAGTCTTAAAGTCCACCTGAAACTCACTGGAAAAGTCTTTTATATGTATGTTTTTCAGGGATTCCACAGCTTTTCCAAATTTTATTTAATGTTATTGTAGAGAAATTGCAACAGTTCTTTAGCCAGCCTTATATACCACAGCAATGAAAAATTTCTATCGGTGTAAAAAGACTGATTCATAACGTTTGCAGATGTTGTTCAAGAACTTGGTTTCAATTAAAGAAATGTAAGAAAAATAAACAGAGTAGCTGTGAGCATTCTGAGGTTCAGCTATTTGTATCATCCATTCAAATTTCTTTAGAGCAGAATTCATCAGTATTCTGACCAATTTCCTACCACGTTCTTACAGTTTCATGGATCATTTACCCAATTAACTGGTATAGATTCTGGGTTGCTTGAAAAATTCCCACAGCAAAGTATTTTTCAATATTATATATAAAAAAAAAATCATCCAGTGCTCAGATACTACAGCAGGATGGAGCAATTCAGTAGCAGTTCAGTCCAATAATGATTCTGGACTATGAGTGGCATAGCTACAGAGCAGTTACGTTGGTATCTCCAAAGCTCTAAGGTTCATTTAAAACAGAAAAAAAGAAAAAGAAAAAGAAAAAAAAAGGTACTATGTAATACAGAAGCAATTGTTTCAACCTGAGTATTATCTCATCACTTTTTCTTGGAACACGAGAATCCAAAAAGTCACTGTCAGTTCTAAAGCACCATCAAAGCAACCCTAAGCAAATGCGAGTAACTGATAAGACCTTCCACTGTTATAGCTTGAAAACACTTAAAGAGGAGGAGCTCCAGCAAGATGATTACTTCTGTCAAGCCGATTCCCTTTATATCACATATAGTCACATTCTGTAGATACAGTCAAGTGTGGTTTCAGCATAGTCCTTTGTACTATAATCCTTATATATTACTGAGTTAAGATTATTTATCTTGAAAAGGATAATTTGACAGAAATTTCAGCCAAAATCTATATAGCTGTTTGAGTCCATAAAGATATAGATGTTATTTCTGCAATCAATCAATCAAATGCCATTTAAAAAAAACCAAGCACCCTTACAAGTGACAAATTCTAAAGAAAGCACAACCTGGAACTCACTGTAGCATTAAGAGTGATGCCCACATTCTTCCCTCAGGGCTTGTTGGATAATTTCTCATTAAATACCTCTGCTAATAAACTTAGAGTTTGTCAGCGAGCTGAGAGAGTGTGGTGCTGTTCTCTTGTAACTACGTGTTAGCAAACATAAAATAAGAAGTAATTCTGTAGTGTTAGAAAGCTAGATAATAACAATTTTCTTCCATCCCTGTGATCTATGAATATATTTTTGTTAAATTGCTACTGTAACCTGAACAAAAGGCAGTTGCATTGCTCGGAGTCCTCTCTTTTTTATGTAGTGTAATATATTACGCTACATATATACTTCACAGTGTGATGACCTAATGGTAGGATAGTTCTGAAACCAGAATGACTGGTTAAAATTGTACTTCTGATATTTTAGTTGGGACCTGGGTTGGCCACCAAGTTTAATCATTATACTATTAGTATTAATTGAATGAACCACGTATAAATGTATACACTTCAAAAGGAAAGATCTTGCAATCTATATTTTGAGCTTTTGTTTCTTACAAACACAATGCAACAAACCTGAAAATGTGTTGTGCTGCTACTAGAGAAACATTAGTTCCATTGTTACTTTAAAAGCCTCAAGGTTATTTCTATGATAGATCTTAGTTCACTGCAACTCTGCCAGCAAGATCTGTGCAACTGCATGAGATAAATATTTGGTCCCAAGACTTTAATAAAATAAAATGGAAGTTAAACAGAATGCCCTTACCTGAACAAATTAATGCATTTACATTGCAGATGTGAGAGTCTTTCAAGAGTCTTTTAACTGAGGGAAGAACTATAGGTTCCAAACTAAAAGAAAAATTCAACTCAAATACTACATGGAATAAAGTTGCAATTTCCATTCAATATGCAATTGTTTTAGCTGAATTGAGTTTACCTCTTAAAATCCCAGTCTTGGGGAAAGAGAACTTTTTTCCTCCTAGAACAATCTAAATTCTGCAAGAATTTGTCATTTTGCAAGGTTTGTAGGAGAGCATGTAGTAGTTTGCTGACTTCAAATCAGATGTAAACCTCTCTGTGTATTTTCTAGATTTTCTTGACCATAGCTTTAGTTTGTGTTAGATTTTGCTGAGAAAAACTTCAGGCAGTAAGAGTATTTTTGTCATATTGAGGTTATTTCCCAGTTTAATATGTTCCTCAGTTTCAATCTAAGTAACAGAGTGATGTTTGCAGTGCAAAACCAAGATAAGGTATGTTTTATGTGAAGTCCATTTTCTTTATTCTCTAATCAAATACCTCTTTCAGCTGTGAACTGTGTTCTAAGTCAATCAGAATGAGGTGATTTTATACTGAATTTAATGAAATACTGTGTTCAGACACCCAGTGTGTTTATGTCACTGCACCAACTGACTGCTCTTGCCAGTAAATAGTCAGTGAATTCAAACTTGAGTTCCAATTTGGTCTAACTATCTGTTTTTTGCAGTGTGAAGTCAATGCTGAAGTCTGAATAGTTTAGGATTTTCTCCTCCAGTAAATCCTTTTCACCTATATACGATATAATCCTATTGCCACAATTAAGAATGCTGAAATTCATAGCCCGTGTGTGTCTAAGTATCTTAGCACTGCATATGTTCCGAACATCCCTGCATGGGTGCTCACTCTTTTTCCTAGACCTAACACAATGAGTATTTTGGAAACTGGGGACATTTTAGAAGGCCAGAGTGTTTTCCTCAGGTACTTTGGAATGTTAAGTTTGAGAAAATTCTTCTATTATGAATAGATATTATGTGTAGGTAAATAGCAGTTAATAGAGAGATGGGGTAAATTTGTACAAGATTGGGTAAATTATAGGCCGGTTTAAAAATTTTCAGGGTTGCGTATTTTACTGTCTTATACAAGCACTTAACTTGGAATAAGTGCTTATAAAATAGAGTTAAAGAACTTTGTAAATCCCTAAAAAGAAAATAAATTATACAAAAAATGGCCTCTAGTAGAGAAGTGATTTATTCTGATGACACTCATATGAAAAGTGATGTTTTCTATACTCTATTCCAGGATACTATTTGGAGTGTAATTCCTATATTACACTACCCTTTTAGAGATATGAGAGAAGCAAAGATATACTCTTTTATGTACTTACACATGTAAGACATGTGCATGTATCTATATACATAAATTGTATGCACATACATATATTAAAATATAAAAACCCAAAATAAACTATCTCTCGGCACATGATTTATATTTTAATTTAAAATTAAACTCTCCAAGTTACTTGATAATCAAAAAAACAGAAATGTTTATTACACTCTGTCTTTACTTGAAGACCTATTTTCAGTTGCCTTATTCTACAGTAGTTGAGTAAATGGGTCAGATCCATCTCTCTGTAAGAAAGCCTACTCTTTGTGACTGACTTTAAAGGAGTCTAGGCAACTATTTTGGATGCTCATGTCTAAATTTGGACAGAGAAATCCTATTCCAGAAGTTTAGTTCAAAGTGATTTACAGAAGCTTAACCACTGTG
Source organism: Oxyruncus cristatus (assembly GCA_013399855.1). Taxonomy (NCBI): domain Eukaryota; kingdom Metazoa; phylum Chordata; class Aves; order Passeriformes; family Cotingidae; genus Oxyruncus; species Oxyruncus cristatus. The sequence goes on from VXAY01002809.1 coordinate 756,690, forward strand.
AAAGAGTGAGGCAGTTTGTCCTCTGCACTTTAAAACAGGGCTGCGGTGGTCAGTGCAGCAGTGATGTGCTCGTTATTGTCACTGTGACAATCACTTAACTATGACAAAATAATAAATCTTTGAAATCTAGGAACATGTTTGCATTTTTCTAAGAGATTTAGACATTGACAATTAAAAATATCTGAAGATTGGTGCACTAACAAACCTTTTAAGAAAAAATAGGCAATGTAAATGGGATCCATACCACCTAAATATGAATACTTAGAACTTAAACTTTCACATTTCTGTTTGTTGCTTTATATTCTGATCAGATGTTTTTCAACTGGGTATCTTGTGTTTTACTGACTGAAAAAGAGATTTGTTGACCTGCTCAGGTTGTGTATGCTCTTTGGTTAGATTTTGCCATATCTAAATTTGCCAAAATTCATAGAAAATATCACTGTTTTATAAATTCTAAACCTTTAGATCTGCATGTAGTATTTAATTATTCTGAAAAGAAAAAGAAAAAGAGAAAGAGAAAAGAAAAAGGAAATGAACAATAAAAAGGAAAAAAGGAAAAAAGGAAAAAAGGAAAAAAGGAAAAAAGGAAAAAAGGAAAAAAGGAAAATAAAGAAGGAAAAAAGGAAAGAAGGAAGAAAAGGAAAAGGAAAAGGAAAAGGAAAAGGAAAAGGAAAAGGAAAAGGAAAAGGAAAAGGAAAAGGAAAAGGAAAAGGAAAAGGAAAAGAGGAAGAAAAATATCTCCGGAATGCAGTATTCTTCTTCTAATTTTAATGTCTTGAATCTCTTCCATTTACTTCAGTAATTCTGACATCACCTTGTGTGTCAAAAGCAGACTTTGAGAAAGTTAATGAGTTAAAAAAAATGTTATATGTATAAACCCATGGCTGAATCTGTGAAATACCTGCAAACTGCATATTAGTTTGCATGCAATGTACCTAAACTTCATGTCAGAAAATAGGCTACTTTTTTCAGGGTAAATCCAAAGACATAAATAACTAGAAGTTTTGATAGAACCTGACAAATAGTTGCAACATTCCTAAACTGATTCTACACTTCAGTCCACTTTAGTCCTTTTTAGTCCCTTTAGTACCTTCCTTCCTTCTTCCTCGCTCTCTTGTGAAGTTTTTATTTTCATGCTCATGTCTTAAGCCTTCCTGTTTCCTTTAACAAACTTTGGATCAGGTCATCCAGATCAGACATTCCGTCCTCCAAACTAAACCTACCTTCATAGCCATTTCAGAAGCTCATTTCTAATTTAAAAATAGGGCTGAATTAATAGAAATCACCTGTACTTTGCAAACGTATCAACACTCTGTGTATCTGTGAAACTCCTTCTGGGGTCTTTCCTGATTTAACTCTTCCAAAACATGCTCTTATTGTTCAGCAGTAAGATCTTTTCTGACAAAAGACTTTAGAGGACTAGTTTTCACTGTTTATAAGAAAAATTACTTGATGTTTTGTGGGTTGCCTGTTGCCTATATGAGTGTTCTTATACCAGTGGAAAAAAAAATAAAACCAAGAACTTTGTAAAATCATCATTTTTACTATGAAAAAAGTCTCCTTCTAACCACTTACCTGCATTGGTGCTGTCAGTGAAATCTTTTAATTTCTAGATTGCATTTGTTTTCAAGCACATATATCAAATACAAAGTTTCACAGTTCTCATTATGGAAAACTGGTGACTTTTATTCATTTGTCTTTGATGATGACCCAGCCCCAGATGCATTAGCAAAATTTATTACTTATTTCTTATTACTTCTTTATTACTATCTCACAGAATAAGAGGAAGCCTTCATTTAATCAGACTGTTTGTGGACTAATATATTAGCTATTTATCTCCCGAGATTTAGGGATAAATTTGAAAGAAGCCATGGAATTAGTTTAGCCCGGATTTATTTCTACTTCCTTAAGAATATTTATTCACAATCAGCATTTTCAGCATTTAAAAGCCAAGGACTGAGATATGAAGTCTAAATACATACTTATAGAAAGGGGGGCGCACCCGATCAGTCAAATGTGTGACAGAAAAAATAAGCCAAAAATAATTTGCAAATAAGCAAAAAAAAAAAAAAAATTAACTTTTTGCGACTGAAGTTCATGGGGATTTTGCCAATGAAGTGGAAATAACACTGACTCTGTAACAAATCATCTGACTCTATGTCAGAGTGAAGATTGATAGCAGTTAGGTTATGTTGCTTAAAATCATAATGGATAAAGCTGGGCCATAATCCTCTGGCGGAAGTCCAAATCAAGAACAAATTCTTCTAGATTAATAATTAAACACTTGATAAAAAAGCTGTTTAATAATTAAGATAAGTAGTTTGGGAGAGATTCAGATCCAATAAGGGTTGATGAAAAACACCAGTCAAGACCTCTATCATCTTTTCTTATTTGGGAAGACTGTACTTTTGCTGTATTATTACTACTACTTTTGTATTTGTTAAATTGCATGGGACTACACACTTGAGCACTAAAGAATTGAGAGTTTCCTGTTTAATTTACTAATACCCTGTGTAGTTTATAAATAAGCAATTCTTTATTTCATGAGAAACACAAAAGGACAGCATGAACACTGTAGGGGAAATGGCAGGCAAAAACTTTAGTTTTGAATTACGTTGTCATTAATTATTGGTAGACTATAACAAGAGATTTCCATTTTGCAGGCCTCTAGTTAAAGAACTGCAGCTCAAAGTGCAAGGTTAGAAATGGCTGGGTTTGGAAGAAAAAACAGAGGAGTTTAGCAGACTTTGCCAATGTTGTACCTATTGCAGTATTAGTAGGACTAGGTTTTGTCCAGTAAGAGTCAGCACTGCTCTTTCACAAGGTAATAACAAAATATTTTCAGTGCAATATTTTTGGAGGTGAGTTAGAGTGTGAAGAACATGTTCTTTAAAGTGTTTTTGGGTTCTGAATGGCTACAATTGTAAGTACTTTGAATTCTTATTTCCTTGTAGATGTTTATTTATGGTTTCCCTAAAGTAAAAATGCAGGGAAAAAGAAATTAAATTTTGAGATACATATTTTCCAAACTGATAGTTACCATGAAATAGCAGATAACGCTGCCTTCAACGTCTATTACAAAAAAAAAAAAAAAGTAAATAACACCAACCTCAATTGTTTGTGGTTGGTTTTTTTATAACAGACTAGGCAGGTCCTCATATTAGTTACAGATAAGTGGATTTCAAATATCATTTAAGTGATTTAATCCAAGTTTGTTCTGTTCCTTTGGGTGTTATAAACCAACTACTTACAGTGTTGAAATACATCTTTTACCTGCCATAGAGATGCCCATATGAAATTATTAGGTTCATTCTTTTGCCTGTGAGAACTGGGGAAAAACGTGCTGTTTGAAGTTCTGAACTTCGTTTAATCATCTGACTCACAGTGCTATCTACTGTAAAAGGTAGGAAGTTACATGAAAACATTCTTATCATTTGTGGAAATGTTACCAACCCTGCTTAAAAGTGGAAAATTCAGAGTTATTCCATTTGTTTGTATGTGTTCCAGCTGTTTAAATTGCCGTCACATATATAAAAAATTATTGTTAGTAAGATCTAGCTTTCCCTTGGTTTTCTGTACTTTGTCTCAATTCCCTCTTCAGTGATTTTTAGAATTGTCCTTGTCCTTTTTTTTTGTTGTTGTTGTTTTCCAGTTGTAAAAGAGTTGTTAATAAAACATAAAAGATAAGAATATCATTAAGACTAGTTCTCCCTTCTTGGATTCATGTCAGGTGTGAAAGAAGAAACAAAACCAGCAAAGCATTTGACTTCAAATTAAGTCTTGATATGATGTGCTTGTCTCCTCCTTCTCACTGTTCATTATAAATTCATCCTGTTGAGATAAGAATTTCCATTTGATTTAGATATTCTTCCTGAAGGACTACTAAAATGGAATGCTATGCTTAGAAAAGGAGATGCATCTCTTCTCTTCTGTAGCAAGAGATACCAGAGTACTGCCTCTTTTTGTCAGGAGAAAAAAAACACAGTTAGAGCAGAGAGACACTGACTTTTTTCTTTTTTTTTTTTTTTTTTTTTTTTTTTTTTTTTTTAATCTAGGAGTTTGGAAAGTTTCTCAGCTTCTCTTTAGACTGGATATTTGACTTACTGTACTGTTAAGACTGATTCTCTGTGTTTTCAAGACCTCAGTGTTCATCATTTATAGACATAGAAACATGTCAAGGTAGGAGTAAAATGGAGTAAAATCCTAGCTCAAATGATTGCAGATTGTGAGTTTAAAATGCTTTCATAAAGATGTTCTGCATTATATGGAGTGTTAAGGAGACTCAAACTCTTCAAAATTATCCAAAGATAGCTTTTGTGGTTCTTCACGTCTTCAGAAAGGCTTCACCCCTGATAGTTGTCCCAACATAGTGTCTTCTTTCTTACTCTAATTTCAGCAAGTTTAGAATATTTTATTCCCTTTCTGATACTGTTCTCCAGTTCCTCCTGCCTTCCCAGCAAGGGGACTGTCAATTCTGGAGATTTTTGATTTCTTTTGTCCTTCCTAATTTTCTGTTTCAGGTCTGAGTTCTGCTATTCACAGCACTGGTTTGTCCTGACCTTTCTCTCAGAATAGTGTGTCCAACAGCCTTTTTTTCTGTCAATGACTTTGAAATTCTAATTTCAGCAATCTCAAGTAATTGAAAAGAAGTCCTTCTTTGTCCTTTTCACTTCTAGAAGATTTTCCTGTACAATGTATTTCAACAATATCTTGTAATTAAGGTATGAATATAGTTTTCAAGTCTCCCCAAACTTGGAACAGTCTTCATCTCTGAAATTTGATCATCATTTCTTAGTTTGCATATAGGTACTAATATACTCTCCAGAGAAAAAAAAGAGTCCTTGCACAGCATTAAGTCATTTCTCCAAGTCAGATCCTAATTTGACAAGATATTAACTAATATTTAAATTGTGCTGACTACAGTGCTTAAGCTGTTCTCCCAGAAGCTAACACTTTTGTTCTACTAAAAGCTCAGATTGAAGTGAAACTTGTTACTTCTTCCCAAATGAATGAGATATCAAGGAAATTAAGGAACTCAAGGTTCTCATAAATTCTTAAAGTGTGAAAAGTATTGGATGAGTGAGCCAACTACTCTGAAGGTGTCCCACAGGTCCTGCTGTTTCTGAAGAGAGAAGGATTGGTGGGGGATGTGACAGAGGCCACCTTGGGTGCAGCAGTCACAAAATTATAGAGCTTTTGATTCTTCAAGAAGTAAAAAGGTGCATCATCAGGACTGCTGTCTTAACCTCTGGAGCGCAGACTTCGGCCTGTTGAGGAGAGTGGTTGAGAAAGTTCCTTGGGAAGCAGTCCTGAAGGGCAAAGGAGTACAGAAAGACTGGATATGATCTAAGAAGGAAATCCTAAAGGTACAGGAGCAGACCATCCCCACAGAACAAAAGATGAACCGTTGTAGAAGACGACCAGCCTGGCTGAAGAGAGAGCTTTGGCTGGATCTCAGGGTAGAAATATGCAGGTTTGGAGGAAGGGGCAGACCACTCAGGAGAACTACAAGGATGTTGTGAGGTTATGCAGGGAAAAAATTAGAAGGGCCAACTTAATCTGGTTACTGCTATAAAAGAAAAAAAAATGTATTTGCATCAGCAACAGAAGGAGGACTAAAGAGGATCTCCATCATTTACTGGATGTAGAGTAAAACAAAGGATGAAGAAAAGGTTGAGGTCTTTTTTTTTCTCCGACTTTAGTAAGAACAATTGTTCTTAGAATACCCAGTCCCGTGAGGTAGAAGTTACGGATGTGGAGCGGAATGAACCCCCCATAACCCAGGAGGAAATAGTCAGTAACTTGCTATGCCACTTAGACATGCACAAATCTATGGGGCCAGAGGGGATCCACCCCAGGGTACTGAAGGAGCTGGTGGAAGAGCTCACCAAGCAACCCTCCATCATCTACCAGCAGTTGTGCAATCTTGGTGCTGAGGAAGGTCACGGAGCAGTTCACCTTGAGTGCCATCATGTGACACATGCAGAACAACCATGGGATCAGATCCAGCCATCACATGTTTAGAAAAAGTAGATCCTGTTTGACCAACCTGGTTTCCTTCTGCAAGAGGGTGACCCACTTAATGGATGAGGGAATGGCCATGAATATTGGCACTGATTTCTCCTGGAGAAACTGTCTGCTCATGGTGTGGACAGGTGCAGTGTTCCCTAGGTAAAAGTTATCTCAATGTCTGGGCCCAAAGCATGGTGGTGAATGGAGTTAAATCCAGATGGGGGCCAGTTACAAGTGGTGTTCTCCAGGGCTCAGTGTTGGGACCAGTCCTGTTTAATATCTTTATCAGGATGAGGAGATCGGGAGCACACTCAGTAAGTTTGCAAGTGACGCTAAGTTGGGAGTGTTGGTCTGAAGAAGGATAGGAAGGCTGGATCAATGGGCCAAGGCCAGTTGTGTGACGTTCAACAAGGAGAAGTGCTGGGTCCTACACTTCAGTCAAAACAACCCCATGTAGTGCTACAGTCTTGGAGCAGAATGGCTGGAAAGCGGCCCAGAGGTAAAGGACCTGAGGGTGCTGGTTGACAGCCAACTGAACATGCACCAGTAGTGTGACCAGGTGGCCAAGAAGGCCCATGGCTTGTATAAAAAACAGTGTGGCCAACAGGACCAGGGCAGTGGTTGTCCACCTGTACTTGACACTGGTGTAGCTGCACCTCAAATCCTGTGTTCAGTTCTGGGTCCCTCACTACAAGAAAGACATTGAAGTGCTGGAGTGTCCAAAGAAGGGCAATGAAGCCGGTGAAAGGGCAGGAGCACAGGTCTTAGGAGGAACAGCTGAGGGAGGTGGGGTTGTTAACCTGGAGAAAAGGAGGCTCGGGGGGACCTTATTGCTCTCTACAATTACCTGATAGGAGGTTGGAGTGAGGTGTGTGTAAGTCTCTTCTCCCAAGTAACAAGTGACATGACAAGAGGAAATGGCCTCAAGTTGCACCAGGGGTGGTTTAGGTTAGACACAAGGAAAAATTTGTTCACTGAAAGGGTGTTCAGGCATTGGAACAGGCGGCCAATGGAAGCGGAGGAATTGCCATTCCTGAGTGTCCAAAAGGTGTATGGATGTGTTTCATATAGACATGTTTTAGTGCTAAACATGGCTGTGCTAGGTTAATGATCTTAGAGGTCTTTTACAAACTAAATAATTCCATGATTCTGTTATTCTATAAAAAAGAGGTAGAACTCCTTAATTAAGGTGTTTATTTTTACATATTTTTGTGGCCCCATTACTTCACTTATGGTTATCATTACTAAAGTAGGTCATTATTCTGTTTTATAATATAATTCTAGGGTATGTGACTTCCTATCTACTTAAAATGCATATTGTAGATGAATGTGCCCTGGGGGGGATTTTTCACATACTAGAAATGACTTTCCGTATCTGATAAACTGCTTAGGTTTGAATGGTGGAGCAATTTCGTTTCTTCCTCTGAAATGGACCAAATACACTTTATATAGTCTAACTAAAATAATTTCAAGGTAGATTAGAAGCGTAGGCTTGCTTTAGGTGAAATTCACTTCCCAAAACCTCAAAGAGTTTTAGACACTGCACAGATCTTGTAATTCTCTACACACTAGTAAACTTTAATTCTTCTACTCTGAGTCTGAAGTCAATAGAGCACACTTTGCCAGTTGTCCTAATGAGTAGCTAGTACTGAGACCTTAACTACTCTGTGGCTGTCACAACTGATATGTGATGTGCAATGCCATATATCTGAATCTTTACAGTGGATTCATGTTAATTTCTAAATCCCAGGAAAAGAAATGCAATTAATTATAGTTCATCAGACTACATAATACATTACTGGGTTTAAATGGCTGCATAATTGAGGATGAATGTCTATTCCCAGCTGTAAATTAACCACAAAAATATCACCTACGAATCCTATTTATATTATCAGTTCAAGATGAGGCATTTTGAACAATCTGAGACAGAAGTCCCCTGTTATGTTATTCCCCCTTGTAAATTAGTTCTCTAAATTCACAGTGAATAAATGACTCAGACACTTAGAAATCAGTTAACTTTTAATATGGTAAACATGATCAACAAACATGCAGTTGCCCATGTATGGAGAGTTTGGGTGTATGGACAGTATACTGGCAATATAACTAACTGTATAGCTGTACATAAATCTTTGCAGCTCATTGATGCATGATTAATGTTATTTTTTTATATGGTATATCCTAAGAGAGACATGAAAAAAGCACAATGATCAAGGACCAATTTTATTCTTATTGTACTACTGAAGTTTAAATCTTATTTTAATTTTGTTTGCAAAGTGAAATTGAAGTTTCTTCTCATTAGAATGTCCTCTTCCATATTTACAGTTTGACGTTACCCATCTATTGGGCATTATCTTATGCTAGAGAAAATTCCTCTTCCTATTAATTAAACTAGAGCTTTATTATTATTATCATTTCTAGTGTTATCTAAGTCTCTATTACAAGGTGGTGTATCTAGTTCTTGTTTAAGCCATAAACCTGCAATTTTTGTCATAGACATTTCAGCATTGTACTTGTCAAAATTAACTGGTGGTGGTTTTGTGTTGTTTTATTTGTTTGGGTTTTTTTCTGTTTATTGTTTGCTTGTTTGTTTGTTTGTTTGTTTGTTTTGTGGGTTTTGTGTTTCATTTTAATTTTGTACCCATTATGACTACTTCTAAGTTTAGATACAAAACTAGATCCTGATCATGTAATTTCCTCCACTTAAGTTTCATCTTTTTTTTTTTCCCCAAAAAGTTCATTTGTAGTCAAAGGGCTTTATTGGTCCATTTATTAATATTTTTCTTCCATACATCTAAATCAACACTGGATTTGTAAAAAGCTCGACATACACAAAGTCATTAAATCAATAAATACATATTCAT
>VXAY01002809.1:766229-806888 GCA_013399855.1 Oxyruncus cristatus
CAGTATATATATATATATATATTTTTTTTTAAATGGGAAAATCCCAAAGGACAAAGCACAAGGATAAGGCATTTGATAAAATATATTGGCATTCATAAACAAGACTATAGAATTTCTAAGAATAAACCTGAACAAGACATGGTACTTGCATAAGAGAAATAGAATGTAAAAGTTGGTGCAAATCAGTTTTATTGGTATGCTGTTGAACCTCAATGACAGAAAAAAAAAAAACAACTTCTCTTTATGCTGCTATTGCATATTTGATATGGCAAGTATTAATGACTTGAGTGCCTCATTTAAGTGTTTGATGAACACAATGTAGGAGCAACTGCGGAAATGGTAGTGGTTAAGCCCAGAATTTAGAATGCATCTCAATAGATTGAAATAGTGTTCTAAAAAAGGTAAGAATGATATTGAGCAGGGACAAGCACCAGATTCTACTCTTGGGAGTAAATGGGTAGTTCAGCAAATGCAAGTGAAGAAGCAGCTAATCAGGTGTTAGTTAAGCAGAAAAGCACCTAGATATTACTGTGACAAGGCAAATATGAAACTACAATATCATGCTTTTGCAAAGGAGTCAGTCATCCCATTGGGATTTCTGAACAAGATGGGAACCTGAAACCAGTAATAATAATCCTTTCTTCCACTTACTACTTTTGTTCTAGTATTTTCTGTACTATATTTAGTTCTACACACTGTAATGCAGTGATATGGACCAATTAGAAACATTCTGACAAAAGAAGTTCTAATTGTGAAATACTTGGAAGTCACATAAAGTAGAGTAAACTGGGGGAGACATAAGAAAATTAACAAGGATGGTTGAGATTGGATGGGACCTCTGAAGGTCATCTGGTCCAACCCTCTCCCTTAACCAAGAAAGGCCACCTACAGCTGTTTGCCCAGGACCATGCCCAGACAGGTCTTTGGTATCTCCCAGGTGGGAAATTTCATTCGCTCTCTGGACAAGTAGAGCTGGTGCTTGGTTACTCTCACAGTAAAAAACTGTTTGCTGATATTCAGAGGGAACCTCCTGTGTTTCATTTGTGACTGTTGTTTCCGATCCTGTCCCTGGGCACTGTTGAATAAAGCCTTGTTCCATCTTCTTTGCACCTTACCTTCAGATATTTACATGCATTGATAAGATCCTCCCTGTGACATTTCTTCTCCAAGCTAACCAGTTCCAACTTTCTCAGCATTTCTTCATATGGCAGAGGCTTCAATCCCTTCATCATCTCCCTTCATCGGACTCTTTCCAGTTTGTCCATGTGTCTCTTGTACTGCAGAACCCAGAACTGGACACAGTACTAGGTGTGGTCTCACCAGAGCTACTGGAGGGGAAAGATCACCTCTCATCCTGCAAGCAACGCTTCCTCTAATGCAGCCCATGATACCTTCAGCCTTCTTTGTCACAATGATACATTGCCAGCTCACGTTTAACTTGGTGTCCACCGGGACTCCCAGGTCTTCTTCTGTCAAGCTGCTCTGCAGCAAGTCAGCTGCAAATTGGAGGATTGTTCCTTCCCAGGCGCAGGACCCTGCACTTGTCTTTGTTGAACTTCATGTGATCAGGCCACTTTGCAGCCTGTCAACATCCCTCTGGATGGCAACACAGTCCTCTGGTGTATTAGCCACTGCTCCCAGTTTGGAATCATAGGTAAACTGGCTGAGGGTGCACTCTGCCCCACATCATTAACTCTGCCCCATCCAGATTATTAATGAAGTTGTGGAACAAGACTGGATGGATTATTGACCTCTAGGGTACACTGCTAGTTACTGCCTTCCCACTAGATTTCATGCTACTGATCACCATCCTCTGGGCCATGACATTCAGCCAGTTTTCCATCTACCTCACCATCTGCTCATCTGGCCCATACATTAACAGCTTCTTTATGAGGATCTTATGGAAAATAGTGCAGTAGTCAATATCCACTGCTCTCCCCTCATCTACAAAGTCAGTCACCTAATTTTAAAGGCTTATCAAATTGGTCATACATAACTTCCCCTTGGCAAATCCATGCTGACTACTCCTAATGATTTTACTACCCTTCATATGCCTGGAAATCATTTTCAGGATCAGCTTCTCTGTCACTTTTCACAGAGACTGACTGGTCTGGAGCTTCCTGGGTCCTCCCTTTTGCCCTTCTTGAAGAAAGGAGTGACATTTACCTTCCTGCATAATATCTATTCAGATGATCAGAAGGTAGTTTTAGAGAGAGGAATAAAAACTCATCTTTATGTCCTCTGCAGGTAAGAGGAAGAGTAATGATTGTCTATCGCCATAAAGCCATTTGAGGCAAGCATCAAAATATATTCCAGCAATAACAATTGCTAAACCATGAAAGCCTTCCTTGGAGGACTGCAAAATATGGCAGCCTGTTGGAGAATATTGTACACTTCATCATGACTGGCACCAAATAAAAAAAATGCCCAAGCCATGCATCTATATCCAAAGGTTTCAGACTCAGGGAAAGTTTTTATTTTTCTGTGCTTTTAGTAATGTTTAGTAGCCCTCTTAGAAGTGTAATACACTTTGGTGTATCTCTTAAACAATAAAAGGAGTCCAGGTGAGGTTGTCCAAATATGAGATGTTAGTTACAGAGTTATGGGATATCAGCTTGAAAGTGTCTGGACATTCCTACTTAAGACTTGTAAGTGAAAGTCATTGGGTGATCCCAACTCTAAGGAGAGAAAAGAAAACTGTCTGAAAAACAGATTAATGAAGTTCTATGAGAAACATCATGTCTGCTGTGTTACACAAGACAGTACTTTTAAAATTAATAATAACACACAATGGGCACAAATTTCTCATCAATTTTGTATGTGATCCATCAAACTGACATACCTGTGGCTCATTGTCTCCCTCAAGTGGATAACACAAGAACAGGGATTTGTTTCTTCCAGACAGATTTTTTTGCTTTTATGCCATCCTGTTTAGACCCATTCTTCTGTTTGAAGGGAAATGACTTGGTAAATGTAGCCAGTTTGACCAGGAATATAAGCATACAAAGTCATGATTAAAAACTGTAACCAACTTTTCACTGTTGTGAAAAGACAACACCTCCTTCGATTTTCTTTTGCCAAAACAGCAACAAAAATTCTTTCTTTGTCCATGCACTATATCAAAAATCCTTATGCCACAGCAGTAGGACAGAGATTTCCTGAAAGACCACAGAGTGTTGTTCACAATTGCAAGAGGGTAAACAAAATAAAATAAAACAACTGCTTGCAAAAAGAACAAAAAACTCAGTTGTCTACAATCTGAAATCCCAAAGGTTTGTTTCAGTGTTTTCCATAGCAGGACACAAACTGGGAACCACTCATCTTGAACAAGCATCAGTACTCAGATTTGAGTCATTAAATTGGACACAATTTGGTTAGAGATGTTAAGCCACAGCATGAAGAATCCCTAAAAGATTATTTTGGTTGGTTTGGGGTCGTTGTAGAGGTGGCATTATCAGAAAAAAAAAAAAAAATGATGGAAACTCTTTCGAAAGACCTTAAATTCTGTCAGTGTTTATGTTAGCATAGCTGACCTACATTGAAAGATAAAGCGAGAAAGAAAAAAAGTCTTAAATATTCAGATGTACTGAGTGTTAGTGATAGATTTCTGTGGGGAGAGGATGTATCTGTCACCCTTAGATAATTTCATTTTGGAAGGCTTAAAGGAATTAGGCTACAAGTTTACATCACCTCTAAGTCTGAGGTGTAAATGCACCTAGTGGGAATGTGTTAAACCCAGATAATTTCATTTCATATATTTAGAAATTATACCAGGAAAAAACAAACAAACCCCAAAACCATTCTCTCAAAGATCTTTGCAAATTTATTTACTTTTTAATGGGGTTAAATTCTTTATGGCCTTATAAAAATTGTTTTAATTAACTGGTGAAGAGATGCAACATGTATATTCTTATTTGATAATGTTGTAAGTTTCAATTAAAATAGTCAACAACAAAGACAAAGCAAACAAGTAATTAAATAAGTTTGGGTGGTTATTTTTGGTTTGTGGGTTTGCGTTTTGTTTTGTTTTGAACTGTTACAGTCCAGGAGCTTGTGTGACAAATTCCCTGGTACATCTTATTTTGAATATTGAAAAACTGGGCCTGTCCTTTCCTGTTTCTTTCTGGTGGTCAACACTAATAAAGGTCAAAATTCCCACTGTGTAGCTGGGAAGAAATATAACTATTTATAATGTCAGCATTTAAAGGAAGGGATTTTGCAGTAGTCAGAACCTGAGAAAAAGCAATCACAGTGTCTTTCCATTATATCACTGACTTGGAGATGAGCTTAGGCTTGTTTTTCTGACATTCCTGCTCCCAATTTTCCTACTCCCCGTTTTCCTGTTCCAACATTCTTCATTTGAGTAATAATGAGACATATGCGAAGTCCTTAAATATCCTGAGCAATATGTGTTGATAACAGCACTATTGACACTGAGAACCTCTTTCCTGTCTGAGAGAGGACCTAATTCTCCATAAACTGTTGTTGGCTGAGGAAAGCACTGAGAATTTCTGTCTGGACAGAAATGTAACCCAGGCAACAAGGGAAAAGACTCTACATCAATGTAGTTGAGTTGAAGTGAATACATGAGGATATTATACAATCTATCTACAATGTTAGAACTATATCACATCCTTTTTCTTTCCCTCCCTTCCCTTCTCTCATCTTAGAGAGACACTTTTGACTCACATATTTTCGTGTTTGCCCTGTTCACTGTTCTCTGGTCAGAAGACTCTGGGTAGTAAGTAACAGCACAAATACACTCAGTGATAAAAAAAAGAGGGACAAAATCAAAGAGTCACTGCTTGCACAAACGTTTACTCATCTGCGTTGATACGCTTCCCACCGTTTGCCTGCTCTCGCAGCATTAACGTGCCTCGCCTTCCCCGGAGATCGTGGAGATGACTTGGTTGCTCCCTTGGCGATCCCTGCCACTCCTTTCCCTCCTGCAGGATCCCACAGAGCTCAGCTTTCTACGGCGTCGTTCCGCTCAGTTTTCCCACAAGCGACCCGATTACTTCTGGAGTGGCACTTTCTCCCGAGGTCCCTTCACCGCCCAGGGTGGCACTGCTTTAGCAGTCCGTTTGTTTTTTATAAGAGTTATCTCCAATATCGTTTCAGGTAAATAAACTGACTAATGAATTTTCTGTCGGCCATGAAAGTGTGTTGCAAGTAATTAAGGGCTGTGCTGTGGGACCGATTAAGCTTCAAGTCACAGCGTCCGGAGCCCAATCGCTGCGAGCCCGCCGCGATCTGTGCCGCCTGCGCTCGGCTCCACAATGGGATCATTGACTATTTATTTACTTTGCACAACAACTCTGCTGTTTATTTAATTATAGGGGCTTTTCAGTCACCAACCCCCACTCACCCCAGCCCCATCTCTTCGACGCTTTTTGAGTACCCCCCTCCCACCTCTGATAACCAGGGCTCCCTAGTTGGTCGCTTGGATAGATGAAGTGGGGCAAGGCCTGAGCATCCTTTGTGGGGTGCGGGCTATGCTCTCCCGCGGATCCGGGAACAGGAATTTTCCGTGAGGGAAAGGCAAGCGGACGAGGATTTTCCTATAAAATTGCACGTCACGTCTGCCTGGAGATCAGACCTCGAGAAGGCTGTGGGGTGGCGGGGGTGCGCAGGGAAAATCCTGCAGCGCTTCAAGGCATGTCCGAGTCACGAAACAAAATCTGGAGAACCGCAGAGGAGGCAAAGAGACGCCTGTGGCGCTGTGGGGGCGAGCGCGGCTGGGCGAGGGAGGAAATCACTGGCAGTCCCGCAAGTCGGGCGGGGAGTGGGGCAGAGGCAGTCACCCACTCCCTGGGTCCCCCTCCAGCCTGGAAGGGCTTGATTGGCGAAAAAAATACCCGAACTTAGTACTCGCTACTTCAAGGAAGGAGTGGGGACAGGCAGGTTCCAGTATGATAAAGGAGTGGAGAAACAGCCAAAGGCATCCGGACTTTTTCTAGCACCCCCACAGGCTGCGGCAGGAGCACTCCGCTCACCTCCGCACCCAGGGGGCAAAATGGGGACGGACGGGGGGTGCTAAGCGCCGGTTTACAGGCGGCAGGGTCCAACACCCACCCCCTCCGCGTTCACAAAACGGGCTCGGAGACCCCGATTAGGACCTCGGACTTTTAACGCCTTGAAAACTCGCCGCCCGGCGAGCTCGGCCCCCTCGGGCGGCGGCGCGGAGGCAGAGGCGAGTGCGCTGCTGTTTCGCCGGCCGCCCGCGAAGTCCTGCGGCCGCCGGTGGCCGCGAGCAGCGCCTCGGGCAGCGGCGACACTTGGCGTTGTGGAGAGCCGGCGGCGGCGGCAGCACAGAAAGCGAGTTTCTGCTCCTTTAAAGGGCGCTGTGCAGCCCTCCCGAAGGGAGGCGGATCTCCCTCCTTCCTCCCTTCCCTCCATCCCTCCCTTCTTCCCTCCTTCTCTCTCTCCCTCCTCCTCTCTCTCCCTCCTCCCTCCCTCGCTCGGGCGCCGCTTGCCGCTGCCGTCAGTGGTGCCCGGACACCGGCTGCACGGCAGCCCGGGCTGTCCCCGGCGTCCTGCCACCGCCTTTCCTCCCCCGCCTCCGCCTTCCTCTCCCTCCCCGATTCCCCTCCCGCAGCTCAAGGTAGGAGGATGTCCCGGGGTCTCCGGCTGTCCGCCGCGGCCAGAGGGGTTGCATGCAAGTGAGGGGCTGAGGGAGGGGGAGGGGGGCAGAGGGGATGCACCGTGGCCGCGTTGTGCTGAGAGCTGCACACCACGATGGCTCTTGGCCAGGTGTCTCAGGGCAAAGGCGGGTGCTGAGCTGTAATGCCCGAGTGCTGCTGCCTCCCGGTTCTGTCCCTCACTGTGGGGAAAGCAAACCTGTCGCCTTCCTCTCTTCCTCCCGCCGCTGTTCCACACCGTCAGAGCCACCGTTATCCCCATGCTGGAAGTGGATGTGTTGGAAGGGGGGCGAGAGGCCAGGGCAGCGCAGCCCCTCGATGTAGCCCGCCTAGTGCCCGCGGTAGCCCGGAATTCCCTCCCACAGCCGGAGCGCTGCTCCCGAGACGGGCTCAGGGAAGCCGAGCCGGTAGCACTGAGGATGTGCCCCCCGCTCTCCTCGGGGAGCGGAGGTGAGAAACGGGCTCTAACTTCGCTAGAGTTGTGGGTGGACAACACTCCCTACTTCCGTGAGGTTTCCTCCTGCCCCCACCGTACGGCGCAGCCAGTCCCCCTTTCAGCTTGTCGGCAACCCTGTCATTTATTTCTGAACAAAATCAGCATTCTTTGGGTGAGCACCCATCGCTAATCTAGCCAGGGCGCTGACACTCTGTGGAAAGCAAGACATTCTTGCCTACGGAGTGGAGGCATAATTGCAAGAGCCGTGTGCGCACCAAGAGAAGGAATGAATACACTGTGATGAAAACCTTTCTTCACGTTTTCCTTGGAAACTTTTGGAGGAGTGGAGCACGAAAAACATTAAACATCATAATTTTACTACCAAAATCTTGCACAGCTTCCCCAACCCCAGAGCAAGCTGAAGGGACCAAACGCTGATATGTAGATAATGTCATAAATATTTGTTCTTGCTCCTTAAAACTTGCTAGGAAAGTGCATTCCTGTGATAATCAAAAGTGCGTGAACAAGTAAGCCTATTGCATACTCAGTTCATTAATTAGAATACATGTCTTTCACTAGCTAAAAATTAATTACTATCTTAAAATGTCACTAATCATCGGTGCAGTAGAAACTTGGTTGTAAATTTGGAGTGAGATAATAACAAACAGAGAGGGACCTATGGTTTTGTTATAGCTAGTGGGAGTGAAATGCCAGTGGGCCACAATGTGTTTTTAAATTATAATATCAACATTAATTTGAATACTTTGGCAAACGTTTTAAGAGGGAGGACTGTGTTAATGCTTTGTCAGCAAAGCTGCAATTCTTGTTTTTAGAGACCTGGAGATGCTGGTAAGGTGTTGCAGGAAGCTGTGGCTCTCCTTACACCAGATTGCAACAGCAGGAGGACTGTGGTGGCACGTGAATCTGAAGCATTTGCAAGGATTTGCCAAAAAATGTCCAAGAAACATTTGGGGGACAGTATGTTATACATACACTAAATTTATATCAGTTGTTCTTGTGAGGGGTCAAAATAGTAGATTAAGTGACATGAAAACCTCATTATCAGTTCTTAGAGACACAACTAGGGCCTGAAAATAAAAGCCCATTCCTTTTAAAGTAATATGATAAAACTATACATCCCAGTAGGTGGCAGCTAGCTGCAAGTGGGTTAACTTTTATAGTGATAGCAGCACATAAAAATAAGATCTGATGGGGAAAGCGTCTGATATAATAAGGCAATCAGAATCACATATCTTCCCTTTCCAAATGAAACATTATGTACATAATATGCACCATTTATACTTGACACACAGCTACAAGTGCAGCAGGTTTTTATTACCCAGAAAAGATGTAAAGGCCTCAGATTGTCTATTCTTCTTTCCCTGTCTATAGCTGGATTACTATTTTTCATATCAGCTGCACTTGAACATTGTCCTTGTGTATTAAAGGTGTCCTTGTGCATTAGAGATGTGTTGCCACCATGTCTACAATAGATGACGAAACAAATCAAAGCATATATCCAAGGAATTGCAGATTTCCCTGTTGCTGATCACTGAAGTGTGGAGGGCAGTTTCATATAGACTTTAATATGAAAAGAACTGTGTAACAGTGGTGACAAACTCCCAAAACACAAGATCAACTTATCCAGTATGACATTTTATTAGGGATTTACAGCCTTTGAACTGTACCTATCACAGGGGAAGAAATATGAAAGGCACTAAGAATCTTTACCTGTTTTCATATCAAAATCATTCTGGAGGGTGTACAAAGGTATCTTTTTAAAGGCTTCCCTTCCTTTTTCCTTTCCCAAAGAAGTGAAGTTAAACTCCAATTAACAGAAAGGGAGTTTAGGGAGGTGAAAACTGAGGTTTGAGTTAATTAGATACTCTATAAGTGATCTTCAGTCACCAAATATAGTGAGTTCTAAACATCTGATGCTCCCGAAATTTACTTTTTGTATATAAGGAACTGATATTCTTGAGCAAATATTTCTGCGTTAGCTATGACTTTTCTTCAAGGTGGTAGCTAGGGTTTGAAAGAAGGGGGAAAGGATGTTAATCCAGACCATTAGGTGATGTGTGATAGCAGATAAGGAGAGAGGTACTCCTTCTGAATCCATAAAATGCCACAAAATAGCTGGCTAGCTAACATAATCGAGGATATAATATATGTCTTTAAAGAAGCCGATAACAGATTTTAATCTTCTTTCCATACCGTGAAATGACTGGAAAGGGTGACAAAAGAGGCGTTTTGACACCTGGAGCAGGGGCGGTGGCGCCGGGAGTGCTCTCCGTGGTGCCGAAGGGGCCGCCCGGGGCCGCGCCGGGCGCTGTCCGCGGTGCTGAGGCCGCAGCCGGCGGCGGGGGATGCTGGCACGGGGGGAAGAAAACCTGGCGTGAGCCTCTGGCGTGAGCCTCAGGCGTGAGCCCAGGGGCTGCAGCGTGGGCTGCTGAGTGTTCAGTAGTAACAGGAATTAACCACAAGTTGTTTTATGATTCAAATTCTAAACATCTCAGTGAGTTAGGAGCTCTGTTGGGCTGAGATTACAGGTAGCTGTATTTTTTTTAAGAGACCTTAGAAAATCAGACTGATAACAGCAGTCACTTTTCCCAAAGTTTATCTCTTGTTTAATGGGCTAAAGTTGACCATTAATATTATATTTTCAAAACTGCTTACCAAAACTAAATGAAATAAATAAGTAAAAATTAGATTAGGCAACAAGCTGCATCTGAGCATTCACAATTAAAAATATATCTAAAGGTCTCTAATGTCCTTTATTTCAGCAACACCAAGAAGGGAGGCAAGTAACTTTCATAATATTCACGTGGGTCGATTTTATTTTTCCTTGGACTAAGATGAAATATGAAAGAGTAGAAGAGAACAAACGAAATAGAAAACAGAAGAAAAAGCACCTCTCTGCATTTTAACTGTGAGATATTCTAAGTGTGAACTGAAGGAGTCGCTAGCTATCCTTGCTTTTAACACTAGGTGTTCTTTTTAAAGTGCTCCAATAGTCAAATCGTCTGATTGAATTCCCTGCTAGACTGCAGAACTAGCCATTCATGATAGTTATTTTTGACACTGCAGTTATGCCTCCATCTTAAGGAAAAAAAAAATCAATGATGTTTAATAATCCCCTCGCAGAACATACATTTATTTTCATCAGCGTTTTACAGTGTTTCAAGTAAAAGTGTGCAGAGGAAATCAGTAATGCAAGATAATAAAAAGTTACTGTGAATTGCTAACACTTTTAAGGATGCAGAGCACCAACACTACAGGTTATAATCCAAACGCTGCTGTTCTTATTTACATATCTTCAACACATGGATGTTATTTAAGAACAAACTGTAACTCAACTCTGCCATGCTCTGCTTCTGATAGATTCCTCAGAGTGTTCTCATCAACTTGGCATCATTGGTATTTATTTCTGTAAAGTCAGTTTTGTTCTATGTTCATCTGTATGTAGCTGTGGGGGAAGTCTTGCAGTGATATTTTCTTTAGTAATAAAAGGCAGGGAGGGAGGTAAAGGAGACAAAAGATGTCTGTAGGCAAAATGTAGAATAAAATGAACTCATTTTTCTGGTGGGAAATATAGAAATTATCTTTTAGTGTTTGTAATAAAGCTTAAGTAGGTTCAGCAAGTGCTTCACTTAGGTTGCAAAACCTGACAGTCCCGGTTCAATGTATTTCAATGGATTCAGGCACACAACTAATTGTATTTCCAAGGAAAACCTGAAGTAGTCCACCGAATGAGTTTATCTTCTTTGGAACACCTGGCAAAAAGACAAAGTCTGTGGCTGCATTTGAAGATATAAACTCAGTATCCCATTATCACACTGGGAAGTGTTATTGTTCTCACTGAAGACTGCAAATGACAAACTACATAGATCTCCCAGTACAGGGAGGAACAGCAACATTTCCATAATAGTAGAGTGAAAGGAAAACAGAGTGCAAATAAGAGAGTGGCAGAATACAGTGAAAGTCATAAACTAGTAAATCCCTAAGTTACTGTCTGTTAAGCAACACTGCAATTCCACCAAGTTTAGCGAAACAGGTCTTTGCATTCAACAAGGTTGTTCCAGCGCTGCCGATTTCTGTTTACCTTGCAAAAGCAGGCTGGTGCTCTGTAATCATTGGGTCTGGAGCAAGTTCCTAAGGACTGTCAGTATACAAGCCATTGCATTTATCCTGCTTCATACATTAACATGACTAACAGTTAGTGAATGTAAATATCATGATGATTTTTTTTTTTTTTTAAGCCTGAATGTTACTCTGATAACCTACGCGACTTTGTTGTCAACCTTCTCTTTCACAACTCTAAAGATAAGTGATTTCGACTCAGGCAGTCAGCTATTAAAATGCATGAATTGATTTTTACACAAACCATTCCCTTCTCCCCCGTAGCACACCCCCACCCCTCACAGATATAGTTCAGAACAACTGAAATACTAATAACAATTAGAAGCATGTAAATAAACCCGAGCTTGTTATTTTCCTTCAACAGCGTCAGGCGATCAGATCGGTTGCATAATAGAAATAGGGAAGGCTTGTCTGGCAGGCAGCCTTAAGCAGAGAAGAGCTATCTCAATTTCTCTCACTTAATCTTGGCTTCGCGTCAGAAGCTGTGCAGCAGTGCAGTAGAATGGGAGCACGGCAAAAGCTTCGCCAGTGAAACGGCTGGTGCTCGCTATGTGGCGATGCCTCAGCGATTTCTCGAGCTGGATTACCTATTGATTTTCCTCCTTTCTTGCCTCCCAGGTTTACTCGGCTGGACATTGTGTGTGTTTGGATTTCTCAAGGATTCTCCCCCGACTAACATGGATGTCCCACCATTCCTTGCAGTTGAAGGTTGCTCCTTGGCGCAGTGAATGAAGAACATGCAGGGATTGCTAATGGGTTTGGGAAGCGTAGACTCTCTCCTCTCTCTGTGACCATGCCGTGATCGTGTCTGAGGGCCATCAGTTTACGTATCCTCATTCTCACCCTACCGGGAAACCTGACGGCTTAGAAGGGGGAAGTAAGGCAGCGCGTGTGTGCATAGAAACATCATGAAGATTATTTCCCCTACTGTAACTAATTCAGTCTTCAGATGCACCGTTAGACTCCTTCTGTGCTTACTGTGGATTGGATATTCTCAAGGAACCACACATGTATTAAGATTTGGTAAGATTCCCGACACTTTTTTCATTGTTCATTTAAGCCTGAATGTGATTTACGTAGGATTGACTCAGAAGGGGATGCTGGCGGAGAGCTGGGACGTGCTACCGGAGTCGGGCACAGAAGTCCCTCTCTATTTTGCATCCGGAGGGATGAATTGCTGTGTGTTTTTTTTCTGTCGCTGCAGCTCATTGTAGCCGTAGTAACGGCAGGATAATGATGATAATTATAATAACAATAGAAAAATGACTGGCAAGCGCGGTTGCCTAAGGCTCTGCGCAGCTTGCATGGCTTCCTCGTAATTGTTTCCATTGTTTTGCTTTATGGTTTCCACAGTAGGGGAAAGCATGGCTAATACGGTGCTCGATGTACTTGATCAGTTAAAAACCTGTCAACTAGTTGTTAAGTTTCGGCCGCCCGTCTCTGATCCCTCCCGAGCCGATCCCGTGCAGGCGCGAGGCTGTGAATTGAGACCTTTGGGCTGATTTCCCTTGAAGCGTCTGTCTACTTGCTTGACATTTGATTGGCATTTAGGGTTAGAGAAGAGATGATTTATGTCCTGAGCAGTGGTCGTGAAAGAGCTTTTGCGGTACCTTTCAAAAGCACAGTATTTCTATGCGAGGAAAGTTGCATGACTTCCCCTCTCTCCCGGGGGAAAAAAAAAAAAAAGAAAAAAAAAAAAAAAAGAAGAAGTTGATCAGAATGAAATTTCAAGGAGAGTAGAGAGGGTTTACTATTTAAAGACTATCTCTGCTGGACCGTGGCACTAACCGTAAGAGCTCTGCCTGTGCATGCGCGCATGTGTACGTGTGTATAGGCAAGCAAGCGAGGGAGAAATTCCAACCGCTGCATCCCCTTACAGAAGTTTTGCACTGAGGAAGGACAGGACGCAAAGTTACCCTTAGGTCCGAGGGGGGGCTGTGCTTACCAGGGAAAGTCATCCAGTGTTAGTCCGGGGCGAGCCCCGACAAGAGCCCCGCACCAGCGTCCTCCTGGTCGCCCGGGTCTCCCTCATTCTCGCTGTTAATGATAAACTGTTGCAGCCGCTGCATCCATTTCAGTGGGACACTGAAAGCTTTTGCCTTTGCCTGGGAGTAGTGCCTTGATTTGTACCTATTTTAGTTTAAATCAGCACCCCCGCACACACTTTTATATGGAGGGGAAGGTGAGTGATGATTAAAAAGTAACCAGGCTGTTACTGATCTCGTGTGCTGAATTCCTAGCAGCACTTTTTTTTCTTCTTCCATCTGGTCTAAAGGTGGTGCTTAAGGCACGTTGCTCTTAGCAACCGTCTTCAGGAATGCTAGGTTCTTTAGACATGGCTAAACAGGTCCATATATCATTGTGGGGTCTACTTTGCAATCAATCTGATACATAACCATGGCCGTGAATGGAGTGCTAGGACTGCCAGCAATCTGGCACTGTCCGGCTGTCTGTCCTTCCACGAACCGGGATTCCCAACGGGCCCCGAGGGTTGGTCTCTAGGAGTGACTTACATTCAGGGGTAGCTTTATAGACAGAAATCTTCTCGGCCACAGCACTAGCAAGTGTGTGCGTGTGGACTTTCCTCCTCTAGAATGGCATTTCCTCTGAGTTTCCAGTTCAGTGTACTTGTAGAGACAGCCCTGGAGAGAGGAGGTTTGGCAATGGTTAAAATAATAATAAATAATTCCGAGACTGAAAGGTGCTAAAGTGGGACTCTGGCATCCAGTGACATGGTGGCACGTGTATGTGTTTTACTGGGTTAGCTACTCTGGTCTTACGGTTGGCCAACAAGTTGTGCTCACTCCAGAGTTTCTAGCAGTGGAGTAGGAGTTCCGCATCATGCTTTTTTTATCTTTCGAAAGAATTGTCTCCAACCTATCACTGAGCCTTCGAAGTAGAAAGGGAGCAGCTGGTTAATTTATTTTATTATGGAGAATGTTAGATGTGAGAGAGAACAAAGAAGACTTTTGCCCTGTTCATCCAGGCCTGTTGAACACCTGTGTTTTAAGGAGTGTGGATTCAGCCTAGTCCAGGTGTGGAGTGACTCTCTGTGACCACGAGAGAACTCCTTCTCCTTCCCCAAAGGCTGACATCTCTGTCACTGCGTAGGGCACGGCGGGAGGAGGGAAGGAACAGGGAGGGAGCTGTGAAAAAGCTTTCGTTATTTCTGAGGGGGAATGCCCCGCCTCCCCCTCCGGATTCCCCTTACTGTCTGTCCCTTCGGGATGTCCTTGCGACCAGGAGGACGGGATGCCGTGGAGTCCTTCCCCAGGAGAAGCGAGAGCTGAGGAGATTCCCTCCAGAAGGCAGCCTGCCAGCCCCCTCTCTTCTTCCTCAGCCAGCAGTGCTATGGCAACAGGGGAGAGCTTGAAGCCTGCCAGAGCTACAGCCCCCTCATTCCTTCTGTGCAAATTAGCCACCATGGATTCGCATTGTCCTTCCCACGGCTCCTCTTACTGTTGGGACTAGCCAGCATGTCCTTTCTCTCCCTCTTTCTCGCTCTCAAACTACCTTTTAGCAATCACACAGGGAAGTCGAACGGCCTGGACTATCTGTCAAATGCGGGAGGTTATTTCTGCCTGCGTCTTAAGGAGCAAACACGGGGAGAGGCCGGTGCAGTGGCATTGTTCCCTCCCCAGCGACACTTGCTCAGGCACCTGGACACCCGCGTGCTGCTGCTGCTGGAGTTAGGCAACGTGGTATTCGGGCATCACACCTGGCGTCCTTCCTAAATGTCGCTTTGCTTCATGGGGTATGCGACCAAGCTCCCTCCCTTCCCTTTCAGAACAGTTTCCCATTAGCAAGCCCAGGAAACTCTGGAGGTGAGGCTTGTGCATACGGTATTCGAGGGTGTCAAATGGGAACAGTCCTAAACCATTGCTGCAGATAAAAGGACAGGTCCCATCTTGATGAGGGAGAAAACAGCAGCCTAGTATTTGTCTCTCCGTGGTGCTAAGTGTGATTGAAACCTTTTCCTTATCACTTGGCACCGAACAAAAGCCAAAATACCTGATCGCCGGCAGATCCGTTACGTTATCAGGGATCACGTTCGTAACTTTCCGATTCGCTGTTCCTGTGTAAGCACAGACCCAGGGCAGCGGTTTCCAAGAAATCCTAGGGAACTCGGCGGATCCAGAGCCCAGCCGAGCCACTCCTCTGCTCACGGCCGTTGGGCAGGTCGGGTTGCCCTGGCCGTACTCAGCCTCTCGCCGCCCCACCTCCCATTCCACCTTTTCCTAGGTCACCTCGATCTACCTTTAGCTCCTGAGGGCATCCCAGCACCTTGTCCCCAAAATTCGGAATTAACAAGCTATTAAGAGCTATCAATCGTCAGTAATTGCTCACCTCTCTTTTCAGAAACCCGCTCCTTGTCTTGCCCAAGGCAGTAAAAAGCCTGGGCTATTTAAACCCCCTCTTTTCCCACCTACTACTACATGTCAGGTCTTTGAAGTCTGGAGTGCTCTAAAATGCCCTCATTTATTTAAACTGCCCGTTTCCGGCCTTGTCTCTAGTCCTGTGATCAATCCGTCTCCTGCAGCAAAGGTGTGAAGGGGGACCTGTGACTGGAAGGTGAAAGCCGTTTTGCCATTGCATTTTCTCTCGGGTAACTCATTATTCGAAAGTGTGGTGAAAGACTAAAGACCTCCACTGCGGGGGGCTCAATAGCCTGATAAGTGTTAACCCACTTTGTGTGATGTTTTATTTTCTTCAACACATTCAAGAAGGGTAAAGACAAGTAGGGGCCTATACCTGTACTTTTGACTTTTTTGTGGTTTTGGAGTTGCCTGACTTCAAGCAGATGAGAAAGGGAGCTGAATGTTTTGTGTTACAATGAACCATAAAGGAAGGAGGTGTGTGTGTGCGCGTGTGACTACTTCCAACTTAAAAGCAAAAGAAATTCAAGACAGAATGGAAAAAACTTTTCAAGGAACAAAGGGAGAGTTTTGAACTCTTACCAGAAACATTTCCTACTACTGACTACTTTTTTAATTCTTTTTTTTTTTTTTTTTACAAAAAACCCTATCCCAAAGGCTCACAAAGCCTAGCACTTTCCTGTTGCCCTACATAAAACAGTAATTATAGCAAATCAAACCTTATATAATCACATACTGTTTGGGACCTAGTAAAAAAACCCCTAATTTCTTAACTCCATTGTGGGAACCCCAGAGGGGAATTGTAAGATGCCTGAGTTTTCCTCTGTGAAGATTTAGCACGTGTCTAATCTGACAGACTTCTTTGTCTCAAACAGATTGAGTTTATCTCCATGTAATTGTTTTTAAGAGCTCGAGTGTGGCAAAATCACAGAAGAGGCCGGCTTGTCACATGCACTGCTTGTGCAGTTGCCAGTGGCTGTCAAACCACACGTTTCTGGGATTCTGGAGATCATTTTGAAATTGTAGCGTTTAAAACCAGGGAAGTCATGGCACAGCAGTGTTCTGTGTCGTATTCTGTGCAGAAGTGCATGAGACAAGAGTTCAAGTGAAAAATACCTGCTGGGTAATCAAGTAGAGCTTTCTTAAAGGACTTGCAATAACTCTCCTGAATGTGTATTTTCTTTCCTTTGGGTTTTGCATTGACACACTTTTAGTGGAAGGAGGTAAGCTTTGTGTCTGTATTTGAGACAAATGAAAAAATTTACATATCTGGTTTTAGTGGGGAAGGCAGTCTGCCTTCCGATCGAGAGTTCTAAGAAAATCTGCAAGCCAAACACTTGAGGCAGCCCTCGGGGGTCTGTGTCTTGGCAAGTCCAGCATTCAGAACCAATGAAAAATTTACTGCCAAGGACAAGAAGCTTTCGATATCTATTAACATCCTCACAGAGAGGAGTTCAAATCAGTCTTATAAACAACAACAGAAATCTTTGAAAGAAGAGTAAGGTTAAGAGCCTCGGGAAAGCAGCAAGGAGGTGAGAAGCATTGTTATTGACTGGTCTAGATTAAGCAGCACGGAGGAAGATTTCAATTTGATAACGTCACAACCCTTCCTGTTTTTCTTTGCTGCTTCTGCTGACAATTTTGTAAGGTAATTAAATTGGCTGATTGAAGTCACAGTGGTCATGGGGCGATAAAGACCGTTTGGATTTAATGGAATTTAGAAACAACGCTGCGCTGCACACAACTCTTACAGAACGAGAATTTTAATGACTCATTCAGGGTGCTGACTACATAGAACGTCCTGGATGAGTTTAATTGAAAGGGCAAAGCAGATTAGCTGTATACAGTCTTTATTGCACTAGATAGGGGAATTAGAATTATCCTTTTAAAAGACTCATTATTACATTATCAAGATTTAATGTAGGTTAAGAAAGCTTTCATCCGTGTGGGCTTTCTGGAATATCCCCAGATCCTTTCACCCAGCGTTTGGAACACCAATAGCCTTGTAAAATGATTTTCACATAATTGTCTGATAGCTTGGATGCTGAGAATATAACATGCTTCTTACTGTCTGCTACTCATCTTTTGAAAAGATGCAAAGTTCAAGTAATACCTCCAATTTAAATGTGGTTGCTGAATGAAATGATTTCTGCCACCAGAGATAAGAAAATAGAGAAAAGGAGATTTTTCGAAACTCAAATATTAGAGAGTTTTTCCATTTATTTATGTATTTATTTTATACTAGAGAAAATCCCCTAGATTTAAAAAAAAGCAAACCAAACATTCTGTAGTCATTGTAAATAAAGCAGGTCTTTGTCCCCTACTTAATATATTTACCTTACCTGTTTCTGAGTTTTAACCTTCATCCTCTTTAATCTCTTTCAGAGGAACAATTACTAGAAGGTCTGTCAATAATGCAAAATAGAAACTAGAAGGTGCCTTATTTCCATAGTCTCCAACCAGCAAGGCAAATTAATTTTTACCGAATCAGCTTTTTATAATGTGATGCTGTAATGTATGTTGGAAGATTAGATTAAACAATATGATAACATAATGACATAGTATCATTATGCTGTCACATCTTAATTGGAATATGGAGAATCAAAGATCACTGTCATATTAATACTTATAATTTTGTGTGTGTGCTCAGCCATCCATGTTGCTTTCTTCCCTCTCTTCCCCACCCCCTCCTCTCCATCAAGTCTTTTGGTTCCTTTATTATATAGTAATAATTGTCTTAGGCACCTTCAATTTAAACAGCCAAAGCTTTCAGTAATGCAAAGAGTACAGAACAAATATGTGATGATTGCTATTCCAATACTGGAGCTCAGCCAGCTTTGGATAAACTAAATGGTATAGTAATATTGTGTAAAATACGAATCAAACTCAAAAAGATATTCTAAACTTCTTTAAAAGGCAACTATTAATGAATTAAAACACACCAGTTTTTGTTTCCTTCGGGCAGAAATCAGAAGTAAACCATGGGTGCAGTGCTCATAACCGGTCTTTTTATATTGCCTGCAAAGATGCTCTTGCACCAAAACTTGCAAGTGACTTGGATCAACCATGATCCAGATTTCCTTGAACGTTATTCTTGTAATCCAAAATGCTATTGAAATGCAATAAGTCATCTAAGAATGTGTTTGGTAGGTTGCTTTGAAATGAAATACATGTTGTTAGATAATACATTTTTTTAAAGTGTTTCCATTTCTAGGTGTTCCTGCCTGGGGTTTAGAAAAACAGGTTCCCTGCTAGTATTGCGAGTGGAGGCTATGGTAGGGGTTGTCAAAAGCATAGCTACACTGTGGTGCTTAGATCATGAAGTTTGTTCTTGGTTCACAATAAATGTTTTTGTTATCAACACATGGGAAGGGAAATTTGTTGGTGGGTCTCAGAGAATTTCATCTTTAGAGAAATACACTGATTCATATTAGTTGAGTATCTGATTTATTATATTAGTATTTCCACTCCTAGACTCTTTAAAAACTCATTTTATCAAGACAGTGTTTACTGAGATTAAAAAGTTATTTGAACTAGCATTGTTGAAAATGTCTGTCAGTATTCCATCATGAAAAAAACACCTGATTGTTAGTCACTTATTCTAGTATAATGCTTAATAAAACTCAGGCAAAAGAACAGTCCAGGGAGAGTTTTCTCACTTTGTTGTTAGGGACTGTTGCCCGGGAGTTGTTGTTGTTCAGCGCTTGATGTGTTTTTAAATTCAGTGTATGATTACTTTTTTTCCCCTGTTTTTTTCTTCTGTCTTTACATTTTACTGTGTGTCTCTGATGTTTACTAGTTTTAAAAACATTTTATCTGATTTCAATGTATGTAGTTAAATCTTATTGTTGTGTTTTTGCTTATGAATGGAAAAAAGGTTTTTTTATGGGTGGGCAGAATAATTTTGAAAGAAATTTTTTTTGTTTGTTTTTTAATATTTGCACTTTGAGCCATTTCATGCCTTCCCCTCCCTTTGTCTTTTTTCTTATATTTTAAAATAGTGAAATGGAAAGTGATTACTTATCTGAAAGAGGAATGTGTTTTTGAATGTATTTTTTTTTTCTGGTCTTTTTTTGGAAAGTTTGTTTTTCTATCTTTTTGGGAAACTTCACGAAGAAAGCAAAAAATCTGGAAACCCTCATTTCTGTCTTAAAACTATGCTTCTAGTTTAAACCATGCCTTAGGGCTCCTCTGCAGTATTTGCAGAGTGGAAAAGGCAGAAGGATTCGACAAAGTTGACTTAGGGTGATAACTTCCATGGCTAAAGGAAGGCTAGATGAACCATGCCTCTCATGATATCAGCAATATGGTGGAAATCAAAGTGGCTTGAGTAGGATTTTTTTGTTTTCTCCCCAGGTTTTAGCATTTATTACAACACACTGAACTCATTTTCTCAGGTAGAAATTGAAAAGGGAAAGACTAATATATTAATGGCTCAACAATTTCTTCTTGACATGAAAAAACAAAAAATGCTGAAACAGAGACTGCTTATTCATTCTGCTAAAAACTTGCCAGCAAATGGGTGGCTCTTGTTTTCACAATATGTAATCATAATTAGTCCTGTAAATAAGAACTTGTTTGTGAACACATGTATTTAACTGATTACTTACTCTACAGAAGTTTATTGAGTAAAGCTTATCAAGCTTGGTTCAAAAGGTGTAGATCTACTTCACTTTGGAAGAGCATTCCATCTTCACATTTAGCTCTTTTTGTATGTCCAGTAAAATATTTCAAATTAAGAGTCACATTTCTCTGAATGTAAAAATAACTATTACTTTAAAATGGTTTTTGTCATTAGGTAACTGATACTGAATTTAAAACACTTTTCATTGCATTTACACAATTAGTAGGTAATAATCTGGGTAAATTTGTTAAAGATTAGTTTGTTACTGAACTTGTCATCCATTTGGGGTTTTGTCTTTCTCTAGGAGCTAAAGATATACCAGCTATTTCAATCAGTTCAAGAGCTAAACATATATCAGTTATATCAATCAACTCACATTTATGATGTTATTTAAAAGTTGCACAATTAGGACATGATTTACCAAAGAGTCTGTAATTAAAATAATTACACTAGTAAGCTTGATACATTTGCAAGAAAATCTGAGTCTCATAGGTCATAATAGTAAAATTTGACTTTCAGTATTTTTAAACATACAGGCAAATATTTTCAGTCCTGCTTCAATATTCCACATTACAAAACTTTGAAGAAACTAGTTATTTTACTTGGAAAACAAACAGTTCTTCTATTCCTACCCATGTTTTCAGAGTCAGTGCTCGATCATCAGTCAATGCCAACTACCTAGATTGTCAGAGATGTACAGGCCTTGATGGTTTAGTGCTAAGTTGATTTATGATAGTTTGTTTTTGGTTTTATACCATGGGTGATATGAAACTTTGTAAAGCTTTATATGTACATATATATATATATATATATATATATGCACTTATCTTATATGTAGCTATTCACAAGTACAATCAGGAAAAGGTTTTTCATACAGAGGGTGGTTGTCACTGGAACAGGATCCCCAGGGAAGTGGTCACAGCACCAAGCCCCACAGAGTTCAGGAAACATTTGGACAATGCTCTCAGACATATGATGTGATTCTTGAGGTGTCCTGTGCAGGGCCAGGAGTTGGGCTTGATGATCCTAGTGGGTTCCTTCCAAATCAACATAGTCTATGATTTTATAATTTACGGACCAAATACTGAAATAAGATAACTTGCAGTATACTTTAGGTCTGATTATCCTCTACCTATCTGTAGCTGTAAGTTTCAGGATGCTGCTTAGAAAAAGAATGTTTTAGATCTCTCTAATGATAAAACTAAGTAGTTATGTTACAGTCCACAGAAATGTGTCTGTTTATCCAGGCTATTTTAATTGTCTGTATGAACTGGTGCATGATTAGGTCCATAGCGAGGTTGAATACAGCACTCTTCTAGTCAAACCATCTATGCTGGTTAACATTAACTAATGAACTCAGGTTCATTCCAGAATCAGACCTTCTTTGACACTTTTTTTCACAATTTTCTTTCAAATCACGCTGCAGTTTTTTTATGTCTAAATTTGTCATTCACTTATTGACCTTAATAATATTTATCCATCTATCCATAATTCAACATGATAGAAAATAGTTTTGACCGATGGTTGTTTTTTTTCAAGTTGAAAAGGGTATACTCACTGGTTAATGCAGTTCAGTATTAGCAGTACAACTTGTTCCACTGATCAAACACTGTACTTGCAACACAATCAGAAACATCATACTATGTAGAAGTGTATGTAAATAACAGTAATGAACATGAAGATTACATATGCTGTAAGAAAAAAGTATTTTTTTAAGCAATAACTTCATTGTTATTTTGCGACATTTATCCTACAATGAAGGAAATCTTTAAAAGAAATTCCATGTTACTTATTCATTAAGGAATTGGGTAAAAAATTACATTGGGAAAATTAATAGCACATAGAATACTCTAAATCAGGGGAATTAATTTTCTTTTAAAATGATTCATCATAGTGATTTTTGGATTTTTTATACAATAATGAAAATGTATATTCACATTTTATGCATTTCAATAACTCAAATTTAAAAAAATCATACAAACCTTTAATAAATTATTAGTGTGCATTTGAATATTATGCTTACATTCATTATTCTTGCTTCATATTGTGCTACCAGTAACTGCTCATAGCCAATTTGAGGGCAAATCTGGAATTCTTCTTTTTAAAAGAATATGTCAAGTACTGAGGGAGTGTGTCTTGCTTTTTTTAAAAAAACTATGCTTTTGAATTAGTTCCTTTTCAAAGCTAACAGTTTTTTGGTGTTTTCCTTCATACCTTGAGGTGCTGATCTATTTTAGAAAATGAACTACTTGGACATGCTCCCAGATATCCCTGACTACACTATTCTCTTCAGTTTTTTGAAAGAAAAAAAGAAGTTGATTGACAGGATGGAAGTGGTTTGAGAAAAACAATGCAGATGAATTCAAGGTCATCAGTGTTGAAAAAATAACAGAAAGGAATTGAAAAACATTTATGAAAAAAACACTGTTTACATACACAGACCATATTTGACTGTGCAACTAGTAAGACTTTTATTTCTATCTGTTGATATCAAACATAAAGATAACATTTGACAAAATGATTCAATAATACCAAAAGAAAACAGACCTTTATTTTTTTAGGCTAAGAATTTGCTTAATTAAATCCCTTTGCTTATTACTGAATATTGAATATGATATTTACATAAAGAGCAGAAACATAATTACATAATTTATTCACACCTAGATTTGGTCTTAGCCTTGAAAGAAACATGCAAGGGGTCAGTTCAGGAGAAGGGGTAAGTCCTGTGCATGTCTCATCTGTAAACAACTGAGGGAAGAAAATGGAAATATGTCAAAGATACATGTGACTTCCTTTCAGTACTGCTATATGTATTTGTTTGGATGTCCTTGAGAAGGAAAGACTATAAAATATGAGTGTTATTAAGGCTTATCTCTTCAGATCTCGGCAGACTCTATCATTCTCGACATTCAATATGCCTGCAGAAACTTACTGTGTGACTGTGATATGGGTAAGAAAAATGTGCTCAAAAATGCATTAAATCAGATTTCCTAATGTCTTTTCAAACCTGCCTAAACAATGAAAAATCACATTTAAAGATTGAATCAACATTAGCCAGTCAGAACATCTTCAGTGTTGCCCATAGGTGACCTTTTGTGTCTAGACATTGGAGATTTCGAATTGAACTGTACTTTGCATCATTCTCTGATCATCAATGTTCATTAAACATTACATTTGTGGGAATTTAAGGTAAGAATATACCATATTCGTATATAAAGAGTGTGGTTTGCTTTTCAGAGCACTTTTTGCTTTTTCATTTCACGGGAAGATACTTGAGCTGGATAGAGGTGTTGTATTTAGCTGTCTTGTGGGCATATGATCTCTGTTCACATTGATTTCCTCTCCTGACTGTAATCTTATGGTTTGTAAAAAAAGTTGCAACATACATTTTTGGAAGCTTTCACCTCCCCACCCCACCCCTGCTCCTTCAATTTTCCACAGACTACTGGTGTCCTACTAATCATAACCCATCTGATGGTTATAGGGATAGAAAACAAAAAGCTCTTTGTCACCTACTCCACTCTTCATATACTCAAATAAATAAATAACAATATTTTCACTAATCCATATTAACAATAAATTATTGGACTTTTGATGATAAGTCCCTTTTACTTATATTTTTGACAATCATTTTAGTGTCACAAAGTGTTGGTTTTGAGTTGAGGAAAGGAATAGTCAGCAGCAGTTTTACAAGTAAGCCCTGTGTGAATGTGTACATATACTCACATTTTTATGCTGTGGTGACCCAAATGAAGAAAAAAAAACCTGAGAGTATGTCTCCTTTGCTGGAGTTGTTGTTAACGTAAACCAGGAGAACTGCCTGAGGGTGCATAAGGGGTCTTTGATGGAAGGACTCATAAGGATTATCCATCTGCTTCCTGACAAGTAGTGTGAGCCTGGGATAGCAAAGAGCTGTGAAGGTGGCAGAATCTGTTCTCATAGGGTGTGATCTTCACGAATATTTTCAAAGTGGTCCTGAAAACAAACAAAAAAAAAATTCAAGCAAGAAGACATGAAATTTAGCAAAAACCCACACAAAGTCAAGCATATTTATGACAGGAAAAAAAAAGAAAAAGGAACACTTTAGAATTTTGTGCTCTAAGAAAGATAAACTAAATTCTGTGAATGAAGCTTTGGATATATATGGGCTCCTATGCATACAACACCCTCCTCCAACTACTAAAAATGTAGAAATGGTACTTGTTAAAACAACAACTCAGTTTGCCATGGAACAACACTCTTGGTGTTAAGGAAATCTTCATTTAGAGAGGATTTACCTCTGTGAGACCCATGGCAACTTCCTTTCACTACTCTTTTAAGAGGGGGTAATTACGCCAATTCACTGGTTTCAACTAGGGGTACTGTAAATCAGTAGAGCATAGTAAAGTTTATTTCTGCTACAGTTTAGTGTCTTCCTAAGTAGGTAGATTAAAACTGCAGCACTACAACAAACCTCTAGGTAGGTTTTCTGTGTCTCCATTTTAAGAAGCCATGATATGCTGAGAATCAGTGTTTAGTTCTTTGCTGTTCAATTAGGGGAACTCCTGAAGAGGCAAAAGAGTTTTTATTACTTCCATATTTGACTTCTCTATATCATCAGACACCTCTTCCACAAATGCTAACCCACATGGATAACTTCACAAATATAGTTAATAGGTGGAAAGCCATAAGAGATTTTATTTCCATGAATCATGGAAAAAATTACAAACCATAATTTTAAAAACCAAGAAGCTGAAGGAAGTACGAAAATATTAGCTTATGTTTTATAGATCGTGTAGGTCTGACACTGAAGTAATCAATGGAAGTTCATTTTGTTTATTTTGTCAGAAAACAAACCGACTGATAACCACAAAAGATTGGCTTTGGTGTCACCCTGAAGATAGTTGAGCTGTTATGCTAAGTAAATTGAAAGGAAAAAAATATAAAAGGGATAGTCTAGGTTTTAATGAAATCTCAAAAAGGTTTTCTACCAGGGCTGGCAAAGGACATGGGTACACTGAGATTTTCAGATGCTTTCTGAGTTCTGAAATGCCCTATCCTAAATACAATATTTCTTAATTGCAGTGGTAGTGAGGTAGAAGTGCAGAGTATTGCAGTGCATTTGAGTTTTAAAATATCTTTAGCTCATTTTTTATAATTGATTCTCTTAAATATTTTCTTTTAATATTCTTCAGAAATCAGTTCAATAGAATTTCACATTTTTAAGAAAACCATTTAGGTTTATTTACTTCACAGGCAAGAGGTCTTTACACATTGTTTTTTTTTCCGGAACTACGACTAACATTTATACTTTGTTAAAAAGTGCTAGCCTATTTTTTAAAAAAATAACGTTATCTTGCAGACAGCATTAATATATTTATAACATTTCTTTCTGTAGCAACCAAATAGTTTACTTTTTTTACTTTTTTTTGTGTTACGCAAACACTTTGTTCTGTAACACAAAGTGTCACAGAACTTTTCAAAGGGACTTAAATTCCATTTAAAAAAATCTTTTAAATTATTAAATATCAAAACAAAAAAAAAAGGATATATTGGTCACTACACTCACCAGTATTCCCATTGACATCTTTCTGTAAAAAGACAAGTGGGCTACATTTCCACAACCCTACTTCAGAACTACATTTCTACAACTTTTCCTGCTGCAAGGCTGAATGTCTTTGTCTGAATATTGCTTTACCAAGTGTTTATTTTTCCATGTTCCACTACTATTCCATAATCTTCTTTGCTATATGACATTTGTTATTGTTATTTCAGCATTTATGCAGAATAAACAGTTGATTTAAAAAAATTAAAGTTATCATTGGAGATCTCCAGGTAAAATACTAAACTGAGTCGCTTATCTGCAGTTTGTGTCAGCAGAGAAGTGTATGCTTGTGGAAACGAAGAGACGTGGATGCTGGTGTTTCTAGCTACACAAGCTTATATACAACTTGGCTGTTTCTAGTATTACTTCTCTCAAATAAGTAATGTGTTCATCTGGGGTAAAAATGGGCAAAAGTCTGTGGGAAACTTGGAGGTAAGAGTACTTCAGGTGTTTTTTTTTTTTTTAAACCAACCAAACTAATAATGAAAAAATGCCAACAAACCCCAAAACTAAAATGCACTTCGAAACAAAACAAACTTTCTTTCCTTCTGGACACTTATATTACTGATTTAGAGACTCATTTAGAAAAAGTTGAATTTTAAGAGTGCAGAAACTACAGAGCATAGTTTGATGCTATAGTCAAACACTGCTGCTAAGAAAAGTAATTGTGTCACAAAAAAAGAACTGTTGACCATTGCTAAATAAGTAGATAATTTCGATCATTACCTCTGTGGGAGATAATTTATTATTCAAAATAATTCCACAGCTGCCCAGGGGCTGTTTAGAGTTCAAAGCCCATAAGGACAATCAGCTCACTGAGTCTACAGAATAAAGTAATATTTTTTCATTTTTCAGTGTTGTAATGGAAAAAGTGATAAAGACGCTGTTGTTTTACTAAGGACACTGTATTTATGTACTTTAGGCATTACATGTTCATAGAACTTGTAATTTTCATCCATGTGCCAAGATTCTCCATGTATCAGTTTTCTAGAAATATTTCCTTTGGACAAAAGAAAGCAGAACTGTAAGTATAGTCATGTATAAAACTGACAACACAATTATGAGATGATTCATTACAAATGAATCTCAAACAGCCTTGCCCAGAGATTTTGTGTTATCAGTTTGATTTATCTGTTCTTGATGTGGGTCTCCCACAGGCTTCCTTGTTTGACTGGATACAACTCCACTAAACAGTTAAATGTTGCTAATGATAAGACAATCACAAAAGAGAGAAAATTTAGTTATGTTATAACAAAATATTACTTTTAAAGACCAAAAGTTTAAGTGAGTACCACACCTGAATGACAGCCAGTGGTTCTTGGGAATCTACCAATCATCATGGGCAGTTATTTTTTAAGATGTTGATAACTGCTGATAATTTATTAAAGAAACAAATTAAATCAATAAAGTTATCATATAAAAAGAGTGCTGGTCAGTCATATGCTGCAATTGGACTTTATGTTACTTTTTACAGATGCATCTGTTGGATTACAACTGGAAAGATTGTGTTTCAAAACTGGGTGTCTGTCTCACTTTTGTGTTGCTTTTCAGAACATTCTGAAATCTATCCTAATCCTTAATAATAATAGTAATAGTAACGGTAACAACAACAACAACAACATCAACAACAACAACAACAATAATAAATGTTCAATTTCTAACATTTTGCTGCTCTAAAATTCCTGCATGTACTGTGCAAAACATTATAATCGCATTTTAATAATAGTCATGGTAGATCATAGGATTCCTTATGAAGTGATAGATAACAAAAAAGCCCACTCAGAAAATTAGAAATTTTTTAAGTCCTGTTTTTACTTATGAAAATAGTAGATAAATATTGTGTGGTGTCCCTTTCCTGTTCCCCCCAAATTAGTGTACACATATTGGTAAGCACAAGACACCCTTTTAGATCTGACCAAAATGACTAACAAATTTTTGCCTGTGTATAAAACCAGATTTTATAAATTAAAGTCTGTGCAACAACCATAGCTTTCATTTAATGACTTTATAATTTGAATTTAAAAACTTTTGGCTTTTAAATTTGAGTAAGCTTGGATTCTGTGGTTGGATTTTTGTGAGATTTCTTTAGGGTTTTTTGGTTGTTGTTTGTGTGTTTGGGTTTTCTTTGTGTTTGGTTTTGATTTTTTTTTGAGCCATAATAAAGTCATAATATTTCCTTTATTAAATTAAATTCTTCAAGTTTGGTTTTGAGTCAGCATTCTGAGGAATCTGTCAATATGATGAGGTGTCTATTTTCTGATAAACTCAAATATTGCTGCATTTTTTCTCCTCTAATCTGGTTACAATAACTTTTTTCAGTGTTTGCACAAATAATCTTGAATTCTTACACTTGAATGTTTTCCACACTTGCTATTTGTGCTTGGGCATGCACTTAGGGGTGCATCCACTCTGAAGACCATAGACCATCTCACTGTTTTTCTGAAAGGACAGAACTCCTAGAAGTTATTGTTTAACATTAATCTTTCCTAATTTCTTTCATTTATGTGGTGTTTTGATGAGGAAACCAGTACGTATGATAGCAGTTGATTTTACTGCAGCTTTGTTATCAAGGCTTTTCTTCACTCAGACTTGACATATTGAATCTCTGACTGCTGCTGACTCTGATTGGTTTTCCCTCACGTTTTAACATGTTCTGCTGTTGAAATAACCTCAAAGGCAGGCAGTCTTCTTGCAGGAGATTTTATAGCTGGATAAAAAGCAGTAAAGAGAAAAGGTTGTCTATTAAGGAATCTAAGTGTTGATGGACTAATTGTCAGGGCTCAGGAAATGTTAATTATGAGTTTAAATATGGATTTGCTGGGTAATGTGAAATTTCTGTATCAAATCCTGTTTATACTTTTTTATTTCTGCAATAATTTTGAGGATTTAAATTTTTAAAGGCAAAACCAGTCAGTACTTTGTATCTCAGATTATTTTGTAACTAATCAAATGACAAGTGTATTAAGCATTTGTATATATATTGCACATATTTGTGTGTATATATATATGTATTATTTTTTATAAAGTTTTAAACACACAGATTAAAAATCATTGGCTAAAGTGACTTCTATATGCAGTATATACTTGTGCAATAACTTTGATCCACAAGTTGATCCGGAACACTTAATCATCTTATATAGGGACTTTGAGTTACTCTCCTCTCATACAGTAAAATTCTCTTCCAGAATCCTGAATTTGGACTAGATTTTCCCTACTTAAATCAAGGCTCACTAAAGACCACACTGTAGGCCAGTTATTATTTTATACAGTTCTAGAGATGTCAATAAGAGTGTTTTGCATCTTGTCAAGCACCAGGAAAGACTGCATACTGTGACCTGATTTTTAAGTGTTGAGCACTTGTTATTCCTTATTCGTAGGGATCCATGGGAAGTGGCAGAACTTTACAGTGACTCTTAAGTAGGTATATGGGACTTTGCAACAGAAAATTTAAATATGCAGCTTTTACAGTGCTGAAACATGTTGTAGCTAATTTTTCTGCTTCCTGCTAAAGTGACCAAATCTGCTTACTTAATAGACTTGTCTGGCCTCAGTAACGGCTGGATAATATCAGAAGGTTTTGAAAACCGTTTTTGCTGTTAAATCTCTTTCATAGGTGGCCTAGTGTATGGGAAAAAAGAAAAAGTAGCATATGCAATTAAAATTGCTTATCCAATTTATTAGAGTAATAAGGTAATTTTTAATTATCTGTTCCTTTTTTTGAACCTTTAATACAAATAGCCATCGGTATGATTCCATAATTTAGTCCTGCAGTCACATTTACACAGAAACCTTCCCCAGAAGTGTATGTACAGGACAGACATATGCTATTTGTAAAAGAACTACGGCTTCACATCACAACTGTACAATGCTTCTTTAGGCAAATAGAAAATCATACATATGATTTTTCATAGAATCATTTTTACCCAAGTTCAAGGCTTTTGTGAACCTCGGATGGTCCTTTGTGTTTACAGGCCTGTCTTAGAAAAGTGTACCCTATATTGCTACATGAACTGTGAAACAAAACAATTCCACAAAGATGCTTAAATCTGGTTACTTGAGAGTAGTTAAGTACCTATTGACTTACCATTACAGCATTCGATGACTTACAGACTGTAATGAGTGCCTTCAATAACACCAAAGTTAAATATTCACAGAAATATTAAAAACTTTGCCTTATATCTTAACTTCACAATTTATGATTAGAAGCTTAATGCAATTTCCAGCTTCAGAAAAGATTCTGTGATTTCCATGCCAAATGTACAAGGATATATTTAAATAACATAATTGGTTTACAAGAAATCAAAGCAAGTATTGTAGACACTTTCACTTAGTGTATGTTTCATAAAATAAATGTTATTTTGAAGCATATATATCAAATCAAAACAGATGGATCCCGAAACAAAGCATATGGGTATACATATGCTAGAATGTTCTTTAGAATGAACCTCCTATGAGCCATGATATACAATTGTTGGGAAATAAAACATGCTCTCCTGGTAGTTACATTTGTTGACTTTCTAGATATCACTGGAAATATAGATTTCAAAACAAAAATTTTACTTTAGAAACATAACATCAATGAGTGTTGGGAAATTACGAGCAATGTTTTCAACAACACTTTAATTAAGAAGTTTCCAGTGTATCTGTAGAGAATATCATACGAAGAGAACTTGTTTTTCTCAATCTGGCTGAAATGTGGGCAGCAAAATATGAAATGCAAGCATTTGTTTTCACTTTTGGGATGTGTTACTATTCTGTGACTATTTTTGGCTGTTTTCCTCTTATCTTGATCTTGGAACACCTAAGTACCAGCATCTCAATATGCACATACAGCAGCCTGAATAACTCATTTAACAATGAATTGAATTTCTCTTTATATATGAGGGAAATCTCAGGAACAGATAATTTGACAGGGTTCTTACAACAAACACATTATTTTCTGTAAATAGGTATATATTTTCAAATATTCATTTTTCTGTGTAAGTAAATACTTTCACATTAGTATGTTGCCTCTCTTATAACATGCTGGTGAATTTCTACAAGATTCCAAAGATGGAGTTTCCATTTTGCATTTGCTTTAAATAAAAGAATATTACTGTAGCATTTCAAATATTAAAAACTGAGTAACGAATAATAGCTCCTGGACTTCTCTGTTCCCTTTTTTGTTTTATATTCCATTTACATTAATTTCTTTCTTCATTAATCCCACAGCTTTATCCATCCTTTGCAATTTCAAGCTAGAGAAAACAAATTAAGTAAAAAACCTCCTGTTAATTGACTTTATTTGCTTTAATGCTGCTAGTCCATATTATCTGCTCTCTTAAATTGAGTTTGGGATTGCCAGCTTTAAGGGTATTACACTGCATTTTGGGATGCTGCCAGCATATCCCAAGTAAATATATTTAAATCAAAGCTAAGCTGCTTAAAATATTCATGTTATGCTCTTAGTATGGTTTAGAGAAATGTGAAACCGTTTAAGACTTGCAAACCTGTTTTATGGCAAGAAATATATTTGAACTGTCAGGCATATAGCCTAAACTGATAGTCACTGTTAACTTTCTTTAATAGGGAATGGTTTCATTGTTTTATTAGCAATGATACATTCAGGGACTAGCTCATTTGAAATGTATGGCATAATGCAACCATGTCATTTATAGAGGCAAAGAAAAACATTTTTAACTGAAAATAGTCTTGGGAAAAGGAATATTCTGAGTAGATAAAATCATGCATGCAGGTAAAATGCATGGTTGCTTTGAACTCTTAAATACATTTGTTTTGTGCATTGCATTTTTATGTGTTGCAGGAAACTTTGAGTATCAAATTCAAAAAGACACTAATTCAAAAGTCAACATATTTTTAAATGTTAAGAGAAAAGAGAAATACCTATGA
This sequence comes from Oxyruncus cristatus, assembly GCA_013399855.1. Taxonomy (NCBI): domain Eukaryota; kingdom Metazoa; phylum Chordata; class Aves; order Passeriformes; family Cotingidae; genus Oxyruncus; species Oxyruncus cristatus. Next base: position 797,920 of record VXAY01002809.1, read on the forward strand.
ATATGTATGCTATTCTGTGGAGAAATATATCCTGTAAGAGAAGCAAACCCAGAAAGTTTAGTATTCCTGAAGCTGGTCAGCCTCACCTCAATACCCAGAAAGGTGGTGCAGTGCCTCATTTTGGAGGTCATCTCTAAGCATGTGGAAAACTAGAAGATGATCAGGAGTAGTCAGCATGAATTCACCAAAGGGAAGTCATACTTTGCTAATCTGATTGCCTTCTGCAATGAGACAACTGCCCAGATGGATGAGAGCAGTGGGTATTGTCTACCTTAGCAAGGCTTTTGACATTGCTCTCCTGATATCCTCATAGGTAAACTCAGAAGTACAGGCTGGATGAATAGACAGGGAGGTGGATTTGGAACTATCCCAGAGGGTTTTGACTGTGGTACAGGGTCTAGGTGGAGGCCTGTCAGTTGTGATGTCCCCCAAGGTTCAATACTGGGTCCAGTATTGTGTAACTTATTCATCAATGACTTGGATGAAGGGACAGAAGTCCCATCAGCCGGATCGCTGATGGTGCAAAGCTGGGAGGATACCCCAGAGTGCCTGTGCAGCCCTTCAGAAAGGCCTTGACAGGCTGGAGAGATGGGCAGAGAAGAACAGTCTGAAATTCAACAAGGGCAAATGTAGGGCCCTGCACCTGGGAAGAACAGCCCCATGCACCAGTACAGGCTGGGGGCCAAGCAGCTCTGCAGAGAAAGACCTGAGGTTCCTGGTGGACAACAAGCTGTCCATGAGTCAGCAGTGTGTCCTTGTGGGCAGGAAGGCCAATGGTATCCTGGGGTGCATTAGGAAAAGCATTGCCAGCAGGTTGAGGGAAGTGATCCTGCCCCTCTCTAGTCAGCCCTGGAGAGGCTGCATCTGGAGTGCTGTGTCCAGTTCTGCACTCCCCAGTACAAGAGAGACAGGGAGCTCCAGCAGTGAGTCCAGTGGAGGGCTACAAAGACGATTAGGAGAATGGAGCATCTCTTACGACAAAAGGCTGAGTGAACTGGACCTGTTTAGCCTCGAGAAAAATGACTGAGAAGTCATCTTTTACATTATATGTAAATGTATACATTATATACATATCAATGAATATAATTATATGAAGAGAGGGTTACAAGAGGATGGATCTAGGCTTTTCTCAGTGATGCCAAGCACTAGGACAAGAGGCAATGGACATAAACTGATGCACAGGAAGTCCTATCTGAACACGACGAAGAACTTCACTGTGTGGATGACTGCACTGGAACAAATTGCCCAGAGAGTTGTGGAGCCTCCTTCACTGGACGTACTCAAGAACTGTCAGCACTGTGCAGTGTGCTCTAGGATGACACTTGAGCACAGAGATTGGACTAGATGGCCCCACTGGTTATCCCTTTCAACCCTCACCATTCTGTGATTCTACAAAAATGTTTGATGAGAAAACTTTGAAACAATACATTTAAGTCAGATACTAATTTGTTTGTGCATTTCTTTTTTTTTTCCTCTTTTTTTGTTTGTTTGTTTTTAGCAAAATAGTGTGTCTTCTCACAAATTTGCTCATGATAGTCTTGCAAAAATTTAGTGTTTCTTCAGTTCTGCCCTGCAGTGACAAGAATAATAGTTGCTGTTAAGGTTAATCCAATGTAGTGGAAGATTAGTAATGAATATGCATCTATCTACTAAGAAAGGAGTTAGCTAAAAGCTAGAATGGAGTACTGTATTTTTATGTGTATATTCACTCTAGAGAAAAAAGTTGTAAAAGAATAATCTCAAAAATTTAAATACAAGGTAAGATCAGTGTTTGATCTACTATTAACTAATCAATAAAACAAAAGTATTGGCTAGAAACTACAGAAAAAGGCAGTTGAAACTCTAACGCAAATGATATGGAGCAGGGGTGTGGGGGGGAAGAAGGCTAAGTTCTAAGCCCTGTCCAGTTTCCGCGTTACCAATTCTTAAAGGGGGCCTATAAGAAAGATTTAACTTTTTAATAGGGTGTCTTGTGATAGAACAAACGGTAATGGTTTTAAACTGAAAGAGGGTTGATTTAGGTTAGATACAAGGACGAAGTTTTTTACTGTGTGGGTGGTGAAACAGAGGAACAGGTTGCCCAGAGAGGCAGTAGATGCCTCATCCCCAGAAACATTCAAGGTTTGTTTGGATGGGGCTCTGAGCAACCTGATCTAGTTGAGGATGTCCTTGCTCATTACAGTGAAGTGAGACTAGATAGTCTTAAAAGGTTCCTTCCAACCCAAACTATGATTCTATGAGTCTTTTCAGTGTAAACAAACTCAGGATAGATTATCCCATCTGGGGAAGGGAGAAGGGGTGACACAGACATGTTGAACCTACAGCTGAAATGCGTGTATTTGCAAACAGGGACATGTGTGCACATATAAGCATAACACTTTGTTTTTGTTTCTCCAACATCTTGGTGTAATTTTATTTTAGATTTTTGATGAAATTTTGATTCTGTACTTTCAGCTCTATATAGAGATGTCACAGGCATGCATGCATATGTACATATTACATAAATGTCGATGCAAACTGAAGTTTGCATCAGTACCTCATGCTAGCTTCTACAACCCAGTTGTGGAGCATTTTGATTTCATTCTTTCCTGCCCTTCATTTTCAGCAAAATTCCTGTATTGCCATCCTGTTCCTTAAAGCTTCTGTTTATAGGCTCCCAAGACAGGTACAAGATGAAGATTTTAGCCCCGTTCCTACAAGGAAGATGTTGAATCTGTGTGTCTGCCTATCCAAATTATGTCTCTGCAAGATTACTATGTCATTCCATTAACTACCTGTTAAGAACCATTAGGTTGCTAATCCTGATCACCTAGTGAATTCCTTGAATTATTTAGGGATTTTAGATGTGGACTTTACCCTGAGGCTAGGCTCTGAAATTCCTACGTGGATCTAGCCCTTAGTTGTACCTTGCTTCTAAAAAGAATGCCTTGTTTCACTGGCTTACATTTCTGTCCTCATTATACCTGTGTAATACCATTGCAGGCATGACAGCAGCACTGCTGTAAATCACAGTAAAACTTGCCCAGCATTTTTAAGGGATGCTTCATTTTATTCTCATTATGTTCATCTTTTAAACAACTTTTCAGATATAATCTTTAATTTCTTCTCTGAGTAATTGCATAGGAATTCTAAACAGTGTGTATGGCTGGAGTAGCCCACACTGATGGCATCTAAAAACTAGATAGGCGACTATTTCTAATGAATATATGTGTGTATGATATGCGTATATATATGTATATATGTGTATTTAATACACAGCCTAGAATTTCTCTCTTGTTCAACTAATTTCTAGTAAATACCATATCACCAAGAGAGTGGAAAGGATCCATTTGCTCAGGCTTCCTGAAGTAGATACATCATGCAGACATGCACACCCATTACTTTTATTTTTGAAGAAGTGTTCTTGCAGAATAAGATACATGTTATTTTTGTTAAGCCCTTTTGCTGCCACTGTTCCGTCAATACTTTTTCTCTCTGTATGTGTGTTCAGAGCATCATCCTTAAAAATAAACCAATGGTACACAGGGAGCCAGAAAGTCCTCCTGGTAAATATTTTTTCATTTTTTTTTCCTCTTCTTGGAATAAACCCATGCATTTTCACATTCTACTGTAGTTACTACTTTTTTTCTGCCAGGAAAACTTTTTCTAAAGAAAAAGAGTTTTGCAGCAAACATCAGATAACAAAAAGAAATTAATATCCTTATAAAATTTCTACTGACTGTAATGGAATTGAAACAAGACATGACAAAATCACATGATGGCCACTACTCAGTTCTCATAATTCTGCTTTCACATAAGGAAGCAGGTCTTCTACAGCCTTCAGTGAATGTTCAGTGACTGAAAGACTTCTTGCACATCACTGAGTGGCCACTGCTTCCTGAGCAAATGTAAAACTGAGACGTAAGTTTCCTGTATCTGAGAGGTATGACAAAAAAAAATGTGAAAATTTTTGAAAAAATTTGATTCAGAGCTTCACACACACTTACAAGGCATGAATGAAAATATTTCATTGTCTCTTTTCTCCCAATAGTATGGTCAGATTTAATACCTAGTTTCAGTCACATTTTTTCATACAGGTCTGGGCCTTTTTAAATTTTGATAATCAGTTTGAGCAGACAGATAAATATAAAACACTTCCAGAAACAAATCAAAATTCTCATGGTTTTAAGATGCCTGCTGAGGCAATTGGCAGGATTTCCAATACTGACTCTCATAACCAACTTGCCTGGAGATGCTTTGAAACACTGGTCTTTTGCAAAGAAAGTGGTACCTCTTGGTTAAATACCTGACCTGAGCTCCGTTTGTATTTGAATAGTCCTGTGAAGATTTCTAACAGCATATAAAAGGTGAGCTTCTTATTTCCTTATATTTTCCTTCCATTATTTTATATCTTGAATCTATTTCATTTTTTTCCAGCATAAGTGATGGCAAAAAGTTGAGTCATGTTCTGTGTGTGGAGAATTTGCTGTCATTTAGTAACTTAAGGGTATCTTAAACACTGCAGCAAAGTGTTTGTTTGTTTGTTTGTTTGTGTTTTGTTGTTGCTTTTGGTTTTTTTTACCGCTGTAATAGATGTGAGGTGCTGGTAAATATTTTCAATTAGACAGAAAATATTGGTTCCCAAATACACATGCAAGAAATTCAAACAGCCTCAAATTGTTTTTATTCAAAGATTTATAAGAAAAAGAGAAATACTGACAAGTTCTTTCCAGTGTGTCCAGATTTTATGACGGGTTATACTAATGAGTCATATTAGTTTTCAACTGTTTATTTCAATATTTAAACTTGGGGAATTTCATCCTAAGAAGGAGAACCATGGCCTGAGTTAGGTACTCAGGTTCTATACTGGGTACACAGGAAGCAAGGAGAAGCCACAAAAAACAACACGTGAAACAGTGAGCAGTCAAAAATAAGCAGATAAATGGGGCTCATGTCCTTGAATTAGATGTTCATAGCTATCAGGAAGCAGCTTCATGTCTCAAGAACTATTCTACTAAACTGCCTTTAAAAAAAAAAAGGAAATTCAAAAATATTTTTATCACATTTTATTTGAAAGATTAGTAGAGAAGATGTTAATGTTTTTATAGAATTATCTATTGGTTAATGCATTCATGGAGGATATTGTATTTTTGAGGTAAATTTTTGCATATGGGATTTAAACACACAACTGTTGCAAACCTACTGCTGCTGCTGTTTCAGTTTTTGTACTATAATTAATGCTATATTGAGGCAGAGACTGTAAGAAGGAAAAGGACTTTGTAGCTTAACAGTTAACAGACTTGCTTGCAAGATTTCTCAACACAATATAACTTTTTTTATCCCTTGACTGTTAAAGGCATAATAATCCTTCAGGCAAAAGACTGAGCCCCATGACTCCTCCTAATCTGTTGAGTTTTATATTGCTCTTTCTTCCTCTGCTGGTCTTTTGAATCTTGAATGCTTTAATGTAAAACAGAAATGCTTCAACAGAAGCAGGGATTAAAAGCATTCACCAATTCCATCACCTTTGAATTTTCAATAATTTGATGGTTAATACAATCAGCTTCAGGATTAAAGCATAGATTTAAATTCTTGCAAGGTTGAGGCAGGTGAGTGTATTGAGCCCTGGAAGAAGTTAGGGAAGCCATCTCTTCTTGTGGTTGTTGTCATATTTTGTGTGCAGCCAAATCCAATAGTCATGCTTTAACACACAGCTATCAGATTAAGCACCGCAGGCAAAACAGATGAAGGAACAGCTCTTCTATTTATGCACCCCAACAGGTCTAAGCCTGACTTGAGTACTGGAGCTCTCTTGCTGATGTTGAGCCTGAAGTGCTTCCAGGCATGCACAAAAGCACAATCTTTGGCAGGTTACGAAGGTTAAAATAAGAAACAGGCTTAACTGGCTTTAGGTGTTAAAGGATTACTTGACAGAATTAGATGGCAACTGAGTAGGGTGAAGACCAGAATTGAGGCTTTTGGACTTCGGATATGGTAATTCCTAGATCCATCTATTAGAAGGAAAAATAAAAGTGAGGGTGTGTTTTTTATTGAATTAAAGAAAGCAAAATAACTGTAACAATGTTCAGATGTTTTTACAGTAAGATACTTTTTAACTTCTTTGCTTTAATAACAATGGTTTGGCAGTTTTTTTGAGCTAATTTATGAAGCTGATTTATGTTTTGACACTGCTGTACTCAGCAGAGTCAACGAGAACCACAACTCCTTACCTTGTTCCCACAAGGTGTTCAATATGTTAATATTAACAACAACCATACTCACCAATATCACAGAATCATAGAATGGTTTGGGATGTAAGGGATCTTAAAGATCTCCTAGTTTCAACCCCCTTGCCATAGGCAGGGACACTTTTCTCTAAACCAGGTTGCTCAGAGCTCCATCCAGCCTCTCCTTGAACACCTCCAGGGATGAGGCAAACACAGTTTCTCTGGGTAACCTCTTCCAGTGCCTCACAGTCAAGAATTTCTTCCTCATATATTACCTAACCCACCTTCTTTCAGATTAAAACCATTTTCCCTTATCCTGTCACTTCATGCCCTTGTTAAAAAGTTCCTCTCTGACTTTCTTGTGAGCCCCTTATAGGAACTGAAAGTCTGCCATACTGTCTGCTACAAGTCTTCTCTTATCCATGCTGAACAATCCCAGCTCTCTCAGCCTGTCTTCATAGTGGGGGTGCTCCAGCTTCACGGTTCTCCTTTGGAGCTGCTCCAACAGGTCAATGTTCCCCTGCCTCAAAACCCCATGGCTTTAAGTCAATATGTGCCTGTTCTTTTGAGTGCCTGGGAATTCTGGTTACTTGCTAGCAGGTTTTCAGCTGCTGGGATGAACCTAATTCACAAAGAAGTATTATAAAAATAAACCATGTAAGAATTAGCTACTAAAATATCAGAAGGGAAAAAGCCCTCAAACCAAAGCTAGAGGTGACAATTATAATCACCTTGGATAAGGAAATAATTCATAAAAGTATAAAACAATCAAGGCATAATTTTTTTTTTCTTAGGTTAAGGTCTAAAACAAATTATGTATAACATAAAAGTTCCTATACTCTTATTATTTAAGGGATTTGTTGACTGAAGATTGTCAAAATAAACGATCAGTTTCACACAGCCTGAATAAATGTTTGAAATGAGATTATATGGATGGGTGCAATACACAATAGCTTCTCTGAAATAATATATTATATGTCTAGACAGAACCCAAGTTATCATATTTCCTATGTATTTGATATTCTGAAGATTATTTTTGGGAACAATGCAGTTCATTCCAAATATGTAGTAAAACAGGAATGCAAAATGATACCGACAGAAAGTTAAAAAACTCCTTTCTCTGGGAAAATAAACAAAATCCCTGGGCTATGTCTTCTGGGAAAGGATCTCAGAACTTGTTAAATAATAGATGTATGTGAGACTGAGTGTTTTCTTTGAGGTAGCTAGCACAATAGAAGCAAAAACTTTTACAGCATGAAGTATCTATACAAGACTGAAGAAATCACAGCATATGGATTTTTTTACTTACATTCCTAAGACAGGAATAAATCTGCTGTTAGTCAAGTTAACTTCCAATGTGAGGCAAATCAATTCTCAGTTGGGATTACACCTTGAAAATCATAAACATAAACAACAAAATGTCAGTTGATGATTATGAAGTACATAGGAAATGGTATTTACTTTTCACAGAATCACCAAATTGCAGAATACTCTGAGTTAGAAGGGACCCACAAGGATCCTCAAGTCCAACCCTTAGCCCTGCACAGGACCAACCCCAGGAATCACACCACGTTCCAAACACTTCAGAATATAAACTAAAAATGTTTAAGCGTAAACTTTTCTCTAAGATTAGGATTTTTTTTATTGTTGTTGCTGGCTTGTTGTGATGTTTTACACATAAATGAAATACAGGTAATTTAAAAAAAAAGAAAGATTTTATAAATATATTAACAAGTGATTCCTTCTTCATATTTTATAATGCTCAGATCAACTGTATGACCAATTTCAAGAGTCAGAAAAAAAAGAGGTGTCTAATGAGAAAGAACTCCTCCTTCACTTTAGGAGTGTAACAGAGTGTAACATAATGTGCATCAATGATACCATCAGTTGAGATTTTTGATTTGGAGTCAGTTTTGAAGACAAATTATGCGGGAGATATTGCACTGGTATTACGATTTTGGTTGAGGTTCTCCCTATTATATATAGATGTGGTAAGAAACACCTCATAAAACAGAGAAAGGAATTTCCAGGAATTCTAATTGTAAAATTTATTTTTTTTCTCATAGAAAATAATTAGCAATAATTAGTAGAAATACATTACCACTAATGGATAAAGCAGAGACTGGTGGATTTCTTTACCAGTCATTGAACCAGCTAGACACGATGTTATGCTATAGTTTCTCTTGGAAGTGTCAGGAACTTCACAGACGACTAACATTTAAGCTGAAGATTAAATAAGAGAACTGATATTCTCAATTTTAAAGGGCAATTTTTGGTAAAGAGTACTGGCTTAGAGTAGTCAGCTGGAATGAGAACCTTCCTGGAATGAGGAAGAATAAGTGTAAAATGAAAGTTGTCCAAGGTCAAAACGAAATAAACCTTGCAGAGAAAATCATTATGAAATATTTTCTTAGGTTTATGAATTATAGAAATAAAATATAAAGTTAAAAATAGGTACCCAAACAAAAAATGTGATGAGAACTGTTTTGTAGTGAAGATGAGCTAAAGATATACAATTTTGGACATTTGAAACCTAAATGCTTTCTTCAGTGTTCAGGTAAGATTAATGATGGTCATAGTACAGGGTACAACATGAAGCAAAGAATAATAACTTGTGCTGAAAGTTTGAAAATGAAAGTCATCAAAAACTGAAAAAAAATTCAAGCTCTTTAATAATTTCATAGTAAGAATTTAGGCAAATATCTTTCTATGTATTGAAAACAGGAGATTTTAATCTATCTATCATCTATCTATCTATCTATC